>OW285237.1:17856910-18263838 GCA_935421215.2 Melolontha melolontha | reverse complement strand
TTTAAGTTAACCGTTAACAATCACAAAACCTTTTCTTATGATGCGGGGCCTAGTATTAATAATATTAAACTTTAAAAATACTAAGTTGGTGTTTGTATTACTTGAAAACAAATTAAATATATATAGCACCATATCTAATAGATCAATGAATTTGTAACGTGGTAAGGTCTCATTAGCATAGCACAGATTATGTTTTGATTAACATAATTAGCTGCTGTTAATTTTCACACACAATAGAAAATAAATTATTACTGCTAATGTTTCACTCGCAAGTTGAATTATTGTAACAGCTTCCTATTTTTATGTTCATAGATCGTAATTAATACCGCAACGTACAGTGTTTTAACTAGATTTTCCAATTCGTACCACTTTTACAACCCAATTTTTTACATTAGTCTTCATATGGGGTTTCTGAGCATTGAGATAATGTTGCAGATTGTAATTTATTTAGGATTGATTTGGTCTTTACTTCATAAAGATCCAATATTCAATATATAAGTAAAACTTTCAATAATTTAGTCTTTACCTTATTAATACATACGAGGGGCATTGGTATATTCTTAGCCTACTATTGAAACAATTTAAAGCTGGAACAATTTGGGAATATTTTATTAATCAACATAATCTCCTTTTAATTTAATACATTTAATACAGCGATCTTGCAACGCCTTTAACCCTTCTAAAAAAAATATTCTTCTTGGCCTGCAAACCAGCCCTCCACAGCTACTATTACCTCTTCATTATAGGGCATGGAAAGAAAATAGGGTAGTGTTTATTCCGAAGCCCGGAAAAGGAACATATACCCACTCTAAATCATTTAGACCAAATAGTCTTACCTCTTTTATGTTGAAGACTACGGAAAAAATGAAATATTTAAATATTACAAAAGGGGCTTTGGATAGATATCCTCTACACTGCAATGGGCATATCAGATGGGAAAATCAGTTGAGGGTGCCTTGCATAGCCTGGTGAGAGGGCTCGAAAGGAGTCTACAGTACAAGGAAATTGCACTTGCAGTCTTCTTAGACATAGAGGGAACTTTCGATAACACCTCGACGTCTTCTATTATTCGATATTTAAGAGATCGAAAAATAAAAAGCACCACATGCAACTGGGTTCATAACATGCTGCTTAGCAGAGTAGTTCATGCCCAAATGCAAAACAAAACGATCTCCATGAGGACAACAAAAGGGTGTCCTCAAGGAGGCGTATTGTCACCGCTACTATGGAGTCTAGTAGTGGATAATCTCCTCAGTACATTAAATGACCAGGGAATATGGACGCAGGTGTTCGCCGATGACATTGTTATAGTGTCCCAGGGGAAATTCCCGGGGACAGTGGCGAGCATCATGCAAAATGCTCTGCGAATTGTGGAAAGATGGTGCCTTGAGGAGGGATTAACTTAAAAAACCAAGTAGGTAGCCTTTACTAACATGAGAAAACTATATGATCTGGGTAGCGTAAGGCTGTTTGGACAAGAGTTAGAACTAACCAATGGAGTGAAGTATCTAGGCATAACACTTGATGCGAAACTGAATTGGAGCAGACACCTAGTCAAAGTGGCAGGCAGGGCGACGCAGCTCTTCTGGAGATGCAGAAGAGCTGTTGGTAAGACCTGGGAACTAAAACCAAATGTGGTACACTGGTTGAGCAGTGTGCTCAAGTACCTGGCATCCAACCCAATACAGAAGAAGAAGACTTCTTCATTACACAAAATTTAACGGCCTTTTAAACATTTTTTTTAATCTAGGGAGTAAATAAGAGGTTGAGTAGGCTAAATTGGGCGAGTATTCCAGTAATTCGAACCTTAGATCCCGAACTGTATTGATAGTACTGCGCAATTTATGTGCAGGGGTATTCTCCTGCAAAAACAACACATCTTTCGCTAGCATTCCGCGTCTTGTTTCCTTAATTTTCTGCCTCAGTGTGGTTAGTAATGTAGAATGAGTATCTCCAGTGATGGTTGGACACTTTTTTAGGTAATCGATCGATCAAGCAAAACTTTTTATAGGGCACAGTAAAGCTAACACAAATACTCCCGAAACACCTTACAAGCCACCTACATGTAATTTAAGATAACTAAATTTGTGTCCATTTACCCCTCTTCAGAAATGGCACATATATTGCTGTGGTTTTTTCCCTGCAGAAGCAAAAAAAAATAGAAGAAGTATATTGAACATTATTTGAATAACATTGATGTAAAAATGTATTTTATTTTGGTGTATGTTTTTTTATTTCAGACTAATAACGATAAAAATTTAATTTATATATGATAAATTTTGTAATGTTTGATTTTGATCCACGACTGTATATTATTCAGGGCTAGATAGATGTTCAAAGTCGTCGCCAACCTGGAAGTCAGAGCTAGTACGGAGCGATATATATATTTTTTCTATCTTGATTTGTTTTATTAGGTGGGGACGATGGCGTTCCCTGGAATTAGATTTTAGAGATTGACTAGTGTTCTTCTGAGATAGATCGAATTAATTTAATATTAAACAAGAATTAATTTTGTTTAATATTGTTATATTTTGTATAATTCGTTTTGTTTGTTTGGTACATCGATTGTATTTTTAAAATTCATTAGACGTGGTTTTACAAGTTTTGCATACTTGTAATAGATTTAATTTAAAATACCTATCTGAAGGAAAAAATCTCTCGTGCTGTGTTTTAATTACATTAATTAATGTAAGTAGTATTTAATTATTATAATTTAGATATTGAAAAGAGCTCTATAAAATATAACTTGAAATTTTGTAATTTTTTATAATCAGAAGAATATCTAGAAAATTTGTCAGACTGTTTTTATGGAGTTTAGTTTTTATTCATATAAATATTTTAATACGTAGAAAGGTAGGGAAAATGTTTTTGGTTTGTCATGTTAGATGCACGCATGACTGTAAGATGATTGTGCGCGGAAGATAGATGAAGTTTATCTTGACGTTTGAGTTTGGGGTTAATATTATTGTTGACATCTGATAAATTTTCTTGAGTATTATTATTTCAAATATATTTGCTCGCGGTTATTCAACTCGAGGTTTTTAACGACTTGTATCTTCATATGGTATCCAAGTCTTTTTATCCTCGCAGCTGTGTTATTGTCAGTTCAACGTTACACTTTGTAAAGTTGATTTTTTTTCTTTTTCTTTTTTTAAAAATAAAATTATAAGGGGGAAAATGCTTGTATAATTTGTCTTATACCTTGTATTATTTCATGATATAACCCGTATCCTTGAGGATTACCCCTGGAGAAGTGAGCTCAAGGAAGGCAACCCGATTGAAGATAGCTGGCAGAATAAGTTGCTGTGTGAAATCAAAGTTTATAAGCAATTTAAAAGCACAATTCACAGCAATATGTTTGTTCTCACACCCTCCATTTTCTACCTCTTTTCTAAAAATGAAATGAGACAACCAGATGGGATCCTTGTCCGCGTTGAAAGTATTATTTCTGCTTTTGACGATTTGAATCTTTTCGTACATATCGAGATCCCTCGGATTGCGTATATTTTTAATAAGTTTTAAGCTATCGGCCGTGATGTTATGATTGGCTTCTAATACATGACGAACGACACTAAATTTTTCTGGTCTATTGAATTTAATATGAGTTATTAAGTAAACTTACCCTAATACAAAGTTACTTAGTTTGGGCGCTATACGGCGCTGAAGTCACAATTTTGAAATGGTTTTATTGCATTTAATTTAAAGCGGCTCATCCGTTTTTGCTAAAATTTTGTATGTTAGCATAGCTTATTGAGACAAAAAAACTCACATCAAAATTAAGATCAATATCAGTCCATTGGCGTAGAATTTGGGTTTATTAATAATTGCATGTTTCAGATTTCTACGCCAATGGAGGAAAAGGGGTTTAAGTATAAAACATAGATTAACTAACTTATATACTATAAAAAAGGTACTCTTGATAAGACTCGATTCATCTCATGGTTTTTGAGAAATTTGCATTTTAATAATTCACAGTGGTTTAAAAAAAAATTAAGTTATTAAAAATAGTTTGTAACAATTCTTTAAAAATACAACATGCCAATTCGTATGGGTCCATTCCAAATAATGTTTGTTTGTTTTTGTTTTTTTTACACTTTAGTGTCTGACAGCTGTCATTAAAACTAAACATTTAATGTCAATCGGCGAAAAACAACTTTTATTGTTGATAACCAAAGCTACATCTAAACTAAATAATTGTCAAATTTGACAACACGTAATATTCTTGATAACATTCAATTTTATTTGTTTTCATTATTACAAGTATTTTTAATTTTATAGATTTATAATGGCCGTGCAATACACCAATGCAGAATATACCGATATGGTGTTGGTGTTTGGGTATTATCAAGGAAATGGCCGAGAGTGTGTCAGAGTGTACTCCGAAAGGTTTCCAAATCGGAGGATACCAAGTCACCCAACATCTGCTGTTGTTGAGAGACGGCTTCGGGAGACCGGGCAATTTTCAACTAGAACCATTGATTATGGAAGACAGCGTTTTGTAACGGTTCCTGAAGTTGAAGAAGAAATTTTAGAACGTGTTGGAGAAAATCCAGAAATAAGCACCAGGCAACTAGGTAGGGAAATAGGAGTATCCAAAGATATCATTCATGGAGTACTTAAAGAAAATTTGCTATATCCATACCATAAAATGCGAGTTCAAGATCTGTTACCTCATGACCCTCAAATGCGCCTGGTTTTTAGTCACTTTGTTAATAGGCAAAGAGGAGATTTAAACTTTGGCAACACTATTTTGTTTACCGATGAAGCGTGCTTTACAAGAAGAGGGGTTACGAATTTTCGTAATGAACATGTTTATGCAGATGTCAATCCGCATGCAATCCAGGTAAAACATTTTCAAAACGAATTTAAAATAAATGTATGGGCTGGAATAATTGGTAATAATATTGTTGGTTCTGTCATTCTTCCACAAAGATTAAACGGAGAAAATTATTTGCAACATCTACAAAATACGTTGCCAAATTTATTAGAAGATTTACCTTTACAACTTCGGGAGAGATATGTGGTTTATGCACGATGGTGCTTCACCACATTTTTCACTTAATGCTAGAAATTATTTAAATCAGCAGTACCCAAATAAATGGATTGGTAGAGGTAACGCCCCTGTAAGTTGGCCACCACGTTCTCCGGACTTAAATCCATTGGATTATTTGTTGGGGGATATCTTAATAACATGGTTTACATGAGGACTTCAGATAACGAAGAACAACTGTGGGAACGTATTCAAAATGCAACAAATAGTATTAGAGGCGATGTAGAAGTTATGCGAAGAATACATTTTAATTTCCTTCGACGTATAAATCTTTGTATACATGTAAATGGAGGACACTTTGAACAGTTATTATGATATTTTTATTTATTGTTGATCATGTTTTGATAACTTAATTTATACTGCTAATTATTAAAATGCAAATTTCTCAAAAACCATGAGATGAATCGAGTCTTATCAAGAGTACCTTTTTATAGTAAATAAGTTAGTTAATCTATATTTTATACTTAAACCCCTTTTCCTCCATTGGCGTAGAAATCTGAAACATGCAATTATTAAAAAACCCAAATTCTACGCCAATGGACTGATATTGATCTTAATTTTGATGTGGGTTTTTTATCTCAATAGGCTATGCTAACATACCAAATTTTAGCAAAAACGGATGAGCCGTTTTAAATTAAATGCAATAAAACGATTTCAAAATTGTGACTTCAGCGCCGTATAGCGCCCAAACTAAGCAACTTTGTATTAAGGTAAGTTTACTTAAAACTCATAATTTGCTGAAAGGAACATATGGTAGGCTTTTGTAAATACCTTTCGCAGACACACTGTATATGTCCTTTATAACGGGTTATTATTGGGCGCTTCGTTTGACATAATATTTCAAATTGCACTCACGACAATTAATTTCATATACAGTGTGTATAAGCCAAATGGAATAAATTCATTATTTCGGTTACTGTACATATTTATAAAAAATCCCGAAACATGTCATATTTAATTTATAAATTAACATTCTTTAACGTGAAAATGCGATCCCTACCTTCAACCCCCTTCGAATGACAGGTACAACCCCCATTTTTCTAAATGGGAAGTCTAGTCTTGTGATATATCGTTGTAAAGGTCTCTTTATTCTCTATTCAAAAATGTTATAATTTTCATGTTTGTTGCAACAATTAAGATAGAATAAAATAAAATCATGTTGTTATCGAAATTCGCTACAATATACTCAAAAAATAAAATTTAATGCAAAATATAAAGAAAAATTTTAAACGACAGAAAAAAATATGAATGTCAATGAAGTAGATGCTCATTTGCGTTTATAAAGATTTAATACATACATCAAAGGCATCATTGCATTACTTACTTCCCGTTTAGGTCTTCATAATAAGAAAGTGAGTAAAAACCATACCAATGTGCTTTTTAGATGGTATCCATTAAAAATACTTTAAAAAGTTTCGGTGGCAACATTAGTTTGTTTAAAACGCCTTAGTAAATTGTTTTGTATTTAAAAGTTGTCATTTAAATTGACAGTTTGATAATTTTAGTTTGAGTTTCGTAAAATACAATTCTGGGAAATGGTTAGATTAACGGAAATGCATAAAATAACAGTCATACAAATGATTGGTTACGGAGATAGAACCCGAACACAACAAGAAGTAACCCGCCTATTTCATGAGAAATTTCCTGATTTACCGCCTATAGCTCAAGGAACAATAAGTAAGATAGAGAAGCAGTTTCGAGAGTTTGGTCATGTAAGGCAGATAAAAAAACCAGCTGCCATGCACTGAGTGATGAAATCAAAGTAGATGTGATGCTTGAGTTTATGGAAAACCCACATACATCGAGTAGACATCCATCCACTACATTAAATGTTAGCCATACATCGATAGTAAACATATTAAAAGAAAATAAAATGCATCCCTATAAAATGATATCTACTCAGGAGCTTATGGAAGACGATTTTGATAGAAGAACTTATTTTTGTGAGCGAATGATGGACATGCTGGATAACAATATTATCAATTTAGAAGACGTTATGTTTTCTGATGAGTGCACTTTTTCTCTTAGCGGTCATGCTAATCGGCAAAATTGCCGCTACTGGCCTATGGAAAATCCTCACTGGATGAAGGAAGAACACACACAATACCCAGTAAAAGTTAATGTTTGGGCAGGTATTGTTGGAAACCATATCATTGGTCCCTTTTTCATTGAGGGCAATTTGAATGGCGATCGTTATTTGGCACTACTTCAAAATGATGTCATTCCAACTTTGGCAAATTTATATCCTGATCCAGGAAACCCTCAAGTTCCAATGAATACGATATGGTTTCAGCAGGATGGAGCACCACCACATTACCAACGCAATGTCCGGCAGTACCTCGATGCAATATTTCCCAATCGGTGGATAGGAAGGCGAGGATCGATAGAATGGCCAGCGCGATCACCTGATCTGACCTTACTTGATTTTTTTTATAAGGATATTTGAAGAGCATTGTGTACAAAACTAAACCTTTGGATTTAAATGACTTAAGAGAACGAATAACGCTTGCGATTAGGTCGATCACGCCTGATATGTTAAATAATGTTAGAAGACAGTTTTATTTAAGATTAGGATGTTGCCAAGACGTTCATGGTGAACATTTTGAACATCTACTTCATTGACATTCATATTTTTTTTGGCGTTTTAAATTTTTCTTTACATTTTGCATTAAATTTTATTTTTTGAGTATATTGTAGCGAATTTCGATAACAACATGATTTTATTTTATTCAATCTTAATTGTTGCAACAAACATGAAAATTATAACATTTTTGAATAGAGAATAAAGAGACCTTTACAACGATATATCACAAGCCTATACTTCCCATTTAAACAAATGGGGGTTGTACCTGTCATTCGAAGGGGGTTGAAGGTAGGGATCGCATTTTCACGTTAAAGAATGCTAATTTATAAATTAAATATGACATGTTTCGGGATTTTTTAAAAATATGTACAGTAATAACCGAAATAATGAATTTATTCCATTTGGCTTATACACACTGTATATACAATTTTTGGTTCTAATCTACTTTATCTTTGGTATTACCAAAAATTGCTATAATTGTGTTTTCAGACCGAAAAGAAACTTGAAGACCTCGTTTTAGATTTCTCGTAATTTGATGGTATTTTAGACACATGTACTTTTTCTCATGATTATGTTGAGGTAACAAAGATGTGGAATCGCAGATTGTCTTTTTTAAATTAGTCTTCCTAATTAATTTATTAACTATTTCTATGTCGAAATTATTATATCTCGCGGTGTTTTTAATGACATCTAGTTCTTTTCCTTATCTGTTATTTGTTAGCAGAAAGTTTAGCAACCGATTGATTAGGAAATTGAAAGAAATTTATGAAGAAGGTTTAGATTTAAATCGAAACTTACCATTAGATATTTCTAGATAGTAATATTACATATCCTTAAAAAATGGTATTTGCCAAAACTTTACGCGATTAATGTATTACGGGTTGGTTCCGTGTTATCTGTTCTAAGAATCATCAGATATATGTCGTTAACGTATTACACAGGAAAACCCCAATCGGATCATTCGCTACTAGTAGTTTCAATACCTGTAGGTCGGTTAGAATCGCTTAGCGGATGTACTTGGATTACATATACATCCGCTACCCTAAAGGAAGCCGAACTTTGGTTAGAAAATCGAACTCAGGCTAATTATAATTGTTTAAATCACTTATTTAAATATAAACAAAATAAATTAATATACTCTCTTTCTCGGTTACGATACAGCATCGTTTCTCAAGCTAGGGGTCGTGGCGATGTGAAAGGGAGGTCACGAAATAGCCTAAAGAATAATGAGACATCATTTTTGAGAAAAAATAATTTATTCTTACAATAACAGACATGCGATATACACACGTCTGTAACTGTACACATGGATATACACCTCGTGTTTTTCAACATTTACTTCTGACTAAGACACTTAAACAGAAGCATTTAGTATTTCGAAGTAGATTTTGTAAATCACCAACGGTGGAAATTCGACGGCAAAGGCAAAAATTTATACTGTAACGGTCATCCCGACGATTAATTTTTCTTCTTCATCCTTGTCCAGTTCTCCTAGAGTACCTACCCGTTTCATGATACCTATACCATGTTCTGCAGATAATCGATGGGCAGGTTTGTAGTTGGAAGGCAACATATCATAGATCGAACATCTTCAAGTAAAGGAACCGCCCTCCAGATTTCAGTTTCACCTAAATCAGGCATTTTAATCTTAGATGTAAATTGACACTCGAAATTGACGTTTAAAATGCCAAAAAAATCACTTAAAAAGTTTTGATTGTCTGCTTAATGTTTTACATTTGAAAATCTAAGGAGAAAATGAAAAAATGTATCAACGTAATGTTCTTTTGTGCTTAGCCAAAACATTCCAGACAATAATACAAAACATTCGTCTTCAGAAAAGTTACAGAGTAGTTACAGAAGAAGAGAGTTACAGACGTTCAAAGTAGTGTTCCGCTAATTTTGTTGAGCAGTGTATAACGAAATTTTGCGAACTTTTGAAGATTATGCAATAACAAAAAAACCCTTTTCGAGTGTAACAATTTTCAATATTTGCTGTTAAATATCCTCTTTTTCGGAATTATCTGTTCCTTCCATATATTTTGTTTATCCCTGAACTGTATATACAAGTGTCCCGTATCGTTACGTTCAAATTTTAGGGGTGTAAAGTAGACTTCATTTCAAGTAACAAAAACGCAAAACTTGTATATCCAGTTTTATTTGTTTCAAAGTTACAATCTATGAATGTGATTGTCAGATCATGAAAAAAATGTAATCCTAAAGTCAGTAAAAACTGATTTTATTTAAAAAAGCTCAATTAATAATATTTTCGAAATGTCTACCTCCTTGTTGAATGCAGGCTTGTGCTAGTAAGCCCACAGAAGAAGTACTTATCTGAATTGCATACTTGTTTTGTAGGATTTGCTCGGCAGCCAGGTGAATACGATCCAACAACTCTTCTCTTGTGTTCGAAACTTGCGCGTAGACTAAATTTTTCATGTACCTCCATAAATAAAAGTCAAGGGGATTAAGATCGGGTGATCTGGGTGGCCATGCAAAAGGACCACCTCGAAAAATCCATTTTGGATAATTGACGTTAACCCAATTTTGGACAGCAATTCCGAAATGTGGTGGTGCCCCAGCTATGTGAAACCACATGTCTCGTCGAACATTCAGTGAGACATCCTCTAAAAGACCTGGCAGTTCGTCAATAAGAAATTGAAGGTAACTTTCCGCATTTAACCTCACAGGAAGAACGACAGGACCAATAAACAAGTCATTGGTTAGGGCCGCCCAAACGTTAATAGAAAATTCATGTTGAAATTTAGATGGGCGTATAGCTTTGGGATTATCTGATGACCATCTGTGTAGGTTTCTGAGATTTGTAATACCACTTCTCGTGAACGTAGATTCATCTGTGCAGAGGACTGTTCTCAGAAATTAAAATGAAGGCGTGACTGTTTTAATATCCAGGTAGAATAAACTAGACGAGCATAGTGGTCTGCCTCAAGCAAACCGTGTCCCCTGCGATAATGACATGGATATAAGCCCTCACGTTTTAAAATTCGCCAAACTGTCGTTCGTGGCACTCCTAGTTGTCTAGCGATTCGACGTACACTGAGAGTTGGATATCTTGTAACAATAGCTACCGCTTCTTCTTGTAAGTCTCCTGGCAAATTTACTCGTCGGTCGAAAAGATAATCACGCAGTCCGCATTCCCGAAATTGTCTGTGTACTTCCAGAAACGTTCTGTATTGAGGAATGCGCCTATCAGGAAACCGATGTGGGTATTCAATAACTGCTTGACGTGCACTTCCGTTACAGTAGCCATACACAAAATCCATGTCCGCATACTCTTGAGAAGAAAATCGGTAAGGCATTTTGAATAAAGAAAACGTGTCTACTCACTAATAAGCTGTTGTATGAACTGAAACGTAATGTAATCCTTTATTAAAAAATGAAACGTTAACAGTCATCTGAACATTTGTTTATTGTATGATATTCATGGTTCAGCACTTACGAAATAAGTAAGAACCTTCTTTATCATAAATCAATTTCCAGTACTATTTTTTGTAGATCTCTAAGAAATTACTGTATGCACTACGGCACGTGTTTATTTATTCGTATAACTTTTCTTGAATAAAATCAGTTTGTATTGACTTTAGGATTACATTTTTTTTTCATGATCTGACAATCACATTCATAGATCTGTAACTTTGAACCAAATAAAAATGGATATACAAATTTTGCGTTTTTGTTACTTGAAATGAAGTCTACTTTACAATCCTAAAATGTTAACATAACGACACGGGACATCTTGTATACAAGCCTATTTTTTGCCTTACTTATTAATTTGCCCTATTTAATTTCTTATTAAAATTTACTTTCGTTTTTAATCATAAATTTAACGAAAATAATAAACAGGGGAAAGAAATACTATTCTCATTTGGTACATATTCAGAAGAACATAACACGTTAAAGGCAAGAAAAAAGTATCCATTCGCTAACGATAATTCGAGAAAATATATAGAAGGAACGAACTTCTTCGGTAATATATTCACCTACAAAAAAAACAGAATGAAAACACGCAGATGACAAAAATAACAGACAACAGGATATTAGTAGCTTATATGCTTCTATCCACTTCATCAGCATCTTTAAGGAAAGGATGTAGGAGCATGAAAGAATCATTTGTGCTATTTGAGATAATAACAGTGACAACGCGCCGCACGCTATTTCCCGCTGACATAACACAATGCAAACTCGTGAAAACAAAGTACATGCGCATTCCACAGTGTCAATGTGTGTGTATGAAATAAACGTGATTATATTACAGTCGAAAACTCCCTTGCTTCTTTCTGTTTCGCGAAAGGTAAAAAAGAAAAAGATGCGGAATTTGTTGTTCAATTTTGGTCCTTCTCCCAGTTCTTTTCAAAATGAAATACGCATGTTTTATGGAAAATTCTTCCTTAAATATGCGTGATTAAGATACCTAGGTATAAAGGAAATTAACATATACAGGTGCCCTTGAAATAAGGAGACAACATACGAGAAATGGAAAAATGCAATTATATAGAATATAAATTCAAAATATTAGTCAATTACGACGCGTACCCCAGAATTGAAAACCCCCTGAAAATAAAATAATGTGCCACCCATGGATGTAGTATATATGGATAGCGCACATCTAACCAACGCAGTGCATTCAATTGACTCCAACATTACAGAGAGGAACTACCGAGTGAGATAGAGCTAGTACTGGCAAGAAAAGGTGCGTTCCCTATTAAAATACAGGTAAATATAGCTGGTGCATATACTTGGCTGGATGTAAATTGGGCACTAACCTACCTGAAATTTCAATCTCGTTGGTAATTCGGGCACTAGCTAAAAATGTACTCGCAGAGGGTCTATGTAAACTGGGCACCGTATAAAGCAAACAAAAACAAGAATATAGAAATAGTGTATTTCAAGTTGAAGTACAGCAAAAAGATAGAAAATAAAAAATATGTACTCATATGAAAACAATAATAAAAGCAAATACTTAATTATATAAAAACTATAATAAAAAAATAGTGTATTTCAAGTCATACTGATGAATAAAATGATATACACTTCACAAAGTGTAATCGTGATATTGTTCCATTATTTAGTTGTTCACACAGTTCATTTAGAGTTCTTAATTTTTGTTTTGCGCGTGTGTCTTTAACTCTTGCTGGTGTGTGTACACTTTATTTTAACATAAGTGTCTATTTGAAATTCCTTAAGCTTTTCGATAAAAATATAAATAGATGGATGTGTTGAATAAAATGACTCATTTAGTTTGGAATGAAACGCTTCGCATGCGTTTGTGGTGTTAGTTATCGATGGAGTTGCAGTAGCCCACATATGTGGAGGAAAAAGAGCATCGTCTTCTATGTATGTCTCCAATAAATAATCGGCGCGTTCGTCAGCCTGTGCATGAGCAGGTTTTTCGGCAAACAAATCTAAGGTGAAACAATCGCCTACTTCCTTAGGATTCAAATACGTTAATCCAAGTGTATATCGCAGACATTTTCCTACTTCGGAATCTGTGTTCCTAAATTCTTCTGTTAAACCCAAACTTTGGATTATCCTGAACTACGATTGGTGCAAATGGAAACGACAACCATAGATTTGTGCTGATGGCCATATAGCGCGAACCGCTGTGTGAATGATTTTCTCAAAATCTACAAAAACTTCAGCTGGTCGTAATATTGTAGAGTGACGTCGAAAGATTTCTTTTGTTAGCATTTCAAATAATGTTGCATACGTTTCACTGCATTTATCAGGCAACAAACAAAACATCAATGGAATATAATGTCCATTATTAAGTCCGGGGATTGTAAATAATTGTAAAAAATATTTTGTACAATACGAAAATGTACCGTCCATGTACACTTTACGCATTTCACATAAACTTCTAACATTCGTTTCACAAGAAAACATTATGATATTGCTCACTGGACAGTTTATAAACACGAAACTTTCATCCTTGCTTGTTTTAACATTAGCCGCTGCCTCTATATCATGGACTTCTGTCTTATTTTGTGGTAACGGCCCAGGAAGAAATTTTCTCCTTGCATTGTACAAATTTCTTCGGATATAAGGGAAATCTGTTATCGTAATTGTTTCCGGCAGTTCCTTAGCTAGTTCACGACGAATAATTTTCGCTGGTTTTTCGGAAATGTCTTTAACGGCTTTACGTTTACACGCATTTGAAATCACTTTTCGGTTTAATTTACTCTTATTCTGTTCATGATTATGTTCTAGCTGGCTTCTGCTCACTAAATTTTCTGCACCAAGCGTAAACACTTTTGCGGGACAATTTAAGGATTTTTTTGTACAACGCCAAAACACTTCGCCACTCTTCAACACTTTCTGTTTTGAAAAGGTGTACTTGTTAACCACTAGCAAACATTTTCCGTTGTTACTGTACACGAAAGAGACCTCCATAATTCTTAACAGTGTGCAACAAAACTCGAGACTGAGAAGCGGATCTAATTTCTTACTTTAAGCAAACGCCGCAAACAAGATAGAAATAACTAAATACACAAACTAAATGTTTCCTTATATATAGAATATATTATAGCATAATGCAATAGAGGCCCGCCCACAATAGATGTACAAATAAAAATACATTTGAAATAATCTATTTGGTCATTAGGAAATTCCTTAATTTATTAACGTCTAATTTCTTACTTTAAGCTTTAAAGCGATCATTACCCGAACGGTACTCGTGCCTAGATTACCTGTAGGATTAAGCAATCCTTTTTGCAGGGCAGGTAAATCCATATACTTGGTGCCCAGTTTACAACCGCCCATACACTTAATTGGCTGTTTAAATGTAATACATTTATCAAGTTATTTCAAAAAGTTATTCCTGTATTTGTTTGTATCTTTATAAAATAAATATTTTGTTACTGAATTACAATTTTAATTTAATTTAAAGATGTGGTATACGGAATATACAGAGTACAGCATTAAAAAATCTGAGTGATTATGTTAAATGCACATGTATTTATAGGATGAAATTAATTAAATAGTTACTTGGTAATAGATGGCAATAGAAAGCACATGAGTAGTAAAACACAACTAGATTTAATAACGTTTTGATTTTATTTTTAATTTTTCTTGTTTTTGTTTCAAATTATTTAACTTTGTGTTTCAGTTACAAATTAATTGCATTTTTGCAAAGTAATGTAAATGTCAATATTGCTTTCTACATTTTACGACGCTAACTAGACGTGGTGGAATGATTTCGATTTTGGTTGTGCCTTCAGTTAAAGACTGTAAGAATTTTACACCCATATCTACAACAGTTATTCGAAAAGAATTAAAATTGTCGGCTAGTGTAATTAACGTAATAAAATTATTTTCTTTCATTTCTGTGGCGTA
Source organism: Melolontha melolontha (assembly GCA_935421215.2). Taxonomy (NCBI): domain Eukaryota; kingdom Metazoa; phylum Arthropoda; class Insecta; order Coleoptera; family Scarabaeidae; genus Melolontha; species Melolontha melolontha. The sequence goes on along the minus strand of OW285237.1, from coordinate 18,248,854 downwards.
AAATGTATCTTTTCTGTGTTCAACGATGAAGCTGTTACATTTTAAAAATTTCTTTATAATTTATTTGGGTATTTTTTGTTTTGGACAGTATTGAGATTATTATTATTATTTTCCTTTCGTTCAAGAGGTAGCAAGGATATGTGGTAAAAATGAATCGTCCATACGCGAGATTGTAAAAAAGGAGAAGAATATCAGTTATTTATTCTGTGGCACCCCAGACTACCAAAAAACTTCCACAATACGTGATAAAGTACTAATAAAGCTAGAAAGAGCGTTAAATTTATGGATTGAAGATATGAATAGGAAACATATACCGATCAGTGGTAATATTTTACAGCAAAGAACCGTAAGTCTTTATGAAAACTTTAAAAAAGGCAGCAATGAATAAGACATAAAACCATTCACAGCAAGTAGGGCATGGTTGAATAGATTCAAGGGCAGATATAATTTAAAAAATTTGAAGATCACTGGAGAAGCTGCATCTGCCGACGCAGAAGCTTCTGCTACATTTCCGGCTGAGTTAAAAAGGATTATTGAAGACGAAGGCTACCACCCAAAACAAGTGTTCAACTGCGATGAAATTGGTTTGCTGTTGAAAAAAATGCCCAGTAGAATGTATATTCATAAAACAGGTACCAGGATTCAAAGCATGCAAAGACAGGTTAACGCTGCTATTATTTGTTAATGTTGAAGGGCACGTGATCCAAAAAATAAAGACAAAAGCAACCTACCTGTGTTCTGGCAATCCAATGAGAAAGCATTGGTTACAGCAACACTTTTCATTGAATGGTTTCGCCTCTGCTTCATTCCTGAAGTCAAACGATACATGGAATAGGAGAAATTGCCATTTAAAGCATTGCTAATAATGGACAATGCACCTGGTCATCCAAAATCCATTGCTATGGAAGATGAAAATATTAAGATTGTATTTTTACCGCCAAATACTACCTCATTACTAGAACCTCTCGACCTGGGTATTATTAGGTGCGTTAAGGCAATATACACTCGTCTTGTATTTTAAAGACTTAGAATATCAATGGATATAGAGCCTGAGTTGCAAATTATGGATTGCTGGAAAAAATTTACAATCGCCGACGCAATTACATTTATCAAAACAGCAATAAATGAATTAAAACCAGCGACTACAAAGTCATTTTGGAAGAATTTGTGGATTGAGGTTGTTAGCGAAGGATCCGTTGATATGATGGAGGAGGAGGTGCATGAGTGTATTGAAGCACATGGAGAGGAATTATCAGATAAACAATTGGAGGAACTTATAACTTCATCGACAGAGGAAGATGAAGAAACTGACACACGAGCATCTGAATGGCCTTTGGAAAGATTGGGCGAAGTATTTCGGCTTGCACAGGATTTAAAGGAAAAGATCGTACATTACGATCCTTTAAAGAAGCGCAATATGAAAGTAACGAGATCAATAACTGAAGCATTGGACGCTCTTCAAACACTATTTAATAAATTGAAGAAAAAGAAACAGCAGCTTCCTATAACAATGTTTTTCCAAAAAAAGTGACAATAGGGCATCAACGATCGAGAATCCTGTGCCATTAACATCACCTGCGTTTACTTTCTCTCCGGTGGAGGTGCAAGAATCAGTTGATGTTGAAGATTCTTTTTCCGATTAAAAAATATTTTTAATATCTAATATATGTATGTACTTTCTAGTCTACAATATAATAAAATAAAGAAATGAGACTAAATTCCTTTTGTTATTGACTTAATACAAGTATGTAATATCATACGTATACATACATGCATTTAAACGAAAATTGGTAGATGGTGGTTATGTTGGCTATTATCCGCGGTTTTCGGTATCCGCGGTAAGGCTTGGAACGTAAGTACCGCGGATACGGGGGTCCGACTGTATCTGTTTTATAATTAAATGCTTTTAAAAAAGATTACCTTTTTACAGGAATTATAATATTTAGTATTTAACTCAATAATTTATAAAATTCAATCAACAATAAATCACATATTTTTATTTTTTAAAGAAGTAAAATGTATTTGTTAAATGATTTCTGCGATTACATTGTGGAAAACGAATTTCCGGAAATATTTTCTAGGAAACAATTCTTTCTACCCGTATAACGTCTTCGGGTCTAATACTTTTAAAGCTGCTCCAATTATTACCAAATCCAACAATTTAACAAAATCCATGAAAACTATAATTCCGGAGATTATTTTTGCGATAAGATGTAGTAGAGCGGATAAAGAGATTTTGTTATTCCAGTGTTGTAGTAACTGTCTGCGCCAGAGTGCGCTGTCAGCTTCTCCTAATTGCAGTCCTAGTTTCCTCTATAACAATAAAAAGTTTTTCGTAGTTGCGTTGATTGGATACAGAAGGGCCTGCCCTGCACAGCTCGGCCGACGCCGCCGCCTTGATCCCGTTTACTTTCTTCTCGTAAACTTCACTCCTGAATTTATATCGTGTTGATGAAGGTTAACTCCGTATCAAACTTTTTAATGATTTAACTTGAATTGTAGTCCGAGACGTAGTCCTAGTCACGATAACTACGTAAAAGTGATGCTAAATTATAAATTTGGGAGTTTAATTTTGCGTCAGTGCGATGAGAGACATAAAATATTTCACAAATATTTTTGGTCACGTAACCCTTTTCTGCATGAACTGTTGGGTAAACAAACTTAAGTTTTCAAGTTAAATGATGAAGTTAATATAAGAACTGCGTATTGAAAGAGATGAAGATATTAAAATTTTAATTTATAATCTAATTGAAGAAAATTCAAGCTTAAATGTTGTAAACTAAGAAATGCTGAAATGACTGGATTTATTTTGTAACTCTATTGATCTGATCATGTTACTGAACTAAAGAAAATGTGGAGTAGGACTTTTCATTAGGGAGAAAACATTTCTAAATGAATATTTCTTTCAGTTGGCAGATTTGTTTAGTTTGATTTCTCTGTCATTTATGCTTGTCACTTGTCACCATCAATAATTTCATCATGAAACCATACAAACTTTAACAACTTTTATAAATAGTTCTGAAGACTTAACTGAAGCAATTGATGGCGGAAAAAATGTTGATGTTATTTAAACCGATGTCTCATGTGCTTTTGACAGTATAAATCATGGTATTCTCTGGTCGAAGATGAACTCATTTGGTTTTAATAGATCCTTATCTATGCTTATAAACTCTTACCAACACAACAGATCAAATTATGTCTGTTTTAATCGCTTTAAATCATATTTCGACGTCTGGAGGGCGTCGAGGATCACACCTAGGGCCTTTCTTGTTGAACGTATTGTAATAATTAAAGTAGGACACCTATATCTACATGTTCGGAAATTGTATTTGTTGGCATCCAAATTGTTAGGTTTTGGGGGACTTTGAAATATTTTAAGAATACAGCTCTTTTAAAAACCATTTATTTAGCTTTCGTTCTAAATTGCAAAAATGCATGAATATTGAAGATGAATGGGTTATTTAGTCTCCGCATTTCTTAACTCAGCAACTCTCTGTCGAGCAATTCTAGAGCCGCTTCTTGAAATACTTGAATTATACAGTTAATGGTACGTATTCTTCCGGAGGATACGAGTATGATTTACTCTTGGAGAGACATCAAATGGATTCATTCCGGAGGGCACGTTTCTTATGGAAATTAATTCATGAAAGAATTGCTTTGGAATGTTGTCTAGTCATATATAGCTCGTCTTACTCTTACAACAGTGAGAACTAGAGCAGACCAATTTCCGTGCGCGCCATGTGCGCCGATGTGAGGATGATTATATTGCATCAGAACTAATAAAAAGCATTCAGTATGTGTTTGGTACTTGCTTAGACAGCATGTAAGTGTAAGCATACGTAATAAAATGTCGTCGACACATAAATCGAGAAAACGACCGTTGTCAGACGAAGTGAATAAGTTTATTATGGATTTCCCGGACTTAATATACGATGGCTCAAAAACTAAATGTTTAGTGTGCAATACATACCTAATGTGTTGGTCAAAAACACATTGTAAAGTACACGTAAGCAGTTCGAAGCACAATAATAACAAAATTAATTGACAACAGTTTATACATGAACTATGTGTATGATTGTGTGTACACTGCCGTTTACCTTGTCAAGTAATGATTCATTTATTTCATTTTGGAATAAATCAAACATTACCGAGCACGACAACGTAACGAAGGAATTTACCATCGGTGCGTAAACAGGTTGAAAATAAAATCAAAGCCGAACTGAAAAATAATAATAAAATGTGTGGACGAAACAACTGACAGCAAAAAACAATCTGTAGTTAATGTGATGGTGCGTAATATGGAACCACATCAACCAACGTCTTCAATTTTATTAGCATCCAGACGATTAGAACAATGTAATTCCGAAAATATTTCAGAGGTGCTATTAGATACTTTGGAAAAATTTAAACTTTCGAAGGACCAAGTATTAATGTTTATGACCGATGGTGCCGCAACCATGTGTTCTGTAGGCCGGTCTCTTAGAAAATATTGTCCTATCTTGCTACATATTACTTGTAAACTCCATGCTCTACACCTTGTGGCAGAACAGATTCGTAGATGTTATTCAGAGGTAGATGCTTTAATATCGAGTACAAAGGCAGTATTCCTGAAATCTCCAAAACGTATTCGGGAATTTCACGAATTGTGTCCCCATACCCCTGAGCCACCACAGCCGATTCTGACACGTTGGTTACGGGCGGGGTTTTACTATCATGAACATTTTGAAAAAATTAAGGATGTGGTTTCATCATTCGATCCGAAAGAAAGTGCAGCTTCTAATACAAGCCAGAAAAAATTTCAAGATGCCCAGATTAAAATGGATTTACAAAGTATTCGTGAGAATTACTTGGGACTAGAAGAAGCAATAACAAAATTAGAAAATTCGTCGCTGTCGTTAAAGAAATCACTGCAAATCGTTAAAGATGTTCATGCACAACTGTGTGCTGTAGAAGACGCAAAAAGTGAAAGTGTTCTAATTAAATTTGAAAGTGTTTTAGACAGAAATGCAGATTTTGACATTTTAACACGTATTTGTGAGGGCACGTCTACAGATGCGTTAAGTTGCTTAAAAAAGTATTTTGATTATGCGAATATAACATCACTAGATGTAGAACGCTCGTTTTCCGAATATAAACATATTTTTTCCTCGCGGCGGACATGTTTTTCAGAAATAACCTTAGAAACGCACCTGATGTTGAAAATATACAATCAAGTTTCTCCAGTTTGTTAATCCTTGGAAGACGCTTAAAACGGTAAGTGTTTTTTTAAATCCTCGTCGTGGACACAATCACTGATTGCATACATTTTCCATTTTATTTATAGGTCCATACAACGCTGCTATAATATGTACTATTCTTATTTTTCGTGTGTTTATGCATATAACTTTAATAGCAGAAAACCAAATGTATATTTAATTATTTCTGATAGAATAAATGTCTCTACTTCTATACTTATATCGGTAACAAGCTCATGTTGCGTCCCTATTCTATCGCATATTCTAATATATTACGAATTACACTCCCATACCGGCGCTCATGGCGCGCACGGAAATTGGTCTGCTCTAGTTATTACTATGTATGCCAAAGACAATAAAGACAAATATCTTGTGTGACGCGCAGATGCGTCATGCGCACTTGAGAACAAGCTTTGGTACTCATGAGGCACTAGTGCGTCATAAAAAAAATTGACGCGAAATTAATAAATTATTGCAAATTACTTGTTTACTATCTAGAAACTATGATTTTTAACACAAACTAGAAAGTTTTATTTAAAAAAATTCATTAAGTCTTGCTGAAAGTTCCGTTGGATTTACGAAGTCTGACCAATAAGTAATGAGACTGATCTTTTAGCCGCGCTTGTGGAAACACTGCGAACCTGAAACTTCAGTCGGTTAATCTCCCATCCCTCCTCTATCGATACATGTGCGCGCGACTTTCGTACGTTCCTTAGTACTCCAGCTGTGTTGAGCTTGCGACAACGTGTTAGTAAAGCGTGTCACGAATATGGAACGACGTAATATTGAACAGCGGTACGCGATTAAATTTTGTGTTAAACTCGGCGATTCTGTTATGGAAACGTACGGTAAATTGGCCAAAAGTTTTCGGTGATGGAGCCCTGAGTCGTGCTCAGGTGTTTCGATGGCATAAAGATTATAAAAATGGTCGTGAGAGCGTCGGGGATGAACCGCGAAGTGGGAGGTCGGTTGAAGCTCGAACTGACAACAAGGTTCAATTTCTACCTGAAAGTACTCGATCGGCTGCGAAAACGAGTCATTAAAGTCCGTCCAGAGATTGCCAAAACGTGGATCCTTCATCATGACAATGCCATCGTGCCTTCAGTGTGTCGCTGTTTTTGACCTCTAAAAACATCGCAGTGATGCCGCAAGCGCCCTATTCGCCGGATATATCAAAATGTGACTTCTTTTTGTTCCCCCAAACAAAGTTGGCCGTGAAAGAAACGCATTTTGGGTCCATAACTGACATCCAGACCGCCGTGACGAAGGTACTCCAGGGCATTCCAGTCGAAGCCTTCCAGAAATGTTACGAAAGCTGGAAGAAACGTTAGAACCAGTGTGTAGTTGTGGAAGGGGAGTACTTTGAAGGGGATCAAATCAATGTACCTTAATTTTTAAATATACGTATTTTCTGGACTTAGTCTCATCACTTATTGGTCAGACCTCGTAGTTAGCACTGAACGTGCTAAGGAAAAAAAAAAAGTCAAAAGGGTCTGAGAGATTCCACATCGCTCTAACCGTAACAAAAATTGCACCTTACCGGATGAGGGTTATGAACCACAGCAACTAATAAATTTGCAATATAGCGGCCACGAACATCGGTCGTTTCATCAAAAATATGCTATTTTATGCTAAAAATGTAAAAAATATTTACTTTATGCACATAAATTTAACACGTTCGCTGCCAAGGTAAATTTGTAAGTCTTGCCAATAACGCCATGTCCATCCATATGGGTTGACACAAGTTCTCAAGTTTTTGCTTTTGTCCACCCATTTGGGTGGACAGCAAGGGTTTTTTAAAACTCTGTTTTGAACGACATCTACTCACTACAGGTTGAAATAAGCTTACATGGTTTTAAAACAGAATTCTGTAATTACCGTGTCCACCTTTTTTGGTGTACAAATTAATTCTCTTGCAAGGTATCATCACGTGTTGGTAGCAGTTTACAGATACCTACCTGTCTACCCACTGGGGTGGACACTTCATATTTGCTTATTTATTCATCACGTTTTTAATCTTAACCTAAAAGGTGTATGTGATTTTGTGAAATCGTGATACATACTGGATAAGAAATGAGCAAGAGGATTACGCGAGTAAAGATTTTTGACGAACCTAATGCAAAGCAACGATTGACCGATAAAGAGCTTGAGGAATATTGGGAAAATTACACGAGTAGTGAAGAAAAACCCTTTCAGGACAGTGGTAGCGAATATATACAAAGTGAATCGAGTAATTCTGATAAAACTTCAAATGCAGAAGACGATAGCGATATAGAAGACGAGGAGGAACTGGTAAACGAACACACTACTTTACCTACGAACAGAGATTTAGCAGACGATTGGAATACATGCACGTTGAATACGAGGAATATTCCGTTTACTGGATCTGAAAAAATTGAAGTTCCATTTGATACTTTGATTGCCCTTCCAATAGATTATTATAATCTTTTCATAACAGATGAAGTTATAGAGTTGATGGTAAATGAAACAAATAAGAATGCTACCAAGTATTTATCCTTAAACCAAATTAAAAGGAGCAGTCGCATGAAAGATTGGAAAGATACAACTTGCTCTGAAATGAGAAAATTTTTAGGTATACGACTATGGATGGGTTGTGTTAGGATGCCTTCTATTGAATTATACTGAGCGATGCCAAACTATTCAAAAATGAAGTATCGTTGTTTATGACTAGAAATAGGTTCCAGCTAATCCTAAGGTTTTGGCACTTTGTAGAAGAAGTTGAGGGTGACAGACTGTGCAAAATAAAACCGATAGTTGACCTAATCGAAAAAAAAATTCAACAGGTTAAATCTCCATGGGAAAACTTAGTAATTGATGAATCAATGGTGCCTTTTCGCGGCAGGCTCAATTTTAGACAGTATATTCCCGGAAAAAGTCACAAGTACGGTATAAAAGTCTTCAAGCTTTGTGACCAAACTGGCTTTACATACAAAACTCAAATCTATGCAGGCAAAAGAAATGAAAATTCAAGTAGTGGAGCTGCCAGTCTTGCTATCAATGTAGTGATGTCCCTACTAAATTCTTACTTAGATTCCGGGAGGACAGTATGTACGGACAACTTCTACACAAGTATTCCGCTAATACACACACTATTGTCCAAAAAAACATTCGTCGGTACCTTCCGGAAAAATAGAAAGTATTTCCCCAAAGACGTAGTTTCTGTAAAACTAAAGCGTGGAGAAATAAAAGCATTAGAAAATGCTAAAGGAGTAGTTGCTATGAAGTGGAAAGACAAGAGAGAAGTATATGCTGCCTCTTCTAAATTTTCAGCAAACCTGTTACCAACAGGAAAGAAAAACCGTCAAGGTGAAGAAATTGTTAAACCAGAAATGATTATGCAATATAATACGATGAAAGGCGGAATAGATATTTCTGATCAACTTTCGTCCTATCACTCCGCAATAAGAAAATCCATACGATGGTATCATAAAGTTGCCGATGATGTTATATTTGGCACTGCAGTAGCTAATGCTTATCTTCTCTACGCAAACGAAAATCCAAAAGCAAACCTTCTGAACTTTCGTATAAAACTAATTTATTCCTTACATAGTATTCCAGTAGAAAAGGAAAGGGTGCGTACCCCAAGATTAGCTGAACCCACAAACCATTATTTAGAAAAATCTAAAGCCTACTCCGGAAGTAAACAGAAACGGTATGTATAAGAGATGTAATTACTTCAGGCATTATCAAATAATTTTAGGTTACTTCGACGTAACTGCAAGTATTGTTACGAAAGAATTGCAGCGAGATTTGGAATAAAAGAAGCGAAAAGCAAGGCAAAAAAGGTCACTACTTTTTGCAAGTCATGTGAAGATAGGCCGTTTTTATGTATAGACTGCTTCGAAACAGCACCCTCTTCTATACGTAAATAAACTAACCCAAATTCAATGTTAAAATACAAAATATGTGTTTAATAAATATTTTTTTAAATATTTCGTTGTCTACCCAAATGGGTAGACAGCATACTTTTCCTGAATAAAAATGAAACTGTCCAACCATTTGGACCGACAAATTTATTTATTTCAATGTGTGTCAACAGGATTACCGTATCATTTCTAGAACTGGAGATATAGGCTTGGCAAATATGGAATAAACTACAAATCTGAAGCTGGCAGAATTGGCAAGTTCGGTGTCTACCTACCCATATGGGTGGACGTGGCAGCGAACGTGTTAAAGAAAATGGACAAAAGCTTAATTTTATGCAAAATATGTAATTTTTTTATACAGTTAATCGCATTATTTCAGAGTAGAATGAATACATTCACAATATTGACGTGATATTTCTAATAATAAAAAATATATTTTTTACATAAAATCCGAAATCTAGTAATATCTTTGTTCAAAGAGCTAATTAAATTATGAAAAATTTACCTCTACCTTAACTCATTTAAATAACAGGAAATAATCTAAAAAGTGTTTAAATTTAGACTTTTCAAATAATTTTGATTTAAATTACACAAATTTATTTTATAAATTCAGATCAGATGTTCGCATTTTAATTGCAGAATATTCATCTGACAATACAAGAAGATAAGGCGAAATTTCTTGTACAGCGAAATATCTGTCCTATGATATTCCCGGGCTTTACAAAAGGGATAAGACAGCAATAGGGACCCCATAGTTTATACAAGAGACCTAAATTAATTAATTACTATCTGCACCACTGTGATCTCTTTAAAGCTCCTGAACAAGAAGCTTTCGGGACATCCTTAGGTCTTTTACATTACTACAGCTACATTATCGTAGAGATATTTTAGCTTAGAAGGGGCTTAAATAAAAAGCTACTGGCATTAAATTCAAATTAATTAAATGGAACGTGTTTCGAAAAAAAATTATTAAAACGCCATTTTTAATTATATTACACTTTTATTTGTTCCATTACTAAAATTTAATGCACAAATTGCGCGAAATATTTAATAATGATAACACAATTGTACTTTGCCGCGATGTGGATTCGATAAAATGTACTGAAAGGTATTGACATCGTATGCTCCGCTATTTTAGCCAATGACGGTAAAAATTTAATAAACATTAAATGAATTATGCTAGTAAATTAAATAACCTGCTGCCGGATGTGCAATAAACCAGCTATTGATGTTGGCTTTTATCGGGAGGAGGATATTCAATTTAAATTTTAATGCACCATACCTATATGCATATGCTTTATTTATTTATTTATATATTTATTTATTTATTTAGACATTTTAGGGTACCTATCTTTTATACCAATATCCAGTGTTTAACCTTCCGTTAGGCGCGCTGATGTTTGCAACGTTAGTAGTCGCGATGGGACTGATAAACCCATGGTATTGGTTTTGTATTTTTTCACTTATCTGTTTACCTTATGTATAGGAGATCCATTATATATAACATTTTAACATTAAGTGAACATACTACTTAACTTTTATTAGAAAGAAAATAATATTTTATTACAATATACAATATAAGAGAACATTATACAGAATCCATTATTATATTTTCTGCGGTATTACAAATTAAGCAATTTTCACAAACTGTTTTCACATGTTGATTCAAACATAGGTACACGTGACATTTTTCACATGTAAACTTGGTACGACAGTCTTTTTTAGAGGCTTGGTAGCAAGGCTGACATCGTTTCCTTTTTGAGCTGGTAGGAACAGAAGCAGTTTTAACGTTATTAGTAACTACTTGCGGTTTATACTTCTTCAACATACTTTTAAGATCATCCGGTAGATTTGTTATTAGCGACCTCCTTTGTAGCTGCCCGGATAATAAAGTCAGAGCCAATTTTTTCAAATATGCCCGCCTATCTGAGTATTGATTACCATTCGCGAGAAAAATGACTCTTGAGTTTATTCCAGCTGTATTCAAAAGATGGTAAAAGATTACCATAGGCCATCTTCTCGTCGCTCTAGCCTCATTATAACTAGCGCATAGCTTATCCACCACATCTACCCCAGACTTGGTATCATTATAATGAAGTATTATTTTCGGCTTTTTATGTATGTTATTAGACACTTCATTGGATGATACATGAAGACTTGATAATAGAACAACTGTCTTTCCTGCTTTTGGAACATATGATACAATTGTTTCATTTTTTGAAAAACCAAAAACGCTATCATATTGCTCACGACCTTTCGCTGTTACAAAGTTCGATGGAATTTCCCGTCTGTTCTTTCTTATTGTTCCTACGTATGATAGTTTTTTCTTTTCTAACTCTTGCACTAGACTCAAGCTAGTGAACCAATTGTCGGCCGTAATGTTTCGTCCAGATCCATAAATTGGTTCAGCCAACCTAAGAACAACAGCCTCAGTAGAATTGTTTTGACGGTATGGACCCTCGGGCTGCTGTCCGCAGTATAATTCCATGTTTGAAGTATAAAACAACTTGCATCAGATAGGCAAAAAAACTTCAAGCCATATTTGGTAGGCTTGGACGGTATATACTGCCGAAAGCCGCAGCGGCCTCGAAAAGCTGGTAACTGTTCATCAACTGTTACATTTTGACCAAGAGATAATTGTAGCTGACAATTACGGATAAACATTGTGAACATCTGCCTAACAGCTGCCAGTTTGTCAGACTTTCTGCGATCTTCTCTTGAAGCCCTCTCGTCAAAACGTATACATCTGATTAAAAATCTAAACCGTTTTTCAGACATCGCCATTCTAAACATGTTGATACCAAGGTCATCAGTTGCCCACATATCATGAAGGTTTTGGCGCCCACCACGAAAAACACCTGCCAGATATAGCAAACCAAAGCATGCTTTCATTTCTGTAATATCTGTGAGTCGGCTATCTCTTTCTCGGTGAAATTTATCTTTCACAATTTGTATATAATTGTTAGTATTTGTAACTATCAAATCTAAAATATCGTCACTAAAGAAGAGTTTCCAGCATTCAATTTCGGTTTTAGCTTCTCTTGCCGCCTGTGTTACACCCGGTAACACTCTCATAATATTCCGAGGACGACTATGTGTCTTTTTCCAAGGCTGCTTTCTCCATTGTGTTCCATTTTTCCCTGAAAACAAAAATAGGTCTAATAATAACGCTTCTTTTCTAGCGTGTAGCTGCTCACCATAAAAGAAATGTGTATTATCTAGTTCTAGATTCTCTTCATTTTCACTGTCCTCTACCTCATGATCGGTATCTGACATGACATCTCGCATTTCAACACAATCCTCTGTTTCTGAATCGTCACTTTCGTTGAAATCCTCTTCACCAAAGTCGTCATCATCGTAAAGTAGCCGATGTATTTCTTCTATATCGTTCGGATTTTCGAGATCAAATATGTTCTTGTTCATTCTAATTATTATAAAATTAACAAATGGTTATGATTATAGAGTTAATAAATAACGTTAGTAAATGCGCAAGCATAAACATAACCCTTCAATTAGCAAATGAGGCACGCTTATTGAATGGCAAAAAAACAACATACCTTGTCGCAGTGAGTCTACTGGCCCCAATTGATGATCTATACACAATTAGCTATCAAAAACACTAGCATCGATTGATGAAATCGAAATATTCGTGCAGATTCAGATAGGTTATAACGTACTGTTAGATGTCACAACACGATATACACGGGGCTCCATCTATTAGGAAGTAGTTCGCTTTTCTATAAATGATGGGATTATCAGACCCATGCGCGACTAACGGAAGGTTAAGAAACACGATACTGAATCTAGAGACTGTACTAAGTGAATACAATATAGATATTGTTGCTATTACAGAACATTGGTTAAAAGCAAGTGAAATACATAACCTAAATATATTAAACTATAAACTAGCGGCAAGTTATTACAGATCTAAATACAAGAATGGTGGGGTATGAATATTTATTAAAAGTGACATTAACTGTAGACAGATTGATATCCCGGACAAGTTTAACATTGAATTAGACTTCGAAATATGTGGTACTCACATAGATGATTTAAATTTAATAATACTTGCTTTATATAGATCACCCACGGGTGAGTTTAATTTGTAAGGGCCAGATTATATGCAAAAAAATTAAAATATGCGCATAAATATTAAGAAGTTTTATCCTAAATGTGCACTTCCTTATGAAAAATATGCAGGTAAAAAAATACGAGGAATGTTAGAAAAAAATATTCTATTCTGTTTACTACAAGTTTATTTAGAACATTTTAAAACATAATTAACTATGAAAACAATCTAGAATCATATATTTCTCAAAGTTTCCAACAGAAAAATTGTGACGCTTATCTGAAAACATGTATTTATATATTGAAAAGGTTCGTTCTACGCTTGTTATAGGAGCATATTTCACATTAGAAATATCATCTATTGTCAACTAAATATTTCCTATGAATCACCATACAAGATTTTAGCAATGTCCTTTAGCTTTTTAAAACTCTCATTTTTTCCTATTACACTTAAAAATTTTTCATACACGGTCTGCCAAACTCCTCTTTTAACATCAAAACATGACTTCTAAAATTTGTTTATTATTTCAACGCTCTCGATTAGAGCCATAAATTGTTTTCCAACTGCTATATAGAAGTGGAAATAAAACTGTAATTGGCTTTAATAAACGCCAACTGTTGAGGTATTTCTTTACTCGAATACACCTTTTGGGCGTCTATCATAGATTGTGCATCCCTATCAAGATCCATAATAATTAACTGTCTTTATTCCTTCATAATGATTTGCATGAAAAATAGCAGCCTCCAACCACGTTCCCATCGTGTGATTACTGGTTGAGAAGGAAGCGGAACACCGAGTAGATGTTGTTTGTAAAACTGAACTCGTAATGGGGCCTTTAAAAATACTTTCTTAACACTACTAATTAAAGTATTTACTAATGAAAAATGGTTTCTGACTTCTGCAACACGATTTAGTCCGTGCGCCAAGCAAGTTGTGTGAATTAAATTTGGGTAAAAGATTTTCAAGTTGAAAGCTGCCTTCACCATGTATGGTGCAGCATCTGTCAAAAACAATAGAAGTTTCTCTGTTGGAATCTATTTCGGTAAGAAGAAAGTTGTCAGTTTTTCCTGTATAAACCTTGTTATTGTCAAATTATTTGCCTTTCCAACTGTTTGTATGCACTTAAATAAGATTCTGCTCGAACCGATACGTTAAGGATACCCATAATTAAGTGAACTATGTATCGGCCCACACTATCAGTAGTTTCATTTACGCATATATAAAGATAATTGTTTGCAACAACCTTCTTAATGCTTTTCAACGTTTCTGCATAGATACAGCGAATATATTTTTTTCTTATTGTGCTTTCGTCGGGAATGTTATATTTGCTGATGTACTTTTGCAAAAATAACTTGACATTTAAATTGTTTAATTTATGTAGTGGAATATCTGCAGACACAAACATTTGACGCAAACTTCATTAAATCGTTCTTGTTCCGATTTTTTGGAAGTTGATGGCAAACATTGCGGTAATGTTTGCTGACTCTTCTTCGCCAATTTCATCTTTGTTAGTTTTGCAGCATGAGATGAAGTTTTCATATGTTGGTCGACTTGCAACTTTCTCTCACTTGTAATCTTCAAAAAAAGATCACATCATCGGTTGTTTTCTTATAAAATAAATGTTAGTAAATGATAATGGAATAATTAAAAACTTAATTAATTAATTAATAAGAGGAAATAAACTTAAAATTTTACTCACAATCTTGCAGCATGCTACGTAACGGCGGAGGTAATCTCACCACCAAATGTTACCCTCTACCTGCATCGATAGAATAATCTCATAATCCGGCAGGTATTTTCACCACTAACAGAGTTCAGGCAATAAAAGCAATATATACCGTAATTTGGTAATTTCCAGTACTAATATTAACTAATGTCTATTTAATGTTGATGTTCTTGCAAAGTTATTACGGTTTCACAAGTTAGTTTCTTTTGCTCAACAGAAGAGGTTAGTACTTACAATTGGTGTTGTTTATTATGATAATAATTTAATATAAGTATTCGATTTATAAGATGTCAGCTACGTTAGTAAAAAGTATTCGGGGTAAAGATTTACTTCTCTTTGAAAATTTTACGTATTTTAAAGAAAAAGAATTGAAAAGCGGAGAAGTTTTCTGGAGATGTGTCCAAAGTGTAATGCTAAAGTATTTACTGTTGGTCCTGAGCTTACAATATCGATGAGTGATATAGTTCATAACCATGAAGTAGATGAGCAAAAAACAAACAGGAAAGTGCTTACAAATTTGTGCAAGCGAAAAGCAGAAGAAGATTTATTGGAAAAACCTTGAAAGATTATTCGAAGAGTCCTTAGTGCCAATATGCCAGAGTCTGTTACAACCAATGATGTCAATTATGTACGAAGAAATATGTATAACTGCCGTCGGAAAATATTTCCTAGTCGCCTACCTGCAAATATAAACGAAGTGCATGAAGTTGTAAATCTATATTCTCCTAAAATTAAAACCGCGAAAGGTGAAAACTTTTTGTTTATAAATAGTGCAGAACATAACATTATCGTATTTACATGTGAAGCAAATATTCGTGCCTTGTCTAAAATGAATACTTTGTATATGGACGGCAAATTCTCATATTGTACGAAATACTTTCTACAATTTTTTACCATCCATGGACTTCAGAATGGACACTATGTACCACTACTGTATTGGTTGTTGCCAAACAAAAGTTGGACCACATATAAAACACTTTTTTTGTTGTTGAAATCTAACATTTTTGAATAATTTAATTCATTTTTCGAACCTAGCGAGATCTATGTTGATTTTGAAAAAGCAATACATACCGCAATAATTCATGTTTGGCCCAGTGTAAAAATCAGTGGCTGTAGATTTCACGTACACCAAGCATGGTACAGAAAAATTCAGTTCCTTGGATTAAGTGAACATTATAAAAATAATTCAGAAATAGGAAATTGGCTGAAACTTACCTTTGGTAGGTATGACTTATCTACAACCAGAACATGTTACGGACTGCTTTGTTTTCGATTTGATGGCTTATAAACCAGACAATAGCCTGTTAGATAAATACGCCGATTATTTGTTAGAAACGTATATAGAGGAAAATGCTACATTTCCTACGAATATATGGGCGGAAGAAGTTGCCTCGAATACTCGCACTACAAATGCGTGCGAGTCGTTCCATTCCAGATTTAATGCATCTTTTTTATAGTACGCATCCGTCTATATATGTGTTTATCGAAAATTGAAAGAATTCCAAGTTGACACTGACATCAAAATACAAAGTTTATATATTCCTAATAAAATAAAGGATAGGCAAGTGAATAAAAAATTAAAATATTTGGAAAATTGTATAAATCGATTAAAATCAGGTCATTTGTCTAGGCTAAAGTTCATAAAATGTGTTTGTCAGTCTTCGTTATCCAATTAATTTTGATTTATCTATATATAATATGTATATACCTAATAGTTCCTATAACTTTTTAGTGATTTATTTTTATATGTATATAGAATATGTATATAAATGTTTACTGTTTACTGTGGTGCATGCTATGTAACGTGTTACTTTTTATTTTTGTGTTTTGAATTCCATATGATGTTTTTCGTTATTTTTGTATTTTTAGCCAAAAAATATATATATATTACTATCTATATTTTATATTATTAAAAATACCTTGGTATTATACTAAACTGGTGGGGTTTACCTACTCATGTATGTTTCAATTATTCTGATATATTACTATCACTACTTCTTTTTATTATTATCCTCAATAAAATCTCAAATTTCATTTATTAGTGTTGAATGTTTGCAAAATTATAATCTGTTATACTTTTATAATAGATTCTGAAAAGGCACTCAGTAATAAATTCATTCTTCCTTCATTAGAAAATTTAATGAAAAATTACGTATTAAAACTAGTGGTGAGAATACCTATGGTATTAACGTGAATCCTTACGGACGGTGGGGAATTTACCTATAGGATTAAAGTAGACTGGTCACTTAGTGGTGAGATAACATCCGCCCCTACGTAAAATTCTTTATCTCCATTCATACCCAATTCTGAATAAGGTGCGAACCATCCAGGCACAGTCGCTATTTTCGGCATTTTTGCTATTATATATCACAACCCACAAGTCTACACTGCGAAAAGCCAACGTAAAATGACGTTTAAAATAAAATTACTTTTGAATATGGGAATAAATTTCTCCGAATAGCAAAGAAACACATATACTCCAAATTTTCTGGTAAAATGTATTTTTGTATTTATTTATTTAGAAGTTTTAAGGTATTAGATTTTCCTGGAATTTTGTCTCGGCCTGGATGTATGGGAAGAGCATTAATAAATTCTTGGGGACGCTTATCGGAAAAGTAACGGGAACAGGCTTAATAAAATGCTATTTTTAATTTAAAGAGTGCTGTTTAATTTTTGTTTGTTTGTTATATCCACGACATATTTTTAGTAATGTCTATAATAAATTTGATTTAGTAAATAAATAAAACTCGCATACTTAAAATATGAAAAAATGCTGAATTACTACAAAATATGCAAATTATATACAAAATGCATATATTATGCAAATATGCAAAATTATGCAAACTGCATATAATCCGACCTTTAAATATAAGTAATAGTATTTAAGCTATTCATTATTCATTATTCATTAATATATGTATAATTTTCTTTTTCATTGTGACATTCCATGTAATTATCAGGAAATAAATTATTATTATTATTACTATGAAAAGTGCATATATTTTATTTTTTGGATATCTTTAAGTATATCCTTTAAGTATGTTGACGTGCTACACAGATTAGAGTTAATTAGCATTAATTAGTGATTGTATATATTGCATTAAGCATTTCTATGCTTATTTTTGCAGAAGTTGCATATTTTGCATGTTTAAGCTTTTTCATTTATATCCATTAAAAGTTCCTAGTAATTACTAATATAGTTCGACAGCCGACAATTCCCAGAACAATAAATCTTTTTCACTAATGATACTTTTCTAAGAATTGCACATGCAGAAGGAATCCGTAAAAATATTTTAAAACTTTTATTAGTTCCCAAATAAAGAAATGCAAACAAAGTATAATAGCTTTGAGCAGAACAACATCTAATCGTGTCACGTTCCTAAATATTTTGCATACATACAATGAGTACAACGAACAAAATTTCTTCCTGGATTAAACCATATCCTGATTTGCTAAAGGATGGCGACAAAATATATAAATTACACTTTATTCACTAAAATATTTCAATTCTTTTAAACAAATTCTATATGACCTTGGTTAATTTGACCAGGACCCGTCACCGATTAAATCATCGTAACTATTTAACCTTTTACTAAGTCGTGTTGTTATATTGGAGGTTAATGGAACAATCATGCATGGCTATAACAAATTTAACACATGAGCAGGAATATATGAACGTTATTGTGTTATGAAATGCATCGGATTAATTTATCGGATCGCAGTGGACCAAACGTAAACTACAAAAACAATAATTTTCCTCCAAATAAATCATCTCGTTCAGATCGGAATCTAGATAGGGCCGCCGGTCAAAATATTTATTACATTAACCTCAAACTCCCGCATGTATACCGACCGCAACAGCTATGATTATCGGTGAGGCGAAAGTATACGGAAACAAACGAACCTTGTGAATACCAACCGTAAATTACTAAACCGCGAGAGTCGGTGTGTACTATATACACTGGCACTGAATTTTAGTCCGACAGAATCGTATTATCCTCGATCCTTCACGTTAAATATTAAATCTCTCCCAGAATGAAGCCTTTCTTGGATCCTTTTATGTAACTACTAATAATGTCCATCAGTTTAGAACCCTGTGCTTATGCTACAGATTCGTTGACGCTGACCCAAATTAATTTTTGGACGTTTTGGGGGCTTGCGGTTGTTTATAATCGATAAGTGAAATTAGTTCTGCATTGGAGCTGTCGGATAAATTACCACGAATTTTAATTCACCTTAGGGTTAGTCAATTTACAATGTAATTAATGTATACTTTTAACGGCAACACTAGGGAATTCTAGTTAGGTAATTATCAAGAATGGCAAACTATTTTATCTTGTTTACGGGTTTCAATTTCCACCTTTGATGACCAATACGTGTATTAACATTAAGTTGACGCCATTTTCTACCATATAATTAACACGTATTCTTCAAGGTCGTCTATTACTGCTTTAAATCGTTTTGAAATAAAAACTCCTATACCGGGTGCGGCAATAGTATGTCGGCGGAGCTTAGCATGAAAACTAATAAATAATAAAGTTGTAGCAATTAAATTTTAAGTACACATGTAGTATGCTACAGTGCATTTTCTATTTTTATGTATATATCTACAGGGTGTTCCAAATTTCCGCAACCACTTTCAATTTTTTTTTTAAATAGATTGCTATACTTTCTTGTTATTATGATGATAGCCACCCAAATTATCTTTGCAATTATATATGACAATGTGCACTTTGTTAGACCTAAAGCAGTATAGGTAACACAAAAACCGCAATAGGAATTAGGTCACCGCCCTAATTCCGCCCCTGGTCTACAAAGGCCCCTCCAAAAACTCACCGGCCAGCTCAGTATTAAATAGCGGGAGCATCGTGGCCCAACACAACGGATAGATGTAATTTGGGCACCACTACGTTTGGTCTGGCAAGTTTTCTGGTCATCGTAGAACACACTCGGGCCAAAAGGGCTTGAGAAATCTATAAAGGGTGTTCGTATACCTGGTTCACAAAACTATGACTTTTGCTCGTTAGGACATAAGGAACTCAAACACAAACAACAGCATAAACAGTAACAACAATATTTATTAATGAAAATAATTAATTCAGTAAGTCAAAATATAAATTGGACCAAATCAATTTAAAAGTAAGCAAAACACTGTGTACCAACAGGTACGAGATTAAGTAGTAATACGTAATGAGAGTGTAAAAGTCAATATAAACTACTAGTAATATGAGTTGAAGTTTGCAAAAGTAGTTCCTCAAAGCTTTGGCGTACCTTACAACAAATATGCAACACACAGTATATGTAAAATTATATGTTTGAATTATATATTATAAAATTATAAATAAATTATAAAAATATATAAATAATTATGGTTGTTACCCACTCATGTATGTTTCAAATTATTTTGTTATATACGCATTCGGTTCGCCCGACAAGTAGTGAAGACACGATAATACAGTTTTTTATAGATATGGTTGTTACCGTCTATAGAAACACGTTGCTTAGTTCGGCAGTTATTGTGTGGACAGCGCTGAATATTACGCTCTGTCTTAGTAATTTCTGGTTGATGGCAAGGTAGTTATGTTTGGTTGAATGTATCTCTTCTACAGCAGGGGCGTACCGACGATCCTGTAGAAAGGTGAAATACGTATCTGCGTCTCTGGAGAGGAGATACATTCAAAAATATATAACTTGTTCACACACTTCTTCACACCCCATTTTTAATAATATTTTATATTATTAAAAATACTTTTGTATTATAGAATATAAGTTAGAAGAGATAATTTTTACATATTTGAAATATAAAATAGAACAAATTGTGTGATATTGAGTATCTGATGTGGTAGGGTAAATTCTCGTCACATGGCACTATAGGTCAAATAGCCACTTTTTCCGTGCAAAATTAATAACTTCTTCAAAACCATGGTACTCAAACTAAAACCTGTAGGAATTTACTATGTAAGAATAAATCTATTAAAAAATGCAACTTAACCCATTAGCGACCAAAAATTACCCTTTTTGCAACCATTAATGCAAACATTATACGTAGTATTCATTTATTTATTTTAATTAAACTACAATATTCAGTAATTGCTTAAATCTAATTCGTGTTGTAAATTTAAATCAAATAGGTCCTCTTCAATTTCATTAATTTAATCGTCTTGGTTGCTAAGATGAATTTCTTCTATGGCTTCGCTGCAACATAACAGTTCAATTGCTTCAGGTGGAAGAGTAGAACGTTTCCGCTTTTGCAAGCGCTTATTTAAAGATTTTGTGGAAATTAATGGATCTGAAGTATCGACAGCTCTATTAAATACGTCTAGCAGGTTATTGGTACGATTGTTTCTGCGGGCGTGATGCATTCTATCGGCATTGTATATCTTATGTCGCAATTCAGCTGCTTCTTCTGCAAAATAACCCATTGGAAGTGCTGTACTTTCTAATATTTCTTTTGAATATATTAGTACTTTAAGTACTGTGGAAGTCATTGGCAACCAAGGATATAGATTCTGAAAACATTTTGCTGTTTCAAAGAAATATGTTTCAAATTTACTTGAATTAATTGGAAACTGGCAGGATAAACAAATCAAAATGATTTTGAATCGATATATTAAATCTTTGTCGACATTAGTTATTTCAGAAAAAATAACATGCTCAGTAAAAGCTCGACGAGCAGTGTTTCCGTCATTTGTCGAACCGGAGCCACCTACTCTGGGCATGTCGACACGAAGTCCGAGCTTTTTCCGAAAAACGTTTTGTATGTCTGTTTTTCTTTTTAAAATAATTAACTTATCATCTCCTCGTACCTGCCACTTTTGTAATTCGCATTTATAGCCTAAATGTAATACAAATTCAAAAAATCTAATCCAGCAATGAGGGGGGCAACATCCAAACTTTAAGTTTTCATCTTTTGCCCGGAATATTTCACTTTTGTAATTAAATGTGTTCATAAAGTCCTTCGGCGTAGCAGCACAAATGGGACAAGCCTGGTTTGATCTAGTTCCAGTTATAATATTTAAAACTTTTCCATCAATGAGTGTTAAAAATAATTTAAATGATACTTCAACAAATTTTCCATCACCAATTGATATTCTTACGCTTGCCAGAGCGTCAATTTCTTTTTTTAAATCCAAGTCTTCCTTTAAAACAACTTGTTTTGTCTCCTTTATGATTTGCAATTTTATGGGCCGACAAAATCTTACCGACTGTGGTGTGCGGTTGTTCCAAATTGGCGTTCCGGATAAGAGCAGTAACCTTAAAGGAATAACTGCAGTAGCTAAATGAGAGGCATCACAGCTATTTAACGAACCTGCCTCATGAAAAGTTTGTTTATATTGCGACTGACCAGTGCTGCTATCAAATCCATAGCTTAATATTAATACCGATCCCAAAAAATTCGACTTCTCCGCTTCCATTACAGTTTCAAAAACTTCTTTTTGGAGGTCAACAATTCTTCCAGCGTATGTAGTAAAATAGTAGATTGCAACGAAACTTTGGCAAGGGTCTTATTGGCTATTATACCCTGAGGTCGACATTTCAACTTTGCAGCTGTAATTTTCCTATAATGTGGATATATATCGCAATTACGTAATTTGTTTTCGTGGCGTATTGCATTATATTCTTCTTTGGAAAAATTATATTCAAGAAGAAAAGCTAAAGCCTTATCCGCAGATAGTGGAATTGGCTTTTGGAGATCTTGATAGCAAACCTTACGCATTCTTGATGGTCTTGTTGGGCTTTCAATACTTTCTTTTAGCACTGCAGCTAAATCGGCATCACCTTGCTTACGAGCTGATTTACTGCTGCACGAACGAGAAGATTTGTATCAGCTTTCTCATTTGAAAGGTCTGCAGCTTCTTTTCTTTTCCTAAATTCTGATTTTGCGTTGAATGGCGCACGTGGACGACCAACAACTTTTTCGGTGCCATTCACCACAAAATTTAAATCTGAATTTAACCACGCATGATTTTGATCCTTAAACACATGCATCCTTCTGTGACATTTTTCCCACTTTTGAGCCAACTTTACGCAAAAAAAATGTTATGTTTGCTTTATATGTTTCTCCATTTTATCCAAAATCGTATTAGCTTCAATTCTTTCAACTACATGCTTGAAAAGGGCATCAAACTTTTCTTTTTTTATGCATTTTTTTCGCCATATTTCTAACAGTTCAATTTTATTAAAACAAAGGTTACCTGAAAAAAAGAGGCATTACATGTAAAACGCAAAAAATAGCAGCTTGAAATTAATTGCAAATAACTCATTAAATATTGCTTAATCTATGTTTTCAATTTCAAAGAGGCCAAATTGGGTCAAAATTTTGTATGGCTTACAGAAGGTCAAACATTTAGAGAAATTGCACCATTTTAAGGTTATGTACTCTGATGGGTAATTTTTAAGTATACCGACGTAAACATAAAGCAGTATCAATGACACACATTTATACTTACTTGTCTCTTTATTTTGCATTTTACAGAAATTAATTATCGTCAACACAATTCGAGAAACACACAGTTAAAGTTGACCAATAAATAAATACAGATCTCGCTAGCACATTTGTAAAAATATTACTTCGAATGACTTTGACATATATATAACGGTGCTTTATATTTAGCACAAACAAAAATTAGGTATATTTGTTTTGAATGGGTTCCTATTAGAAAACAACAACAACGAAAGTAAAACTGAACTTTGATTTTTTCACTTTTGCACAGAAAAAGCGGCCGTTTGGCCTGATGTGCATGGATATGAAATAACACATTTCTCTCTTAAATTATTAATATATTATAAAACTATAAAATACATAAGCTTCGTTAGTTTATAAATTTTAATTAAAAAAGCACTGTGTCATACTTTGGTATTTTGTAGAGTATAAAACTGACTGGTCTAAAGTGATACACAGGTGTATTTTAGAAGATTTATTAAAATCAAGCAAGATCTTCAAAGTCATATTTTTAGATATATAGATATGGGTGTATTTTAAGTAAATATAAAGATTTACAATACATGTTTTATTTTGAAAAGAAAATATAATTAATGATATTTATCACATTGAAAATTAATGTACGAGGGTGGATCAATAAATACCCGTGTTAGGAAAGAAGACGCAAGTTTTTCACAAATTTTTTATTTATTTTTCAACGTAATCACCTTTTAGTACAATACACTTTTCCCAACGTTTCTGCCATTTCTTTAACCCCTCCAAAAAATACGATTTGTCAAACTCTGCAAAATACGCTTCTGTCTCGACGATAACCTCCTCGTTTGAGCTGAATCTTTTTCCCTCGAGCCACGTTTTCATGTTGGGGAACAGAAAGAAGTCGCAGGGAGCCAACTAAGGCGAGTACGGTGGGTGCGGCAGCAATTCGTAGTGCAGTTCATGCAATTTTGCCGCGACAATTCTGGATGAATGTGCTGGTGCATTATCGTGTGAAACAGCACTTTTTTCTTAGCCAAATGGGGCCGTGTCTCCTTCAATTTTTTATCGAATCGGTCCAATAATTCATTGTAGTACTGCCCCGTGACCGTTCATCCTTTCTGCAAAAAGTCCATGAGGATTATTCCGTTGGAATCCCAAAAAATCGTGGCCATGACCTTTCCGGCCGATGGGACCGTCTTTGCCTCCTTCGGAGCAGATTCACCCCGAAAAATCCATTGTTTTGACTGTCGCTTGGACTCTGGCGTATAATAATGGATCCAGGTTTCATCAACGGTGACGACTCGACGCAAAAACTCCTGCGAATTTCTCTTAAAGAGGCCCAAACACTGCTTCGAAATTGACAACCGTATCCGCTTGTTGTCCACCGTAAGCAATCGCGGCACCCATCGGGCCGACACCTTTCTCACCCATAACTTATCATGTAAAATATTAATTGCCGTTCCGTACGACACGACTACGGCCTCTGCTACTTCGCGCACTTTCGTTCGGCGATCAGCGAGAATCATGTCGTGGACCTTTTCAACGATTTCCTCGGTAACCACGTCTGCCGGGCGGCCTGGGCGCTCCTCATCAAAAACAGATGTACGACCACGTTTAAATTCGTTGAACCAATATCTTACGGTTGTCATAGATGGTGAAAGGTCCCCATAGACAGCATCCAACTTCGCTTTTATTTCTTCGCATGTTTTTCCATCCAAAAATAAAAAGCAAATTTCGGATCGATATTGCTCTTTTTCCATTTTATCGAGAAACACGTGTGATACAACTGGCTGCCAAATAAAAACTAACCTATGAATCAGTCTGAAATTTATTATGGTGTTGTCTGACAGATGGTAGTACACGACGGTAATGCCAACTTCCCTCAGCAGCGCCACCTGTCTTCAAACACGGGTACTTACTGATCTTCCCTCGTATATTTTTGTAAATTGTGAACAATAAATGTATTAAATTTAACATGTTATTGTATTATTTCTCTCCTTATTATATTTGAAGCTAGGCTTAGTTGCAAGGAACCCCTTTTGTAAACAAAAAACCCTGAGAACATTTTTAAAAGTCTAAAATATCTCGCACTTTAAAATATAAATTAACTTAGACATTTTTCTGTATATTCGTTTGCAAAGAGAAATCATTTCTTGCATTATATCCCTAACCGGGAGATCCTCGAAATATACCTGATTTGAACTGTCAACAAGCCTTTAACAGTCCCTGAAATTATATACAGTATGACTGAAGTTTCATTTTGTTTTTTGGGGGATATATTCCAAAAATTCAACAAATAAAATAGTAAAAATTTTTTCTAATAAAAGTTGTCTAATAACGCCAAAAAAAAATAATTTATAACAGCCCAATGTTTTCAAGTTTCACTGTACAAATTTCATACATAATAGGTCAGTAACCGACGAGTGGTCGTAACGATATCGAACTGTGTCAGGGTCAAGTTTAATATGTAAGACTGCAGTTTACTTGGAACATGTGTTAGAATGAAATACCCGGTTTATTTGTATACTCAGTGACGTCAACCAAAACATGTACGCTACCTAAGTATACATATAAGTAGACATATAAAGTACGTATTAACTATCCTAAAAATATCGTTTTTGTTACTATTATTAATTTATATTTTTATTTTAAATTTTTAAATTAAAAAATGTTATTGTTTTTAAGTTTGTTTTATGTTATTTAAGTTAACAAAACGAAACTTCAGTCATACTGTATACATTTCGATGTTAACTTAAGTTGTTTAATTTAATTATGTACATTTTCTTTTATATGTGGTGTTTCATATCATTTGAAAGCTTGTTTTACAAGGGATATTTCAATAACATTTATGCAATCGATAGAACACCTCTTCAGGTCGCGCTTCTTATTAATTCTTATTCAAGATATCGACAATATCGATCCCCTCTTAACTGAGGAATAAACAACAGACCTTTTTCTATACCAGTGTTACTTCGACACAAATTCTCAATCTTGTCTTTAAAACCATCGTAAGATAAACATTTTACCCGCCGTACTGGTCAAGTACCGGCTATGATGCACGTGCCCTTGCATCTCCGTAACTAGAAGGTAATCTGTACTGTTAAATATATATTATTCTTTGATCTAATTCACATTAATTCAACTAATTAATTTATTGTGCCTCCTGCCAAACATCGATCTACATATATTTGTCCAAGAATATATTCGCAGACTACGTGGACGACTATTTTCGCAGCTCAAAGATAACTCTGTATTGTTCTATACAGGGGTTATTTTATATTAATTCACATTTAATTTACTGCCAACTTTAACGTTCATTTCAGTATATTTTGTGTTAATTTTTAATTACTTATTTAATGCTCCTCGTGTATATATTACTTTTATTCAATTACTTTTAAATATATCAAACTTAAATTTCTTTCTTATGTAAATAATAAATACAAACTTACAAAAAGTACACAGCAATATGTATTGTGTTAATAATTTTAAACGACTTTATTTAATATAAAAATAAACAATTTAGTTGCTAATGGATATTGAGAAAGAAATTGTCTGTGGACTAACGAAGCTGAGAAAAATCCACATTTGTCTAAACTAAGGAAAAGTAAATATACCTAATTAACTAAACATTTTTATTTGTATATAATTGTATAATATACACATAGATGGAGTGAATTATAAGAATTATATGACGATAAATCTTAAGTCAGTCATTCTTTTCCTATATTACGCTATCAAGCGACGTTGTTTAATCGTGTGTAAAACTGGAAGTTAAGTTCTGTTTTCCTCCTTTTTTTCCGAACGCCGTGCCGTAATGAAATTGGGATAGGGGACTACATTAATTTCCTTCCTAAAAGCATAACTTCCGTGTAATTAAATTCTCGTCTACTTGATGTGAATATGTAGTGTGTCTCAAAATCCATAGCGAGATCAGTCAGATTCCATCGTTTAATCGCATTATCTGCTTCCAGTCTTGTTGCAACGCAGATTCCTTAATCAAATTGTTTTGCATGCACAGCCAATACACATTTAAAGTTTAGAAACCAACAAAACTTCTTACTAAGCCTTTATCGATAAATATTTTAAAACAATTACCGACTTGGTTCAGTATTTTCTGAGGAACATTACGTCGAATGAGTAAAATAGGCTGATAATCTTGCGTAAAAATAAGCGAATGAATATAAAATAATAATACTAACCTTTAAAAAAAAAATAGTTTTTTTTTAAGGTTGACGTGAAACAAACATCTGTTAGTGGCGTCTTTGCTAAATTTTAACTCTGTAATTAACTCCTGATGAAGTAATGAATGGTTATGAAATTTAGAGCGATGTAGTTTTTTTTATTTTAACAGACCGTTTACCCGTTCAATTAATTTATTACTATATATATATATATATATATATAAGGTAAACTTAATAAGTCGGCGATTAAAGGTCTGGTTCTTTACTTCAAAGTATATATATTTAAAACAGCCCTACATGTTTCGACAATGATGCCTTTGTCAAGGGAATAAAAAATATAAATGCATTTATATTTTTTATTCCCTTAACAAAGGCATCATTGCCGAAACATGTAGGGTTGTTTTAAATATATATACTTTGAAGTAAAGAACCAGACCTTTAATCGCCGACTTATTAAGTTTACCTTATCATACCAAGGTCACGAAAATATTATATATATATATATATACAGGGTTAGTTAAAAGTATGGAGACGGCGATTTATTGTCGTTAATATTCATTTTAGGAATTTATGTTCAATATAAAAGTTTGTTAGGATATTTTGGTCTACATTAGAGAATATTTGAATTTTTTTTTCTTAAATTGTTTTTTAGTTACGCCTGTCCGCGCATTTTTTTTTAATGGGAACTAGTAAATTTTACTCTACCATTCGATAGAGATTTTTTTTCACTTTACAATAGTATTTTTGTTTTTTTAAGTTCATTTTAATAACTTTTTTACAAGAAAAATTAAACAAATTAATAACAAAGTAAATTAAAGTAAGTGTTCAAATTGTCGTCCATTAGTAATTTGACAATGACCCAATCGATTTACAAAACCCCGAACAGAGTTCTGTAAAAAATCTCGGGGAATTTCTTGTATCGTTCTGGTAATTCGGATTTGTAAATCTTCGACGTTATCGGGCTTATCTTTCTAAACTTTGTTTTTTACGTATCCCCAAAGAAAAAAATCTAAAGGAGTTAAATCTGGCGAACGGGCTGGCCATTCAATGGTTCCTCGTCTTCCAATACATCTGTGGGGAAAAATGTTGTCCAGATATTGACGAACATTTACACCATAATGTGGTGGGGCGCCATCTTGCTGGAACCAGATACTGTCATTGGGCAGGTGTTCATTGTTTTCATGAGGATAAAGCGTAGCACTAGCAGGTATTATTTCATTTTGCAATAACTGCAAATACAGAGCCGAAGTTAAATAGCCATTGATGAAAGAGGGACCGATAATATGACCGCCTAGAATGCCAACCCAAACATTAACCTTTTGGGGGTACTGCGTATGGTGCTCCAAAAACCAAGAGGGATTTTCCGATGACCAGTATCTGCAGTTACGTCTGTTTACTTCACCGGTAAAGCAAAAAGTAGCTTCGTCTGAGAAAAGAATATTGTTGACAAAATTTTCATTATTATTGCAAATATGTATTTAACATTTCTTCAGAAAATTGTAATCTCCTATCAAAATCATCTTCCGTTAACTCGTGTACAAGGTGTACCTTATAAGGTTTATACTTTTCACGTTTTAAAAACGACACTATCGATGACTGTGAAATATTGAAATTGGCCGCTAATTGATTGGTTGATAAATGGGGATATTCAGATACAGCCAATAAAATATCCAGTTTGTTATCATCGCTTCTTGCTGTTCTAGGTCTACCACTCCTTGGCAAATCTTTAACGCTACCCGTTTGTTCAAAGCGTCTTAAAGTTTTACCAACAACGGATTTAGAAATTGGATTTCTATTTGGATGCGTATCATTAAATAAATTACTAACGTCTTGTAAACTTCTGCGTCTATCTCCATAACCCAACATCATAAGTATTTCAATTCGTTCATGTTCACTTAAACTCGCCATTGTTAATACTAACAGCAACAAATTGCACAAATGAATTATTTCTGTCAAAGATTTGACGTACACAATAACCACTGATAAATTATGTCGCTCAAGTTTGTTTATCGCTACGCTTCTGTCTATCTGCGATGTACCGAACATCTGTTAAACACATGAACCAGCTTTTTCTTATAAAAAAGTTATTAAAATTAATTTAAAAAAACAATAAAAAATTTGTAAAGAGAAAAAAAATCTCTATCGAATGGTACAGTAAAATTTACTAGTTCCAATTTAAAAAAAATGCGCGGACAGGCGTAACTAAAAAACAATTGAAGAAAAAGAAATTCAAATATTCTCAAATGTAGATCAAAATATCCTAACAAACTTTTATATTGAACATAAATCCCTAAAATGAATATTAACGACAATAAATCGCCGTCTCCATACTTTTAACTAACCCTGTATATATATATATATATATATATATAAAGCTAATTATTTCGTGACCTTTGTATGTTATAGTAGATTTAATTAGTTGGCGATTCAAGGTCTGGTTTTACTCAAAAATCCATATATTTAAAACAATCTTACATGTTTCGGCAAGTGATGCCTTTCTCAAAGAATTTAAAATATAAATGACAGTATATTAATGTCTACAAATTACAACGCAAATTATACGAAATTTTTAATTGAAAAATTCTGTCTTCGTTGGGACATGAACCCAAGTCTACGGTTTGCTTTACCAACGTATACAAAATTTTTCAAATAAAAATTTCGTATGATTTGCGTTGTAGTTTGTAGACAGCAATGTTTACATTCGCGGTTACTTCGCAATTACATACTAATTTGTTAATATTTCTAAATATTTCATATAAAAAGCCAAAAAAATTTATCAATTGATGTATTAAATGAACGGCTAAGAAATTATCTAAATATTATATACATAAAGATAATTATTTCTTGACCTTTGTATGTTATAGTAGATTAAATTAGTCGGCGATAAGCATCTATTTTCAAAACTAAAACCTAAAATAGAAAAAAAATGAAGAAACATGTCATCTATAAACTATCATGTCGCGATTGCGATAATTACTACATAGGCCAAACTAAACAATATTTATACATTATTTATACAAGATTACAAGACCACAAATACTCCGAAACAGACAAAACTGCTATATTTACACACAAACTACAACGCGATCACCCCATATCGATTTTGAAAACATACAGATAATCAACACACAATGAAGAGGGAAATTAAAGAAATGATTAATGCTAAACAAGAAAAAAATTCAATTAACAACAGAAGTAACATAAAAAATCTAAGTAATATATATTATAACCTAATAATGTAACGATCTGCAATTTATCATCATGAATATGTTGTTATTATATAATTATCTATCATATGTTATTTAAAAATGTGTGCACTGGCTTATTATGCTGGCAGTTGCATGTTTAGATCCCTGACTTGGCTGTCCGAGTAGGTTTTCGTGGTTTTCCTTCTCGTTCAAGGCGAATGCCGACAGTTTAAAATCTTAATTCTCTCTACGGACGCAGACACAATAATAACTCATGGCCTTGCCAATCCTCTGTAATTGACGTTTTGCTGTCTGCTGTTCTGAACTATGAATTATTGTTACTAAACTTGAATGTATTTTCGAATATTTTAATTTTATCCATGGCAACTACACATATATAAGTTTGACATTTATATCCTGTCATATATAACGAGCCATCGAAAAAATTCATAATTGGAGTAGACTGTGAAATTGGGTTGATACTTTAACCACTTCCACATAATGACACATTACTTGATGCTTGACAGTTTCATTGTAAAAAAAAGGTTATGGCATTGAAATGATACTACAACAAAAACGAAAACAAATAATTTATTTAATATCGAAATCATAATCAAAATTTACATATAGCTACAGAAGTTGTTGAAAATATTGTCCATTTACATCTAAACACAAACAATTTTCCTAATAAGAGTTTGAAAAATTTGACACATACTTATAGTTTCAATGTCAAATAATAAATGTCTTTATGTGGAAGTGGTTAAAGTACCAACCCAATTTCACAGTCTACTCCAATTATGAATTTTTTCGATGGCTCGTTATTTTTAATTTCTTTGAAATAGACACTCTGTCTCGAAACATGTAAGATTGCTTTAAATATATACATATCAAATTAAACCAAACCTTAAATCGCCGACTAATTTAATTATAGTATTATTTTAAATAAGTAAAATAGTAAAACATATTCCGTTTCGCAAAGTTAGCACGTTATTTGTTCTTAAAGGAATATAGGATACAAATCTTCTTACGAAATAAAACAAATTTTATATACAATGTGAAGTGTGTTAATATGGTCAGTGTTTATCTCAAAACAGTAAGCTTCTTATTGGATCTTTTAAACCCACGGGCTTCGTTCTGGTGTGAATACGAACTTTGAACAATATGCAAATTTTAGTTCTGACCAAAGTAGGATTATTATTCAGGGAAGTCTTAACATCACTAGGGATTTAGTTTACAACTGTGTATATACTGTCATAGGTAAGTACGAAATTACACGAAAATACTATATTTAACCACTTCTATCCTCACTTTGCTTACAGAACTAAATAAATATAATACGAATATTCGGTAGTATATAAGTACAGCTTTCTACTTAGATCACTCTTTTAAATGTGCTATTACACAAGTGCTATTCCACAAAATCTCTGATTACAAATACTTAAGTTTAATAAATCATGTAATAAAGGGCCCCGAACGATTTCGTCACATTACCTTTATACGAGGACTGATCAGTTATTTGTGAGTCTTATGAAGGAGAACAGAACTGCAAAAATTCGAATTTACTTTCCAACTCGGTACTTCTTCAAAATATACTGTCGATATTTTCATTGATTTCGATCCTAAGAATGCTTGTTATTTCAGTAGAAAGTGGATCGTCTTCAGCCTGGTTTTAAAAGTGGAAAAAGTCGAGTAACGATCAGTGATAAATGGGGACCGGGCACGAGAGGCCGATGACTTATAGCCCACGGGCGTACTATTGAAAAGTTGTATTTTTAAAAAGTTTTTAATTTTATTTATATAATTGGGAAACAAACGGCTGGTGATCTATAAAATACGAAATACATTTTCATTTCTTCATTTTGTAGTTCAAATTGGGTAAAGTAGTATTAATATTAACTAGTAATACTTTCTCAAAGTTCTCTTGTGTAAAATTTGTTCTCTTTAAATGAAATACATCCTTGTCCTTTCTACATCGCAACTTGTTATATTCTTTTATTTCAGTGTATTTAGCAGTTAGATTTTGAAGCATTGTCCCCATACACAGTTGTCGAAATGTAACTAAATCTTGATTTCTATTAAAAACTGCGTCTAACTTTTGCCGAAGGCCACATCCGAAGTCACTTGGAATATCTTTCAAATTATTAGTAGCCACATCTAATGTGGTTCATCCATCATTTAAGTTGAGATCTTTATTTTCAAAATAAGTGATTAGTTTTGGCAAATTTCCAAAGGAATATCACTGTAATATTGAAGTAATTATGTTGCAATTCAACGGCAAAAACGAGATGTGCGGTTAATCGTATGAATAATGCTGTTTAATAATTGTGTTTTGTACTTAGCGATGTTATAGACTATTTATATAGTCCATCATAATTTCGGCCTAATGCGTCCGGTCTTTGGTGATAAGTGTACAATAGCAAGAACAAAAAAAAACAATGAAATCAAAGCTGACGTCTGTTTACAGAGAGTAATCTTCAACGACTGCAACTATAAAATCATGTACAAGTGTATATGATGAAAAACGCAATGAACGCACAAAAGACGGTCTATTCCAGATATGATGAGAAAAGTGATATGAAGATGATACGGTGCCAGATGACCATCGAGTAAAAGTGCGCCAAATACCAGAGGATGTACACATCTCATTTAGATTATTGGTTTAGATTTAGCATAGTGAATTGAGTATATGTCAGTTAATAGAATTTTGCAATGCGATCTCGATTAATTTGAAAAAGACGTAGTTTCGAAAACATGTAGAACAAATTGCTGGAAACAAATTAATAGGTAGGTTTAGCATACCATTAAGTCTGCACTGCCTGGTATGCTAAACCTACCTTATTGGAAAAATAGATGAATTATCATAGTGCCCAGACATTTTCAATAAAAAAAGTGTTAGTATAAATTTTGTAGACGAAATTGATGAAATTTGCCAGCCCTCAATACAGAAAAGACATTAAGCAAAATAAAAATAATTTTATCAGACAATAGTTATCCATCCACACTATTCAGTAGAATAATAAAACAAAGGATACACAAAATGTATAATCACCAACTACAAAGAATTCAAATAAATTTTACCTCAAAGTAGCCCTTGGAAATTATGATTATGTCTTAGCTTGTTACTAATTTTAATAGGAATTTTGTTGGTTATGAGATGAGATATTTGATTGATTGAAATGACAAATGTCAAAATAATAAAACGAACATTTTTAAGTGAATGAAATATGTTTATTTCCAACAAACAAGCAAAATTTTTTAAAAATTGTTCAAAGTGTCCACCACCTTGTTCGAAACATTTCTCACATCTTCTTCTAATTGAGGAAAAAGTGTTTTGTAGTATCGCATTGTCAATTCCATTAATTCTTTCAGCAATTCTGATTTGAAGGCCTGCAAGATCAGGTATCTGTTCTTGATAAATTGATCTTGGTGGAAATTCATGTTCAGTGTTTAAACTTATCAACCGATTTTGAAAAAATTGCTGCAGAATATTAATTGTTTCACCTGCTGTGTGTGCTCTAGCTCCGTCTTGTTGAAAGTAACCCTGTGTTATTTCTTCGTCGTCAAGCTGTTCGATAAATGGCATAATAATTTCTTGTCGATACCTTTCTCCTGTTAAGGTTCCGTTAAAAAAAATAGGGCCAATAATTCTCCTTCGACTAATCGCACACCATATACCAATTTTCTGCGAATGAAGTGCGGTTTCAACAAAAAAATTATGTGGTTTCTCATTAGTCCACATCCTCATATTTTGTGAGTTCACATATCCATTCAGATAAAACAATGACTCATCAGAAAAAAAGGTTTTGTCAAGAAGGTCATTATCAAAATTATTTAAGAACCACTGACTAAACGTTATTCTTCTGGGATAGTCGATTTCCTTGATTTCTTGATAACAGGTCATGTGATATGGAAATAAAGGTAAGTACTTTTTCAAAATTGTATGACATGTGCCAATTGACACACCCACTTGTGATAATGCTCGTACGGAAGTTCTTGGTGCATTATTTATAATTTCTCTTACATTATTAACTAGCTCTTCTGTACACTTTTTCGCCCGACCTGCGCCTTCTTTCTGTTTAACACTCCCTGTTTCTCTGAAAACCATAACGGAATGTGTCACTGTGTGCCGAAAACTGTCATAATCAAAGATGACGTTAGGGAACTCATTTCTAAATTCTTCTAAACAATCTTGAAGAGAATACTGCCATTGTCCGTCAATCTTACGTCCGTTTCGAAAATAAGATTCTAGCATGAATGATTTGTGTTGTATAGTAAAAACCATGTTAAATCAATTTTAAATTACAAAGCAATTTTTGTCAACTATGCATCTGTCTAATTGACAACTAATGCAAATTTAAATTATTAATAATCATACGTTTTTAAAGGAATGGCCTACTAGAGGCAAAGCTTATTTGAACGCTTTTTATATAGAATTAACCAACAAGCAGACATACCAAAAAATATCTATTAATACCGTACGTTCCTCAACTATCAGAAATATTAAACTAATTTTTTATGAATAAATACGATATACAAATTGTTCATAAAAATTGCAATAATTTAAATTTCATTAAAACAAAATTAAAAGCGGCGATTCCAACGAAAAAAAATCACATGTAGATTATAATGTACCATGTAATGATTGCAGTCGCGTTTATATAGATCGAATCGAACAACATTTAAAAGACAGAGTCAATGGTAACAACTATGCAAAAAACATCACAGCTTTAAAAAAACACGAAAACAAAAACAGTCACACATTCAACTACAAAGACGTTGCAGTACTACAAACGGAAAAATAGTTACAAAATAAGGTCAATATTAGAACTAATTCACATTAAAAAACAAGAAGGAAACTTCGTAAACGACCGTAACGAGATTACAAATTTATCAAAATTATCAAATTTTAGGAGTGTAAAGTAAACTTCATTTCAATTAACAAAAACGCAAAACTTGTATATCAATTTTCATTTGTTTAAAAGTTACAGATCTATGTATGTGATTGTCAGATCATGACAAAAATGTAATCCTAAAGTCAATAAAGACTAATTTTATTTAAAAAAGTCAATTAATAATATTTTCGAAATGTCCACCTCCTTGTTGAATGCAGGCTTGCGCCCGTATGCCAACAGAAGAAGTACATATCCGAATTTCATACTTGTTTTGTCGGACTTGCTCGGCAGCCAGGTGAATACGATCTAACAACTCTTCTCTTGTGTTCGAAACTTGCGCGTAGACTAAATTTTTCATGTACCCCATATATAAAAGTCAAGGGGATTAAGGTCGGGTTATCTGGGAGGCCATGCAACAGGACCACTTCGACCAATCCATCTTGGATAATTGACGTTAACCCAATTTCGGACAGCAATTTCGAAATGTGATGGTGCCCCATCCATGTGAAACCACATGTTTCGTCGAACATTCAGTGTGACATCCTCTAACAGACCTGGCAGTTCGTCAATAAGAAATTGAAAGTAATTGCTCGCATTTAACCTCACAGGAAGAACGACAGGACCAATCAACAAGTCATCGATTAGGGCCGCCTAAACGTTAATAGAAAATTATTGTTGAAATTTAGATGCGAGTATAGCTTTGGGATTTTCTGATGACCACCTGTACATATTTCCCAGATTTGTAACACCACTTCTCGTGAACGTAGATTCATCTGTCCAGAGGACTGTTCTGCAAAAATTAAAATGAAGCCGTGACTGTCTTAATATCCAGGTAGAATAAACTAGACGAGCATAGTGCTCTGCCTCAAGCAAACCGTGTCCCATGCGATAGTGATATGGATATAAGCCCTCATGTTTTAAAATTCGCCAAACTGTCGTTCGTGGCACTCCTAGTTGTCTAGCGATTCGACGTACACTGAGAGATGGATCCCTTGTAACAATAGCTACTGCTTTTCCTCTAAGTCTGCTGGCAAATTTACTCCTCGGTCGAAAAGATAATCACGCAGTCCGCATTCCCGAAATTGACTGTGTACTTCCAGGAAAGTTCTGTAATGAGGAATGCGCCTATCGGGAAACTGTTGTGGGTATTCAATAACTGCTTGACGTGTAGTGCCATTACAGTAACAATACACAAAATGCATGTCCGCATACTCTTGAGAAGAAAATCAGTAAGGCATTTTGAATAATGAAAACGTGTCCACTCACTAATAAGCTGTTTTATGAACTGAAACGTAATGTAATCTTTTATTAAAAAATGCAGCGTTAACAGTCATCTGAACATTTGTTTATTGTATGATATTCATGGTTCAGCACTTACGAAATAAGTAAGAACCTTCTCTATCAAAAATCAATTTTCAGTACTCTTTTTTGTAGATCTCCAAGAAATTACTGTATGCACTATGCGACACTTGTTTATTTATTTTAGGACAACATTTTATTATGCGACGTTAACAATCACAGGCCTGTTATTGAATCATATAACTTTTCTTAAATAAAATCACTTTTTATTGACTTTAGGATTACATTTTTTTTCATGATCATGACAATTTCATGACAATTACATTCATAGATCTGTAACTTTGAAAGAAATAAAAATGTATATATAAGTTTTGCGTTTTTGTTACTTGAAATGAAGTTTACTTTACACTCCTAAAATTTGAACATAACGATACGAGACACCTTGTATATTATATTAGAAATAATTTCTTAGTTTTCTTTACGGTAATTACATTATGGTGACACTGCAGACATAATCCATCCGTACGGAAATATAAAAATATTCACATCAGTGTCCGAAAAGTATAGTCAAAAACTACATTTAAGCAAAAACAGATGGTATACACATTTATACTACTCGTAAAATACAAACCAACTACATTTTTAATGTGTAACCTAATTTTAATATATAATTTTGAAAAATCGCATTTTTTTCAACATTAAATAAGCTATCAACTGTAAAATATTATAAATTTCAAAATAAATTTTCTAAATTAATGTCTGACGACCCTTACATAATTCGAATTTTTATAATAAATATCACATATCATATGGCGATAACGTCAATATATCATTTATCAAGGTAGCGTGAAACAGTTAAAATATTTACCACAACTTGCATAATTTAATATATCTTAAATTGGTGTTCCTAACTTCAAAGTCGAAGCTCTTATATATTTACGCAGATTCTGAATGTCTAGAATGCCGGAAAGGTAATATTGCATGTAAAAGTGAATGAGATTTCCATGCTCAAATGTGATGAAGAGAACCGGGCTGTGTGCAGTGTGAGTTCAGGAGAGTTTCACTGTAGTTATGGCGGTCTGCCTTGGGAACAGGGGATCCGGAATTTGGGTTAACGGTTATGAAAGTCGTAACCGGCCATAAAATAAATATCAGACGGCATGTTGACCGAGAGTTATATATATGAGATTATAATAAATTTTACTTTAGGTACATACAGTTGCGGTAAAGGTAAAAAGAGAATTGTCTTGTTAGGTCCGCGATTATCTAAATTTATACGTGTGTGTTGTATATGCGTAGGTAAGGTAATTGATTTAGAAGAAAGAGCTGTACTAAATGGTACGGCAACGTAAGAATATAATAAAATGATCAAAATAATAAAAGTGATGTCGAAGAAAGCAACACTGTAAATGGAAATTTAGTTATCAATTTTAACAGTAAAATTTACACAACATACACGCCGCCCCAAAATTAAGGGATCAAAACTGTAATGTTTGTCTTTAACTTTTAATTGCATCCTTCATTACTTATATATAATTATCGATGTACTGATTATGCTTTTAACAGTAATTAGATAATAACGCTGAAACAGTAAAATTTTTTGACGTATACCCAAACGACCTCTCCACGGAATCATGCTTCCGTCGATAAGAATATCTCTTCCTGGAGTCAATGTTGATTGAAAATTTTTATTCACAAAATTCAACGATAATCTTAATCGAAATAACCGGTCATTTGAGTTTAGATATAATAAATCATTGTCGCTGAAATGAAGACACTGGAGAAGCAACAAAATCCTATCTCTCTTCATTACTGAGCTAATATAGTTAAAATAAATGTTAGAAGGTAGGAGTTTTGCTTACGGAAGCTCAGACTGAAAACTGAGAAAAGATATTGCGCGATCTTCGGCGCATGCACATACAAACTACTAAAACTCACGCTATATACCTAGACTTACCAAATACCTACGAGCTAACTCCAAAATTGCTGCCCAGGATACCTGAAAAGGAAATTGCTAGGGGTGTACCAAGGTGCCAAGGCAAAGAAAAAATCTTATGAACAAATAATTCGTATATTCACGATCAAAGGAAAATAAAGTAAATGGTTGTATTATGTTTATGCATTGATTAAAATCAAATAAAGAAATATTAATCGATTAAATTTTCATCCTGTATAATTATACCGACTGTATGTTAAGGTCGAAAAATATATACAGGGTTAGTTAAAAGTATGGAGACGGCGATTTATTGTCGTTAATATTCATTTTAGGGAATTATGTTCAATATAAAAGTTTGTTAAGATATTTTGATCTACATTGTGATTATTAGCTTTTTTTTTTCAACTGTTTTTTTAGATACGCCTGTTCGCGCATTTTTTTTTAAATAGGAACTGGTAAATTTTGCTCTTCCATTTGATAGAAGTTTTTTTTCTCTTTACAATAATATTTTTTTTT
This sequence comes from Melolontha melolontha, assembly GCA_935421215.2. Classification (NCBI taxonomy): domain Eukaryota; kingdom Metazoa; phylum Arthropoda; class Insecta; order Coleoptera; family Scarabaeidae; genus Melolontha; species Melolontha melolontha. The sequence continues at coordinate 18,209,507 of OW285237.1, read as the reverse complement.
TAAATTCACTTTAATAACTTTTTTACAAGAAAAATTAAACAAATTAATAACAAAGTAAATTAAAGTAAGTGTTCAAATTGTCGTCCATTAGTAATTTGACAATGACCCAATCCATTTACAAAACCCCGAACAGAGTTCTGTAAAAAATCTCGGGGAATTTCTTGTATCGTTCTGGTAATTCGGATTTGTAAATCTTCGACGTTATCGGGCTTATCTTTGTAAACTTTGTTTTTTATGTATCCCCAAAGAAAAAAAATCTAAAGGACTTAAATCTGGCAAACGGGCTGACCATGCGGTGGGTCCTCGTCTTCCAATCCATCTGTGGGGAAAAACGTTGTCCAGATGTTGACGAACATTTACACCATAATGTGGTAGGGCGCCATCTTGCTGGAACCAGATACTGTCATTGGGCAGGTGTTCATTGTTTTCATGAGGATAGAGCGTAGCACTAGCAGGTATTATTTCATTTTGCAATAACTGCAAATACAGAGCCGAAGTTAAATTGCCATTGATGAAAAAGGGATCGATAATATGACCGCCTAGAATGCCAACCCAAACATTAACCTTTTGGGGGTACTGCGTATGGTGCTCCAAAAACCAAGAGGGATTTTCCGATGAACAATATCTGCAGTTATGTCTGTTTACTTCACCGGTAAGGCAAAAAGTAGCTTCGTCTAAGAAAAGAATATTGTTGACAAAATTTTCATTATTATTGCAAATATTTAACATTTCTTCAGAAAATTGTAATCTCCTATCAAAATCATCTTCCGTTAACTCGTGTACAAGGTGTACCTTATAAGGTTTATACTTTTCACTTTTTAATAACGACACGATCGTTAACTGTGAAATATTGAAATTGGCCGCTAATTGATTGGTTGATAAATGGGGATATTCAGATACAGCCAATAAAATATCCAGTTTGTTATCATCGCTTTTTGCTGTTCTAGGTTTACCACTCCTTAGCAAATCTTTAAGGCTACCCGTTTGTTCAAAGCGTCTCAAAATTTTACCCACAACGGATTTAGAAATTGGATTTCTATTTGGATGCGTATTATTAAATAAATTACTAACGTCTTGTAAACTTCTGCGTCTATCTCCATAACCCAACATCATAAGTATTTCAATTCGTTCATGTTCACTTAAACTCGCCATTGTTAATATTAACAGCAACAAATTGCACAAATGAATTATTTCTGTCAAAGATTTGACGTACACAATAACCACTGATAAAATTATGTCGCTCAAGTTTGTTTATCGCTACGCTTCTGTCTATCTGCGATGTACCGAACATCTGTTAAACACATGAGCCGGCTTTTTCTTATAAAAAAGTTATTAAAATGAATTTTAAAAAAACAAAAAAAAATTTTGTAAAGAGTAAAAAATCTCTATCGAATGGTAGAGTAAAATTTACTAGTTCCCATTTAAAAAAAATGCGCGGACAGGCGTAACTAAAAAACAATTGAAGAAAGAAAAAATTCAAATATTTTCAAATGTAGATCAAAATATCCTAACATTGAACATAAATCCCTAAAATGAATATTAACGACAATAAATCGCCGTCTCCATACTTTTGACTAACCCTGTATATAACTCTACACAAAATCCAAAACTAGATTTTACAAAAAGGTGAACACAGTACGGTAAATATATTATCTCAAAAGTTGAACATAATAGTAAATGAAAAATAATTAGTTAAGTTAATTACATAGTTTATTCCCGCAGATTCTTTTCTAAAGGTACCATTAGAGATAAATTCACAATAATTTTATAAACAGAATTAGTGACAGCCAAATTTCCTACTCACAAATACAAATGATTTAAACTCTAAATTCAAAATTACGATATTACAAAAATGCGTCGTCATTTATCGACACCTGCATGTATGCAAAAAAGAACACGTGCGACACGGCGAAAACAATTGTGACCGCAGAAGAAATTACTATAAAATATATAAATATCGAAATATGCTACAAAATTTCGATTTTAATTTCCAATATACGAAAGAATAATTTGGCCTTAAATGCAAGTAGGAAAAATACTTTAGTTCAAAAGAATGAATTCTTTTAAGTTATACTATACAAGATATATTAAATTTTAAATGACTTGGGCTCTAAGCCGCTATGCAAATTGATTAATATGGCATTAAAAATGCTAATAACTATATTAATATTACAAAGATGAATTTAAGTTATGCTAAAAGAAGTTGATTACCGTCAAATATGAGAGCAATATATATAAGAAATTATAAGACGAAATTTAAATTATACAAAAATTTAATAATTCGAATTACAGGGATATCCTGTCCCTGTCCGTCGATGGTGGTAATTAATTCCTCAGGTCGATCGCTGTTCGGGGAATTAGACGACCATACATTGTCCATGAAGTATAGGCTGCAGTGCTTGTGAACTCTTCAGAAGGAAGCTATTTGTTTTCCGTTCACGAAGATGAAATTGAACGCTACTTAAAAGCCAAGGTTGGATTATATTTTCGTGAAACCTACGTAAGTCGCAAACGGCAAAGAGATCTGGCTGTTCCAAAAATTAGAATAAATCATTCTTAGACCAGTAACTGTTAAGTGTTGGAACCTTCACCAGTCCCATGCATATAACAACGCCGAAGAATTTATACAATTCCCCAATATTTGTTTCCGTCCACATTTTTAGTCTTGATTTAGGCTGTGCATTATTTTGTTGCGATACATATCTATTTGTTTCTAAGGTAATCAAGGTTATGACTTCATTTAAGAATAATTTAAATGCTTCGAATAATTCAGAATTTATATTTATTTTTCATCGATCCGGATAATTTATGATCTGCATATTTGTCTTATGATCCAAACGTCATCAATATTATCTGAATAATAAACAGTAACTAAATGAGCAAAACGAATGAGAATTACCTTGAATGACTTGCGTATTATCCGACACAAACTAATCATTTGTTTCTGCTCCTATAGTGGCGTTTCCATATAACGACTCAGCAGTACTGGATTGTTCGCCAGCAAGCGGATCTTCTGGCTGTTCCTCTGATGAATTGTCATCTGACAAACTACCATTATTTGTATTATGAGGAATTAATTCGTGAAGTCGATTGTGGTTGATTATCTGGATTAATCTCATTCTTTGGAAACATTAGGTTAGGGTTTTATTTATTGATCATTATATAATGAATCAATATAGTTAAAATATCAGCCAAACGCGCTAGTTCAACAATTCTTTTGCTTCTCCGAAGACATTCTTAGACGTACTAAAAATTGCACAAAAGTCACTGGCACACATTGTACATTGAATTTCACTTGCATGTATTACCAGTCGCCGGTGTCAGGTACCGACCACGTGCATACAATTTCAGTTGTACACATTATCAGTTACCGGTGTCTGCGATCAAATGATTCGAAATACAAATAGAGGACGTTATGCCGATAAAATAGTTACCTATGAAATAGATATAACGGGTGTTCAGAAACATTCGAAGTCAAAGTAGTGCTTGAAAATATGAAGTCATGTCTGATATAGATTGATACATTTACTTAATACAATTTTATAGGTTATCATACACGCAAATGTCAGTTTATGTCGAAATATATTACTTTAATATGCCATATTAATTAATATAAACTAGTTAAATAATGATTCTAGAAGGTAACCGTAATTAATTTGCAAATTTCAAATTAAGTATTTTGATATTTTAGAGAATTCTTGCTGAACAATAGCACACCTCTTCATGCGATATCTGGAAAATATGCTGTTCATTCTTGTGTAATAAAGCTCATCTAATCTGTAGTAACATGTAAAAAGACAATGCATAATTAAGAGGAAATAACTTTACAAGTAAAGGTTTTATTCATCTTATAGTGACAATAGTATCTAGTTATCGTACTAGTTTAATATATTAACATTCAACAAATTATTGTAAGAAATGGCTTAAAATAAATTTGAAACAAATAAATTGTTTGTAGAGTCCTTAGATTACAACCTTATAATAAATATCATAAATTGTAGTTGTATAAATTACCAACAATAATGACCATAATTATAAAAGATGTTGAAAATGTTCACCACCTTCTTCCAAGCATTTTACGCACCTCCTCCGAATGCTACTAAATACATTTTGCAGTATGGGACTATTTCTATTTTTTTTGCAGTATGGGACTATTTCTAATTTCACTAATTTTATTTATAATTCTGTCTTGGACATCTATATAATCTTGCACTGGTACTTGATAAATTGAATTCTTTAAAAAAAGGCCATAAATAGTAATCACACGGTGTAAGATCACAAGATCTTGGAGGAAATTCATGATCGCTGTTCAAACTAATTAAACGATTTCCAAATACTTCTTGTAACATATTCATTGTTTCCCCCGCTGTGTGAGCTCTAGCACCATCTTGTTGAAAGTATCCCAAAGCTAGTTCATCATCGCGAAGTTGATTAAAGAAAGGCAATAGTATTTCCTATCGATATCTTTCTGCAGTCAAGGTACCATTAAAAAAAATCGGACCAATAATCCTTCTTCTACTTATAGCGCACTAAACACCAACTTTGTGAGGATGTAAAGGAGCTTCAACATAAAAAATTATTGGGCTTTGTAACACTCCACATTCTCATGTTTTGCAAGTTAACATATCCACTAACATGAAACCATGCTTCGTCTGAAAAGAAAGTATTGTCTAAGACATCATCATTAAAATTATTTGTAAACCATTCGCAAAATACTACTCGTCGCAGATAATCAATATCGAGGATTTCTTGCAAACAAGTTATACGATATGGGAATAACTGTAAATCTTCTTTTAAAACTTTATGGCAAGAACCAACTAACAACCCGGTTTGTTGAGCAAGAGTTCTTACTGAAGTTTTAGGGGCATCAGTCATTATTTCTCTAACATTCCCAATCACTTCTTCTGTCCGGACTTTTGGTCGCCCACCACCCTCTTGGCGTCCCACACTGCCAGTTTGTCGAAAAACGGGAAAAATTCTGAATAGTGTACACTGAAAAGTATTATAATCAAAAGCAAAGTTGGGAAATTCATCTCGAAATTCTTCCAAACAAGTTTGAATTGAATACTTCCACTGGCCATCGATCTTTTGACCATTTCGAAAATATGCTTCAACCATGAATGCTTTGCGTACGTTAGTAAATACCATTTTCAAAATTAAAAAATATAAATTAGTATCTTCGATATTAGATTCTGACAATTTCTGACAGACAACAGTTGACATTTAATAATTATTACAAATCAGATACTTAAGTAAAGATATACGATTTTTTGTTCAGAACCCACTTGACTTCGAATGTTTCTGAACACCAGTTATGTGTAATAGTTTCGAAATTATAGACAACACAAGTTATAGAAATATACAGTTACTACACGCCGTTCTTGCGGAATTGACAGTACCAGACACATGGGACTTGTAACGCAGTGAACGTATTAAAATGAAAGAAAAAAATAATCCTTGTGCTAACATACATTTACTTTGGTGTCCGGAATTTTTGTCCAGTGTTGTATTTTAATAATTTTTATTATTACGTATTATTTTAAGTGTTTTTCTTCTTATTGAAAAAACGGAACTTATTTAAAAAAAATATTCCTCGTATTTGCAAATTAACTAATTAAGGAAGTAATTGAAAGAAGCTTTAAATGGACAACGTAAATTTATTAGAGTATTAGGGTCTAAAAGATAAAAGTTACAGAGTGAAAGATAGAATGTTCAAAATTAACGTAGTTAATGTTTTATTACCTACCAATGAACGCGCATAATTGCAAGAATTTTTATTCCTTATCCCCTAATCTATTTAATTGAAAATGAGCTCCTAAATTTCACCACTCACAATAGACGCCGACGAGTTTAACTTTATTCGTTTTGTGTTTAGTAATCCCACGCGAAAAATAACATTTTCGACTAAAAGCTCTTAACCCTTGCTCAGGACTCTGCCGGAACCAATAATATGAGGGTGTATCAAAAACTTTAATGGGACTCGAACGATCGGCAAACTTTTGTAACGTAAGTTACAATTCGAATTCTCTACCTCTTCTCTTCTTTCTCCCTTTCCTTTTTAAGGAAAGGAGAATCAATGGTTCGTGAACATGTAATAGCAATTTTCACATAATAAATGCCGTCTCAAACGATCAAACAAACACGAATTTTCTTTAAGTTGTGTTATTTAAATTGAAAAGAGAATGGTTCTTGCTTGTTTAACTGAGTACCTGCCTAAATTATATGCGCATACTAAATGTATAAATTTGCTTTCACACTTCGTAGCGATATCCAAGAAGACACTAAAGTACGTAGTAATGAAGCCTAGGGGAATTTCAATAGGGAGTACTTTTATATGTACACTGTCTTTCAATGTCTATATTGATTATTTAAAATAATAATTTAAGCTTTAATCAACAAAATATTCCCAAGTTAAACCATTAATATAATTTAGACGAAATTTAGATGAAGTAATAATTTGCCAGTGGAAGTTGGATGGTGGACTTTTGCGATTGTGTAAATGACCTTGCGACCGGCTAAAACACCTACCCGCTACATACCGTATGTGTTAAATATCATTAGGCATAGAGAATCATCGTATGAGTACATACAATGAATACGTACATTCCAATGCCAGCGAAGACTGCGACGACTAATGATTGTCTCCGATACCGATTGACTGGAAATTTTGCATTCAGTCTAGCTGCGGCCGTTACAGTTTGAAAGCGGACAATAAAATTAATGTATAATGGCTCTTTAAACACCCACTGAAAAGCTTCAGTTAGTAAAATGGTTTTATGCTGGCAAGTCTGCAATGGAGTGCATGAATTTGTTTGCGCTGACTTTTGTAGACCGTTCTGTACCTTGCAGACAATCAATTTATAATATTATAAATAAATTTGAAACTTGTTTCTGTCTCAATAACTGTACGAAATGCAAACCAAGAGAGGTATCACCACAAAAAATTGAGGAAAGAGAAGGGCGGGATGTATTAATTTGTAGTATTGTGGAAATTGTTAACACGAGATCTACTAGAAGTGCTGCCGAGGAATTGGGTACAAGTAACACAACTATTTCACGTATTTGGAAACGTAATGGTTTAAAATGTTTCAAATATTCGAAAACCCAAGAAATATTTCCCGAGGACAATTCCCGGAGAATGGAGTTTTGTCAAGACGTTATGGAAAAGATGCATCGAGATGAAAATTTCGTTAAAAATATTCTCTTCACCGATGAATCAACTTTTCCATTACACGGAAAGCACAATCCCTCTGTTCTTCGATATTGGGCTTCGGAAAATCAACACCGGCATTTTGCAAATCGCACTCAGTATCCTCAAAAACTAAATGTTTGGGCAGGTATTTTAGGTGACCATTCTATAGGCTCCTATTTTATTGATGGTATATTAAATGCCGACAAGTATCTCGAATTACTGCAAAATCAAATACTTCCCGCCATTCAAAACATTGGAATAAATCAGGAAATCGTTTGGCTTCAACATGATGGCTGTCCAGCACATAATGCAGTGACGGTAAAGGAATTTCTAGGAAATACTTTTCCTGACCGTCTTATTACTGGAACAGGAAACATTAAATGGCCTCCGCGATCTCCTGATCTATCTCCAAATTATTTCTTTTTGTGAGGATTACTAAAAAATATTGTTTATACTCATGAAGCTGGTAGTGCAGAAAATCTAGTTGCCTTGAGCGAGAAAAATAAATGAAGCTGCTAACTCATTAACTGCTGACATGTTAGCAAATGTAAGAACTAATTTCTACGATCGCCTAGGACAATGTCTTGCTGTGCAAGGAGGAATTTTTGAGCCTCTTGTGTAATTTATTATAATTTTTAGAATCCTCTTTTATTTATTTTATTAGGATTATTCTTTAATTTTATTAAAATTACGCTTTTGTTTGTGCGACGCACCGCAGCTTAAAAATTTCCTGCATCTACTGAAAGAAAAAAGAAAAGCAAATCCCTTGCAATTCGTAAATGCTATTTTAGAACGCATTACAAGTACCTATGTCGATGGTCAAATGATTACTGCTAACTTGTATTTGCGAAACAATCGAAGACAATCGTTGTCGGCTGTCGCGGTCTTCACCGGCATTGGATCGGCTTTTCCGTATACGTATACATCGTATGTACTCATACGTATTCCCTATGCCTAATGATATTTGACACATGCACTACCTATACATTAAAGCAATAGTTTTGTTAAAATTATCGGCTTAGTTACGATTTGCATATTGTTCTCTATATGTAGCATTTTAAATTCTTGGTGAAAGTTGTGGTTTCCTAAATTAATATGAGACGCATTCCTTTAGAAGTGATAATGACTCTTCATTCATTATTACTTCTAAAGGAAAAAAAAATATATTTCAAAAGATCTGCCTGTTTGTCCGATATAGGTCATGGGTCAACTACCGCAAGTTAACTCATAGATCCATAACTTTTTTGTTATTTGTTAAATTCTTGTTGTTCTATACAAATCTTGATAAATTGTTATTAGTTCTATACGCTGTATTAAGCCTATGAAAGTAATCATTTTAAATTTTTGGGTATTATTATTATTTAATATTGGGTATAGTTGTGATATGGCTTTTGTAAAGAGTTTTTTTGTTAAAATGTTATCTATTATGTTACTTTTATATCCATTGTTAATTGCTATTTGAAAAGTGAAAATTAGTGAAATTCATAAAAATTTGTTTGATTTTATTCCGATAATAGTTCTAATGGAATTTCATCAAGTAAAGGCTAAAGCAATCCTATAATTTTTTTTTTAATTAGTACCAAAGAGTTAGAGAAAACCAATAGGGTAGATAACTTTTCGCTTTGTTAATGAAAGTTTCATGAAAAGTCTTTCTTTGAAGACTGTGGTTAAGTACAAACTCAAAAAAGATATAAAACCCCTTACCACAATTAATAATCGTATCCTAAATACGTATTTCGATAACTAAGTTGTCATCATCAGTAGGTAAAACCATTAAGTAATGTGTCGCACATGGGGCACAGTAAAGCTAACACATATAAACGCGCAACAACTTTACACGGCATCCACCTATACACTAACATTAAAATAAATTTCACAGTCTTAAAATTATGACAAACTTACTTCTCTTAAGAAAACTTCATCACGTGTTTAATGTCCATTCTCCGCCCTCAACCTTTTTGCCTCTCTTTTAAGAATGAAAAAAGACAGCTATGGGAAATATTATCGTTGTCCGCTTTCAAAGTCTTACTTTTATTTTTAACGATATGAATGCTTTCATTTGCGTCTATATCTCTGTTGTTATCTATGACTTTGACAAGTTTTAACCCTATATAACCGACACGTTGTGATCTGTCTGTAGGGCATGATTAGCTACCATAGATTTTTCTGGTCTATTAAAATTGATATGTGGTATATGTTCTTTATAACGGGTTCTTATTGAACGGGTTTCGTTTGACCTATATATTTTAAATTACATTCGTCGCAATTAATTTCGTATATACCTGATTTCGAATCCCAATTAATCTTATCTTGGGTATTACCTAAGGGATTTTTTATGGTGTTTTTGGACCGAAAAGTAACTTGGAGATCTCGTTCTTTAACAACTCTATTAATGTTTTTTTTTGTGATTGGGTGGTATGGTAAACACATGTACTTTTTCTCCTGGTTACGTTGAGATATCAAACTTGTAGAAATAGAATGAAATAGAAATAGATATTTTCCGGAAAGAAACCAATGTCAATAGATTCATTACCGCGGATTCCAATCATAGTTTTCAACAAAAGAGAGCTTCTTTTAATTTCTTAGATCGGTTACTAAACTTTGCTTTAACAAAAGAGAGATATGCAATATAATTAAATTTCATTAAAAACATCGCGAGATATTATGGCTTTGACATAGAAATAATAAATAAATTGATTAGAAAAATGAATTTAAAAAAGATCATCCGCGAATATACAAGTGGATTAATTAAAAAATTAAAGACTGGCCAAATATAAGGCATGTTTTTTAAGTAAGAACCGTTTTGAAATTAAAAAAATACGTGCAAAGATATCTCAATAATTTTATTTTTACATGAAAGCCTGTACCTTAATCTACTTTTCTACATAATTTCCTTCAATATTGAGGCACTTGTCATAACGTTGTACCAGTTTATGAATACCCTCCTCATAGAAGTCTGCCGCCTGACTTGTTAACCACCGCATCACAACTGTTTTGATTTGTCATCGTCTTGAAGACACTGGCCGCCCAGGTAATTCTTCAAGTGCAGGAACAGATGGTAGTCACTGGGCGCCAGATCAGGGCTGTACGGAGGATGATCTAGAGTTTCCCATTTAAAAGATGTGACGAGATCTTTGCTCTGATTAGCCACATGCGGACGGGCATTGTCATGCAGCAATGCCCTTGCTCAACTTGCCTCGTCTTTTGTTCTGGATTGAACGGCGCAGATTTTTCAGGGTCTCACAATAAGCTGCTGCATTGATTGTCTCATTACGAGGCAGAAATTCCACAAGCAATACTCCTTTTCTGTCCCAAAAAACTGTGCACATGATTTTCCGGGCAGAAATTGTTTGCTTAAACTTCACTTTTCCGGGTGAATTTGAATGCCGCCATTCCATGGACTGTTGCTTTGATTCAGGTGTGACGTAGGCCACCCATGTTTCATCGCCCGTAACAATTTGGCTTAAGAAATCACCACCGTCGTTGCGGCACCGCTCAAGGAAAGTCAATGCACTGCCTAAACGTTTGGTTTTGTGCACATCCGTCAACATTTTCGGTACCCAACGTGAGCACAATTTTCGGTAATTCAAGCGCTCGCTCACAATGCCATACAAAACACTACGCGAAACATTAGGAAAGCCATCACACAAGGAGGATATCGTAAAGCGTCTGTTTTCTCTCACCTTATTGTCCACTTCCTGCACCAAACTTTCATTAACGACCGAAGGACGCCCACTCCGTTGTTCATTATGCACATTTGTGCGGCCATCTTTAAATGCTCTCACCCACTTTCTTACCATTCCATCACTCATAATGTTTTGTCCGTAAACTGCACAAATCTCACGATGGATATCGATCGGTTTTAGGTCTTTAGCACTAAGAAATCTTATAACAGCCCGTACTTCACGGTCGGCGGGACTCACGATTATCGGAGGCATCTTAAACACTCAGTAAACAACGTAAACAAGAATCAGACTGTAATGGCGTCAGTGCATAGGCAAGAGATGTAGGTCCCCGGTGCGCATACGCAGTACGCCGACCGTAGCGCTGCGGTCGCGGTGTGGAAAAACGGTACTTACTTAAAAAACATGCCTCGTATCTTTATTAGAGTCAATTTCTATTAGAGTACATTGTGAAAATTTAATGAAAAATGTTCCAGCTCGAACTGGTAATGCTATACTAGATAAATTTTATAGTATGACAACAAAGAATGGTGGTCTTTAAAAATTAACAGAAATATGATATTTTAACATTATCATTAAGTTCGACTGCTCAAGTTAATAATTTAGCATTAGTTTTATTTCTATTTTCTAACAATTTACATTTAGACCCCGAACATCTGGCGTCCTTAAAATATGCACCTATCACTTCAGTTGAAGTCGAAAGGATAATAACATATAAAAATATTTTAAACAATAGAAGATAAAATTTTGGTGTCAAAAATTTAGAAAGGCACTTAATTATTAATTGCGGCAATATTAATTTAAGTAGATCTCATTGCGAAAGTGAATAGTTATTAATAATATAGATATAATTCAATGGATGTTACTTAATAACATAATAACTTATTATGTTATTAAGTAACATCTACAGAATTATATTTATACAGCTATTAATTGTAATCTTTTACCATATTATTATGCAATGTTCTTATAGTATATTATGTAATAATAATTATGTTTTATGTATAAATGTAATTTGGACTACTTTTTGTTGTTCTACTACTCTTTCCATGATTCCCAGATAGCGAAATACATCAAAAATTAAGTGCATGAAAATGTAAGGTAAGAATTAAGCATATATTTGATACGTTTTTTGGGAAGAACGTGATATATTTATGCGCATATTTAAATGCATTTCTTGTGCATAAAAACTTGCACTTAATTCATAATTCTAAAATAACTGTTCCACGCTCACCTTCCAGTTTGAATGATATCCTGAGTGATTCTAAGGATGGGAACACATTACCCACCCAGGGAGTATTTAGTTCAGATTTTTTCTTTGGGAACCACACTTTTTCCTCAGAGCGAGCTAATGACCTGGTTAGAGATTTTGGCTTTTCAAAAGATGCTGTCGAAGTGTTGGGGTCAAGTCTAAATAAAAGCCTGCCTTCACCTAGAACCTCATTGTCGTGGTACAGGCAACTAGATAAAGAGAGAATTCATTTATGGCAGATTTTGAACAGAGAGCACTGAAAAATGCTAGAGACAAACAAAAACCCTGGCTGCGCTACGTGGACGACACCCTGGTGATATGGCCGCATGCAAGAGAGAAATTAAGCGACTTGTTACAACATCTGAACACCAGACGCCTGAAAATAAAGCTCACTATCGAACTGGAAGAAAGAAATCGGCTTCCGTTTTTAGACTTGACGATAATAAAAAAAACCGCATAACTCACTAGGATTGACAGTTTGCAGAAAACCTACACACACGAACAGATATCTCAACGCATCTTCATATCATCCCCCGGCATATTTAAACTTTGTAGTAAAAACATTAATCCACAGATCTCAAACTCTGTCGGACGCAAAACATCGAAACGAAGAAATTAGAACAATAAAAAACATATTACGAATGAACGGATATTCACAACATATCATCAACACAACGACACGAGTTAACAACAACCAACCAAAAAAGAAAGAGAGATCTATACGGAAATCATTTCTCCCAAACGTGAAAGGTACGACTAAGAAAATAGGTAGAATACTACACCGACACGACATAGACACAATTTACACAACAGACAGGAAATTATGAGACATTTTGCCTAGTACAAAGGACACAATAGAACTAGAAAACCAAGGTATCTATGAAATACCGTGCTATGAATGCGGCCTAATATATATAGGGCATACTAACCGAAAAACCAGTGTACGGAGGTAAGAGCATAGAAGTGCGGTATCTATAAAAGAAACATCATCCCTAGCTAAGCATGTACTACATACACCATCGACTTCGACTGTACAAAGACTATAGCCCGCAGTATGAGGTTAACGTACAGGATAAGAGAGGCTATAGAAATTGAGAAACGACAAAACTGTATGAACAAACGTGACGACAGACAGCGTTAGCCTGACACTTGGAAGCCAGCCTTGTTCAATAGACAGATTACACATAAGTGACGTAATGATAATAACTGACGTCATACCAGTTATACAACACGGAGCAAACGCAAACGGATCGACCAATAGCCGAAAGCGACATAACAACCGACGGACTAATCACAAGGAGCCGGACACGAGTCCCCACTACTACGGGACCATATAATACGAACCACATAGGAAATCTACGCACTCTTGAAGTTACCATCGCAACGAGAAGATCCTCAAGAAAAAGGTGAAAGTGATGTCACTGAAACGTCAGGAAGAAAGTTGTCCTTATCAGAACGAAATCATCCAAACGCGGCGAAATACCCCGAAGAACAACGTTTCATATATATAGATATATGAAAGGTTGTTCTTCTTGAATGATTTCGTTCTGAAAAGGACAACTTTCTTCCTGACGTTTCAGTGACATCACTTTCACCTTTTTCTTGAGGATCTTCTCGTTGCGATGATAACTTCAAGAGTGCGTAGATTTTCTGTGTCGCTCGTATTATATGGTCCCGTAGTAGTTGGGACTCGTGTCCGGTTCCTTGTGATTGGTCTCTCGGTTGTTATGTCGCTTTCGGCTATTGGTCGATCGGTTTGCGTTTGCTCCGTGTTGTCATGTCTACTTACTTAATGTTATGCTAACTTAGTAGCATAACTAAACTAGAATTAGAAGATGCAGCAATTAATGAGGACATGTTTCCTTAAATAAGTGTTACATTGAATATTTAGAAATAGGTGTCCTACTTTACTTATTACAAAAATACGATCAAAAATATCCCATGCAGCTGAAAATATTTATTGTAGACCTGTGTAATAATTGTCTTAGTTTCAATTTAATTTAGTAATTTAATAATATTTTCATATAATATCCTACCTCTCTATTATTTCCGTTTCTATTAATTAGCGAGTACACATAGAAAATTAATAACTATATTTGAAAAGCGTGATCACACTTCGACGAAATATAATACCGTAACTACGTAATTTTCGGTTTGCACTACATTAATTGGTGATGATGTTATTTAGTTTTTCACGGTTCAGTAACTTTAATTTAAAAACTATTTTCTAGTTGATGTGGATGTTCCAAATACGGGAATTTAAATTCACTGATTCCTATGAAATCAGTTTCCCGAGGCTCGTATTGACTACTGACACTATTTATTTATTACACCGTCCCATAAATTATTAGCTTATTACTAATAGCTGCCTGTTTCGTATCGATTCGAAATTGTATTCCGCAATCGTATAATTAGAAAATCAAAATTGTTTGATGTGAATATTTGGTAAATAAACGTGTATTTTGTCGAAATATAAAATTTGGTAGTTTAACGATTACTTATACGAGGGCGGTTTAACGGAAGAGTGACTTTTCAAAGATTAATTAGTTATACAGTATGTCCACAGATTCATTCTCAATATGGAGATCTCGCTTATTATGAGAGATAGAGATTTGGTTAAATGGAATCAAATACTCCAGAGGTAAAGTTGTACCAAACCCTATACGCTAGCTTTGAATATTTAACGTACTTCGGGCGCTATTGCGAGAAAAGTGAATTTTGTTTTTTCGATTTTCTTTAATAACTCATTTATTTTTAAAGAGAGGCAAATTTAGTTTGCACTTCCTTAAGGCACTTTTTTAATGGGAATCTGGTGGTGTACTTAGATTTTTGAATACTGATATGATAGTTTAGCTACAATGGTCAAGTTTCATTTTTCTTATGGGGGTCATCGTTGGCTATGACATCATCGAAAAGGAGTTTTCTTTACCATTTCAAAAATGTATAATTTGTTATACCTGATATCAAAACTAATTTCAAAAATTAAAAAAAAAACAACATATTGTTACATTAGCAGGTTAGAACGCTTGTGAAATTTGACAATAGGAATCCTAGGAAACATAAAACAATCTAAGATACAACTGTCATTGTTAGTGTTTGTTTATAGTTGACATTTAGTTTATTTTCTGCGAAATTTACAAATCGAATAACAAAATAAATACCTAACATAATAAAATATAAAGTACCTACCATTTAAATACTAAATTTAGTGATTATTATTAAATAACTAGTCCTTCACTACAAGTGTATATTGAATTATTAAATTGAAAATAATTTTGTTTTCGAAATATTTAAAAGAAACCTAAGATTTCGGCTTTAATTATCGTGTTACTGTTCAAGGGGGGAAATAAAGGCTTTTAATGAATAATTTCGGCGCAAATATAAGTTTTATGCGACGACATTTTGCTTAATATATGAGCGCTGATCTCTTTACACTGAGCCTCGTATAGTAAAACACAATATTTATTTATTTTAATATTATTTTTTTCTGTAACTGCCGTTTTTGGCTTAGGAGCTCGAAAAGTGTCATTTAGGGAAGTCGCCAGTGTTGTAATCTATTGTAACATCGCTTTACGGTAGCCAAGAAACACGACTTGTTACCAAACACTCGATTGATTTCTTCAAAACATTCTTTACGGCCTAACCCACGTTTGAAATTGTAAAAAATCACAGCTCAATAATGTTCCTTGTTCAGTTCCATGACTTATTGGCGAAAGAACTACCTTAAACTTATATAACATACAAAAAAACAGGTATATTTGACAAATGTCACTATAACTAAACTTGTTTTCACCAAAAATATTAATACCTACAATAACGACAAAAACAATAATAATTGTAAATCAAAACGGAAAAATTCCAAAATAAGGGGCTCATTTTAAACAAAAATCCACCTACCTTAAAATTCAAGTTTGTAAAAACGAAGATCTGGAACAGTGGAATAGTTTTTATAATGTCATAAAAAAATCACTTCACAAAGTAGGTAGCCACGGTTTATAAGTAGGAAAAAGAAAGAACAACATATTAACACAGATTAAACTAAACAAAATGGGTGGGTAAGTTATTTTTTAAAAATGAAATCCGCTCTGCGGTCCATGGAAATGAATTTTTCCATGACTTTATCATCAAAATTGTTTATTTTGTGCACTAAATTTCGATTTATGGACATCATAGCTAAAGCATTTAGTCTGTCATTAAGCATGGTATTTCGCAAAAATGTTTTTATGTGTTTAAGCGTCGAAAAAATGCGTTCTGCTTCGGCTGTTGTCATTGGAATCGTCACGATAATTTTTAATATTTTCGATGTTTCGATGAATGTGTCACTAAGGTTATTTTCTATAATAAATAAAGATTCATTGCTCCAAAAATTTCTTTTAAACCTTCTCTCGAGTAAATTACCTCCAACTCGGTTCTTAATCTTGCTTTGCTCAACATCGGATAAAATGAACATATATCGTTTAAAACAGTCACAGCGAAATTTGTTGAAAACTCTGAATGTCTATCTTTGTTAAAAAGATCAGCCGCTTGAAAATGACCCCGGTAAGAAAAGCGTTCCTTCATTTGCACTGTAATTATATCACAAACTTCGGTACAAACTTCGGATACGGTACGACAATCCTATAGACGGCACTGAAACACTGGCCGCTAAATAACTGCGCCGTAAAATATTATGGAATCGTGTACTATCGGCCAACATCGGATCACATTCACCAGGAATCAAGTGTTGTTTCGTGACCTGTTGAGATAATCGGTAGAATGGTTCGTGAAAATTCGGTAGATTTTTTTATCCTTAGTTTAAAATCAAACAATTATATGAAAACAATTTTAATTTCTAAAATACATATAATAATAGTTATTAATAGTATCACATAACTAGTAAATATAATAAAAACAAGCATAAAGAATCTAAATATTTGCCACATCATTTAAATTAAAATTCCAGTAATTGCTTACATATAAAGAAGTTCCACAGATGTTATATACATATTAGTATTTTCTACACAAAAGTTTTTTATAATGTGAATAAAAAGAGAAAAACAATATTTTATGTGAGAAAAATAATCCCAAATACGGAATAAAAATAATTACTTCAAAATGCATTTTAAGAGAGAGAAACATTTCTTATTTAATATTTAAAATCAACGTGTCAAACAGTAGAACAATTCATGGCAAAAAAACATGTAAAAAAATCGTAAATAAAATCCATTAGCGAAAACAGTTCTTCGTATTTGTTCGAATGCATTATAATGCTAGGGCATTGACCTGATTTAAGTACATGCGTACGCGAATGGCTATTGGCGTTCGCCGTTCACGTGGACTGCCGTTCTGTTGTTAAGCCATTTCCACTCCGACAATTTGACATGATAAGACATGCATAGTCCACGTTGCTTGATCGTATGGTTCCCATGACAACCGTTAATTCGCATTCAATTTCCAATGAAATATAAGTAAATATTAACATACTTATCTCTCCGTTATTTCTTATTTGAAGTTTTATATTTGCAATATTTTAAATTACCCATTTTAGTATTTATAATTACGATGCCTGAATATTCATTTTATGCATTTAGTCAACTACATTTACAATTAGATATTATCATATTAAATTTAAAATCATAGGATAATAATTTAGTAATCTGTTAGAAAATATCACTATTAATTGTTACGTTACTTAGCAACAGTACCTATTACAAGCATTTGTCGAAATGCCATGAAATTTAATACTATTATATGTTTGACATTTAGTGATTTAGTAGTTTATATATAACTAAGTAAGGTTTTACATTATTGTCACAATCAAGGTTGATTTATTATTTTGGTTCATTAATGTATTCAATTATGGCAATTGGTAAAGAGTTTTTTTTTGGTTGTATTGTGATGAGTTAGCAATATAATTTTAAAACTTTTCAGATTAATTTATTAATATAGTATGAAGTATCAACATGAATGAATAATATACTTACTTTGTGTATAAGTTTCTGAAATGGAGTCTGTGGTTTATTTCGTTCCTGTAACTTTGTTATTATATTCTCTCGCCAATTAAAATCTTCTATAGCTATTTTATGTTTAGATGCTAAATATGATTCTAGTGCTCAATCATTTTATAGTGTTGGAGCCATTGTGTTTTTTAAATCTTTTTTGAAAAGTGATAATAAATCATAATAATTATCTTAAATATGTTTAAAAATATTGCCCACTTTGTTACTTTCCTTTAAATATGTAATGTACTCAAATAGATGCCATTATTTATTCACTTTAATTAAAAATGTGTAGATAGTTGAGTAGTTTTGCATGCAAATATAATACGATAAATTAAAAATGTGTAGATAGTCGAGTAGTATTGCTCGCAAATATTATACGATTTTGTATTACCTTGTAATTATGACAGTTGTCTAAGTCTAATTTTTTGACTTCGGTCATTTTCCTAAACTTGACAATTTATGTTAGTGTTGGGCACTCGTTAAAAGTGAAATAGTACCATTGTTCGTAAAAAATATTTCATCATTAGTTAGCTACACTGTGTACGTATCGTGCGGACAAAGTTTAACACTGTTAGTGTTGAGAGTGTTAAACGAGAAGCCGTGCAGTATAGCGCTCAGTGAGTGTTGTGTGTTTTTTGTGCTTTCAAGTGTTACACTGCTTTTTCTGCTGAGGATGACAACGTGGTTGTCGAAATACGTATATAGAATTGTTAAATTCTATTGTGGTAAGGGTTTTTAATTTTTTTATTCACTTAAAGCCACAGTCTCCGATTTTTCAGTTATAAGTTTTGTGTAAAATTTTTCAAAACTCTTATTAAGAAAATTAAATTTGTTTAGATGTAAATGGACAACATTTTCAACAACTTCTGTAGCTATATGTAAATTTTGATTATGATTTCGATATTAAATAAATTATTTGTTTTCTTTTTTGTTATAGTATCATTTCAATGCCATAACCTCTTTTTTACAATGAAACCAAATGAAACTGTCAAGCATCAAGTAGTGTGTCATTATGTGGAAGTGGCTAAAGTACCAACCCAATTTCACAGTCTACTCCAATTATGAATTTTTTCGATGGCTCGTTATAACTCTTCTGGTCTATTTGATACAATTGTCATTTAAAAAATGTTATTGTTTGCACAGATATCCGTTGCCCAAACAAAGTTTGTACACAAACGACATGTTTTTCTGCTTTTGCGGTCTTTATTACGTAGACATAAAACACACCGTCCCGAAGATTTCAGTTGATCTTGTTTGTTGCTAATTTATGTCTGTGGTGAGGAAAATAATTCGTACATAGCGTCCACAACACGATTGTGAAATCTTCTTGGATTTTCCAGTCGTCTAGCCACACGTGGTCTAAAAAGTTCTTGTCCTAAAAAAATAAGAAAACTGCTTGCATCTGTGAGAACCAGCTTGAGATGAAACAGAATTTTTAGTTGTCTATACGATGTAAGAATTGAGACAAGCGACATCTATTTCGTTTTAAAATAAACCAAAGGACTTATGTTAGGAGCTCTCTTACATCTATACTCGTGGACTATTTTGTCCGTGGTATGAACGGCGCCTTTTGTTGAATTATAATGCAAGATTATGTCCGACTTATAATCCTTATCTTCACCGCTAATTTTATCGTCATGGTGTTCGCTGCTCAAAAGAATTACTGTTTTGCTTTTTCCTGGAGATACGAAACCAAAGTAATATCTTCCAAAAATGCAAACGCTGTTGACTTCTCTTCTGGTAGTAGAGCACGAGGAATGTGCTGCTTGTTTTTACTAAGAGTTCCGCATAATGTCAGACGTCTATTTAGTAACGCTTTTGCTAAGGGACAACTTGTGAAGAAATTATCAGTTGTTATACCATATCCAGACACGAGACACGATACAAAATTAAGAGTTACTCGTTTGCCTTATTCTTTTTCAGGCCTGTTGCCTTTCCTGCCAGTATAGATCTGAACGTTGACAGCATAAACAGAATTTGCATCTACCAAAGCCCATAATTTGATGCCATCCTTCGCAGGCTTCGATTTCGTGTACACACGGAATGGACACTTGCCTCTCAAACTTACAAGTTGCTCATTAGTTGTGAGGTGCGAACTCGGGTAAAAAATTTTTCAAACACATCTCTAAATGCAGCCAACATCGACCAAGTTGGCTGCATTTAGAGATGTGTTTGAAAAAATTTTCACCCGACTTTGCACCTCACAATTAATGTGCAACTTGTGAGTTTTAAAGGCTCCTCTACGTTCTATTTTAGTAATTAGATCATCAAATCACATAAAACTGGTGATCTGGAAAAACCTTTCTCGCGACATTTGATTGAAAGAGTTTAAATGTCTGCCGCGTATTTCAATGAATTGTAAAAGAAATATTTAGATTATTTATAAGTTTCTACCGTACTTGGAGCCTCTTGAAAAATAGTAGTTGCTAGTGGATTTGAATAAAATTTTGTTCAGTGTAACTCGTATATCTTCTACGAGTAAAAAAATTATTGATATCTCTGGTCCATGCATAGCATACAGCGCAAACAATTGAAACTATGAACAGAAAAAGATACTCAATGCGTCCTTCAAAAATAGACCGCAAAAGCAAAATGACATTGTAATGAGTCACCGATGATCTCATACGTCAAGAACCGTCCAGAAAATGTAAATGCGTAACACATGAAAAGTCTAGGCCAGTGGTCGGCAAACCTATTAGCCAAAGAGCCAAATACGAACATTACAACAATTTTTAAAAAAATTGGGAGCCAAATCTGCTTGTTTAGTAAACTTTTATTACACTAAATAAGTAGTACACTAAATAAAACTAAATTTCATACATAATAAATATTTATTAATGCGAACAATGTGCTTGCATCTCTTTGGAAAGTTTGAGTAAGTCAGGTTTGTATGCTGTTGTTTTTAATTTTAGGCATGATTACAAGTTCTCATGAATAAGACGACTTCTCAGTTTACTCTTGACAATGTTCATGCTTGAAAAAGATTGTTTGCATATATATGTAGAACCGAAAACGGAAAGAACAGCAAACGCGAGCTTTTTCAGCTGATCGTAAGAGTCAGGAATACTATTTCAAGCGTTGAAAATGATCATGTCTTCCTTCTCCAGGTCATTCAAAGCAGACCACTTGTGTTGTGAACTAAGATCACATTTTTTCTTCTCCAATATTTCCAATTCAACACAAAGACGTTCGAATTTAGAGCGCCATATCTCCTTATTTTTTTAATCCAGCAATTGTATTTCAAAGCCACCAATATCAATTTCAAAAGGAGAAAATTTCAACTCGGTTATCGTAGCATTAAGAGGACTTTTGACAAATGCTAAAGTTGCTCTGCTGTTTTTAAATTCCTCAAATCTGCTGAGAAATGCTTCCCTCATATTTAAAATTATTGTTTTAAAATGGTGTTTATCAATAGAGGAATTATTTTCTTGGCGATGCTTCAGCAAGCTCGGAAAGTGAAACAATGTTTCCCTTTCAAAATCCTGAGCAAAAATGGATAATTTGTTTTCGAATGTTATTACTTCTTCTAACATCGAAAAAACTAAGTTTCCTTTCCCTTGTAGTTTACGATTAAGCTGATTTAGATGAGACGTAACGTCTACCATGAAATAAAAGTTTTGGATCCACTGATCGTGTGTTAGTTCTGGATAGTGAACGCCCTTCTCAAGGAGAAATGCTTTAATTTCCGGAAAAAGGGACGCTAAACGTTTTAAAACGTTCCCTCTTGATAACCAACGTATCTTGTTATGAAGCAGAAGATCAGCATACTCACTCTCCATTTCAAATAAAAATTCTTTGAATTAGCGATGATTAAGAGATTTAGCTAAAATGGAGTTGATAATGGTAATCACTAATTCCATAACTTTACAAATTTCATCCGGAAATGTTTGCGCACAAAGCGCTTCTTGGTGAATGGTACAATGGTAAACAAAATAGCAAAAAACCCTTTTCTTACGCCGGTCATACTTTTGGCACCATCTGTTGAAATCGACACAATTTTATCGAGGGGAATATGATGTTTATCCATACACTCAATTACAGCATTTGCGATATCTTCTCCACGCGTCTGACCTTTGAGTGGCAATAATCCTAAAAGTTCTTCTTTAGGGCCTGAATGAGACATAAATCTTACAAAAAGTGAAACTTGCGCTGTATCATTTATGTCACAAGACTCGTCAACTGCTATTGATAAAGCCGAAACCAATTTCAGATTTTCGATATGCTGGGTGGTTATATTCGAACACATTTTTATTGTTTTATCTTTAATGGTTTTGGCAGACAATGGTAACTCTTTAATTCTTTTCAGAATATCTGCTTTGTTCTTAAAATCCCGAAATACCTCTTCGGATGAATTTATAAAACAATTTTTTATGTATTCGCGATCTGTGTACGGTTTCCCTCTCTTAGCAATCTCTTGGCTAAAAACAAAACTTGCCATATTAATATTGTTGGAAGATTGCATCCAGTTAGTAAACACAGAAGTTGACGACTCTTGACTCTTCTGAAGTTCCTCAACTGCTTTCTTCCTTGCATCACAGGTAGGATATTTAGTGCTAAATGACGCGTGCTTTCTTGTAAAGTGTCTCACTAAATTTGACTTCTTGTTATGCGCGAATTTCTCCTTACAAATAAGACATGTCGGAAGTCCATTCAAGTTTTGAATAAACGCAAAATTCTCGGTCGACTTAACTTTAAATTCGCGGTTTTCATCTTGCGTTTTTCTTGTTTTTTTTTATAGCCATGTTAATTGGGGTGCCTATAAAAATATTCCAAATATATTTTTTTCTAAAGCCACCAGTACAAAATTATTATCATTATTAAATTGATGAAAAAAAAAAAAAAAAAAAAAAATCTTTTTAAAAAATACAATTTTATTAATATATGTAACTGCACTAAAAAGAAAAAAATAATTTTTTCCATCATCAGAATAACAAAACTTTTAATATGACCAAAAAATGGAAGAAAACTTCCAACATTTGGACAAATAGAAGTTATCGAAAAATCGATTACAAATTTTGTACCGGAACCACAAACATACATAGCAGGTGTAATAAAATCGTATAAAAATACCTGTAAGATGTACAGCTAGATTGAAAAATACAACAACTTTTTAATAAGACAGGACAACGGCAAACACGGTAGATAAGACAAAACTGTTCACACTGTAACTGCTGGTCTGTGATGCCAATTTGTACCCCCACTACTTTAGAAAAAGTATGCGCGCGCATGCTTGTGGTACCTTTGTATCACACCGGAGTACGCCGAAAACATACGAACAATTTCAGCCGGTAGTTTGTACATGGTTTGTGTTTACGTTTACGAAAACTAATAAAATTAAACTGTTCGTTACGTATTTTTACAACAATATAAAATTTTAATTACCTATCTATCTTTTAACTTAAACAAAAAATTATACATGTTCTCGATTTATAGAAGAATTTTAATTTATCAAAATAAGATGTAATTTTTTCTTACCAAGTTTTTTTTTTAATGAAAATATTATTGCGCCTTCCGTGGATATTTGTGCCAGAGCCGCACTTAAGGAGCCAAAGAGCCACATGCGGCTCTGGAACCGCACTTTGCCGACCACTGGTTTAGGCGAACATCGACTATGCCAGAAGTTTTCCCGTTAATATAAATAGCAGTCGGGAGGGATTTATGCATTTATACATCGTACATACACAAGCAGTTACAAAACAATCTAGTCCTCCTAAAAGACTGGTACGACAAATGGAAAATTAAAATTAACCCATTAAAAACCGCGGCAATTTACTTCCAACACAGAAAACGACACAAAAGGCCGGACGAAGTCAAACTCGAAGGTCACACAATACACTGGCAGGAAAAAGTTAAATATCTCGGGGTCACAATGGACTCACAACTAACATACACGGCACATATTAAAGAAATAAAACGAAAAATAGGGTTCACAACACACGCACTGTACCCGATACTAAACGGCAAAAGCAAACTAACACTGGAAAATAAAATATTAATAATAAAAACGATAATACTCGCGGGCGCAACATATGCCGGAGAAATATGGCATCAAGCCAGCGAAAAGCAAAGACAATCGGTACAAGGGAAAATAAACAAGGTTATTAGACTCGCGATAAATGCACCGCGATACATGACAAACGCGCAGATACATAAAGAGATAAAACTCGAAACACTGGAAACAATAATATGCAAACGAACACTAAAAACAATAGAAACAATACAGTCACACGAAAACCCCACAATAAGGAAAATAATAAATCCAAAACGGAGACTAATTAAAAAAGACGGACTTAAACAAATTAAAAGACGCGCAGAGGATAACGATATCCAATTAGCCGCGAAAAAAATCAAAAATTAACAAATAAACAGAGGTCAACACAAACACACAAAAATGTAGCAAAACACACAGCATTCCATATAGGATAAACAATCGTAACACACAAACACACAACTACACACAATAACACAATAACACAAAACATACACAACCCCGGGTAATGAAACTGGAGTGGAAATGGAGGCAACTCCGACCACCAAACAAACTCAAAAGGACTCATATATGATTTATGCCATTCCATACCAAATCATCGCCGAGTGAACTTACATAAATATAAATACATAAATGTGCTTGTTGTTAATAATTAGTTTTTAAATAGTTATTCGTTTTTATTATTAATATAGTGTGTGTCTAAGTTACCGTTAGTTTTATTTAAGAACCCGAAAAGACAAAAACATCACAATATGTTAATTGCAAAAATAGTATATGTAATAAACACAATGTAAGAACATGTTGTAATAGCTAAACCAAGTCATGTATTCAAAATCCATTTTATCAACACGACCTCGTTGATTTATGATCTTACACCACATTGTTTCTATCTTGTAACCAGGTGACTAGGCTAAGGGGACACGACACATTCTGAAGGTATAAAACGAGGCACTGAGAGGTCTCTACAGGTAGAGTCACTGCAAAACTAGAGTTGGTACAAGCCTAGTGTCTCATATTTATAATGTAGTGTTTACTGTTGTTATCATTGTTGTTATCGTTATTGAATTATATGTTATTATTTAACCGTTGTCCTGCATATTATTTATCACACTGATAAAATAGAATTGCCTCGGCAACAATGTTACCTCCGGGACCAGTTGACATTACAAGGCGATCCTACCAGGATGACATTACAATGTACTACTTGTTATTCTAATGTCCAAAAAGTTTTTGTTATATGATAGCTATGTTTGCTTTTGTGTAATTATTTACTGAATGTAGCTTTGTTTCAATAAATTTGTCTTGTCACGTTTTATAAAGGCTTTGTTTATGCTAAAGTAGATTTTGTACCAGATATGCATCCTAAGATTAAAATTAGAAATCAGAAACAAAAAGGGTACAATAACACAAGGTAAGCGATTAAGGATAAAATATTATAATTTCGAATTAAAATTTTTGATAGGAATTTTATGTCGCTTGCGATAGATTTATTGAAATTTAATATTCATTAAACGCTAGACTTCATTTCTCGTAATTAATCAAAATCAATACGAAATGTGCATGAATCAAACTTTTCAGTTCAGCTCGTGTTCCAAAGCTTATTCTAAATGCATTTGTATACGTTGCGACGAAGTCGCTTGTCAGTGCAACCACCATTACGGACGCACCACCACAACCCCGTCGCTTGCACAGTGCTGAAAAGCTCGAGAGTTTCGCCCATTAATCTTCTGACAATGGCCGGAATAATCCAAAGACGGGTAAATATGCACATTGTCACAGTTGATGGTATTGTGTGTAGTTCGTCATGCCAGTATCTCTCGCGCAAATGCGAGTGCATACAGTTAGTATTCTTTCACACGGGCGTAATGCGAGAATGATCGAGAGAGACCTACAATTTCGACCCGCTTTCCACCGGAAGTAAACCAAAGAAATGGGGAAAGAAAGGAAAAAAATAGATTCATTGACGCATTAAGCCCTTTGCCATCGCCGTGTAATTAATTACTACGGGATTAGTACTTTGGCTCCTCACTATCTAGGGAAGATATTTTATGGATCGATGTGATGCAATGTCGAAAGGGTATAATATTGTAATATTGCAGTTGGAAAGACTGTTTAAAATAATTATAAAACTTCGTGTTTGAAGTGTGCCTTCGCTCCACAGATTGTCGTTTTGATTTTGGACTTTCATAGGAAATCCAGATTTTATCTCCAGGTATTATATGACTTTTCGATATAACTTAACTTTTCGATACAACTAAATAACTATATATATTAGAAGGAATTTCTTATTTTCTTGGCCGTAATTATAATACGAGATAAAAGTAGTATTTTTTGGGAGTAGCGGCCGGGTAATTAAAACAATATTTAATTTAAAGTTTCGATGCTATATAGTATCTTTTTCAAAAACTGTAAAATTTATTTTAATGTTAAACAAGTAAGAGATGATAATAAATCTACTTAGTAAAAGCCAGCTATTGTATTCCGAGAATATAGTGCTTTTTAAAGTGTTTTCATGAGCGTAGATAGAAGCGGGGTTTTTATAATGTATTTTATTTATTAGTTTATATTTCGTAAGATAAATAAAGTGCTGTGAGTAAGTTTCTTGTTTTCATAGTTGTAACTGTTAATTACATCGTAATTTTTGCGATAGATCCTGTTTAATATCGTTTGATTGAATCTATTTCTACCAATTATTTCGACGTAAGAGTGTGCATTGAATTTCGTTAAGTTTCAATAACTTACGCACACATTTTTAGTTTTCACTTATTTAGATCTAGAGCATTGTTTAAGTTATTTTTTCAGACATGATATGGAAGAATGTCGAGAACGGCATTGTAAAACAATGGCGAGTTGGATTGACGGTCATACTGATTGTATGTCCATTGTCAGTGATTCCGAAATTTATTGCAAAATCCGTTAAATATCGTCAAAAATTCGTCACTTAGGATCGCAAACACATCTGAACTGTGTAAAACTTTTATGGCGGCTAATATTCCATTAAATAAACTTAGCAATCCCACTTTAAAAATATTTCTGAAAAAATATACTGGTCGAAATGTTCCTGATGAATCAACTTTACGCAGATATTATGTTTCTAGGTGCTATACGAGAACAGTAGAACGCATTAGAAGCCATCTTTTAAATCAATACACATGGATAAGCGCCGACGAAACGGTGGATATGTTAGGACGCTGTGTGGTAAATGTTGTAGCTGGTGTACTACATCCAACTATTCCCTATAACTCATATGTAATAGCAACAAGTGTTATAAATAGAGTTGATGCGGAAACAGTTGCTGAAACCATTAAGGAGAATATGCAAAAAATGCTTCATTCGGATGCCACGTACAAAGAAAAAATACTTTTATTTGTCAGTGATAGTGCTGCGTATATGTTAAAAACAGGCAGACTATTGAAGAAAACATATCCTAATATGCTGCATATTTCTTGTGTAGCACATGCTCTCCAAAGAATCTGTGAATATATCAGAGACACTTTTCCGGAAGTTGATAGACTTGTATCAGCTTTTAAAAATGTTTTCAGAAAAGCACCATTGAGAGTAGCTCTTTTCAGGGAAAAAATTCCATCTCTGTCACTGCCTCCCACTCCAGTAATAACTAGATGGGGAACATGGCTGGAAGCTACTAGTTATTATGCTGAGAATTTCGATAGTCTAAAACATTTCGTAACATTGCTAAAGGAGGATGCTAGAAGTATTGGTGAGTGCAAGGAGCTCACACAAATCTCAAATTTAAAAACAATTGTACTTTCTTCACGAACACTTTGGAAAATTGCCAAAACTAATCACTTATTTTGAAAATCGAAATCTCAAATTAAATGATGGATTAACCACATTAGATGTGGCTGTTAATAATTTGAAAAGTATTCCAAGTGACTTCGGATGTGGCCTTCGGCAAAAGTTTGAAGCTATTCTTAATAGAAATCCAGATTTAATTACATTGCCGCAATTATGTATGAAGACAATTCCACAAAACCTAACGGCTAAATATGAAGAAATAAAAGAATATTTCTAGTATGCACCTATAACTAGTTGCGATGTAGAAAGGACGTTTTCTATTTATAAGGATGTACTTAATTCAAAGAGAACAAAATTGACAGAAGAAAACCTTGAGAAACTATTGCTAGTCAATATTAATACTCCTTTACTCAACTTGAACGACAAAATGAACAAATAAAAATGTTCCAATTATAGAAATAAAATTAAAAACTTTAAAAATACAACTTTTCAACAAATACATATGTATTTCGTAATTTTATAGATCACCACCCGTTTGTTTTCCAATTATATAAATAAAATTAAAAACTTTATAAATACAACTTTTCAACAAATAAATATGTATTTCGTAATTTTATAGGTCACCACCCGTTCGTTTTCGAATTATATAAATAAAATTAAATATTTTAGAAATACAGCCTTTCGCCAGTACTGCACTGGGTGGTAAGCGTGTCCGTTCTCTAATAATAACAATATAAACATCACAAAAATAAAACAAAAAACACGTGTCCGAGAGCAGTAAACCCCCTACCCGCAAAGTGTTGACAAAGCTAACATTCTTTTCACCCGTCAAAATAAACATATTGCCGACAACAGTCCTTAAACTGCAAACACTTACAATATCCCAACCAGTTCGGTCGGTTCGTTAAAAATGGTCTCGGATGTCCCCCAAACACATGTTACACAGAATGCGTGTTTTTGAAACCCAAAAAAAACGTTACTTGAAAAAGACTGAATAATAATAAAAGTCGCAACGTCGTAGAATAAAAGATCAACATGTGGTAATTTGGATATATTTGAAAATATTGCTTAATTTTATTAATTCGTTTTATCACTAGATTTGTGTTTGTAGCACTTACATTTCTTCTTTTATGAATTCTTAAAACGGAGCGCAAAATTATAAATTATAACGCTTTCTGCAAAAGGACGCCAACCATTAATTGTTTTTGTTATTCCATGGCCTAATAACAAGTGTTCATTTGAAAAGTAAATCTAGGTTACATTGAAATTTTGACAGAATAAGACGCATATAAATTAGTATGTGTTTGTTGTTCCGTAAACGTAAATCCAAATGACATTTGATAATGTCAATCACAAATATCAGTTAGTGCATAAAATAATCGTGCGTCGATTCTGGTTTAAATAAATTGCTTCTCAGTTTTAAAATGGCTTTCATTTTAGAACATAAAATTTTTTTAGTCCTGGCTTATTTTCGAAGTGGTGATAAAATTGATGGTTTATGGGTTATATACAATTTAAGAATACTTTGGATAGAACTTTAAAACTTTTTCTGAAACTGGTAGTCTCTTAAGAAAATCAGGCAGCGGAGCAGTTAAGAAACGTACACCTCAACTTGTCAATCGTGTTGAAAAAATAATGAAAATGAACCACAAACATCTGTTCGACTTTTGAGTCAACAAATAAACCTTTCTGTTGGTACAACTCACAAGATATTAAAAGAAGATATGTAACTTTATCCATACCGTGTCACAGCTGTACAAGAATTGTTAGAAGTTGATTACCCATGTAGACTACAGTTTTGTAATTGGTTTGTAAATATGAACAATAATGGAGAACTTTCGCAAAGAGTCATCTTTACTGATGAAGCATGGTTTTATAAAACGGGATACCTAAATTCACAAAATACAAGAATTTGGAGTAGTGAAAATCCACATGTAATTAATGAAGAATCGCTACATCCAGAGAAAATTGGTGTTTGGGCAGCGATAAGCCAAAGGCGAATAATTGGACCAATATTTTTTCAGGGAACGTTAAATGCTCAAAGGTACCATACGGAAATTTTACAACCATTTGTCAATCAGTTGCATGATGATGAACTACAAAATGCATATTTCCAACAAGACGGAGCACCTTGTCACTGTACTGCAGAATCTTTGGATTATTTAAGAGAATTTTTTGGTGTGGTGGCGTATAATTAGTCGAAATACTGAAATTGCCTGGCCTGCACGTTCATGCGATTTAACACCTTGCGACTTCTTTTTGTGGCCTTATCTAAAAAATAACATATTTCGAAGACCTATATTGAATTTGAATGATATGCTACAGAGAATCGAACAGAAATGCATGGAAATTAATAACAATCCAGTAATGTTGCTGAATATCATCAGAAATTTTGAACGGAGGATTTTAAAGTGCATTGATCTTGAAGGACAACATTTTCAACATTTGTTATAGTTTTCAATAAATACCTAATTATTTGTTATTTATTTGTATATATGAACCTGTCAAAATATACGACTTCGTGGGTTAAGTAGTAAATTTTAATTTACGACATACTTCAAAATGTTCTCAGTATATCACATGCTACTAGATTGACTTTTGAAATGAACACCTGTTATTTAAATATCTAAATTAACATTATTTATGCTTCTAACTTTATTAAATATCTTATATTAATTAATATTATATATTGGAATAGTTTGAAAATATGTAAATTTGCTTTTTGTAAAGACACTTTTTATATTCGACTGTTAATTGCTTTCGAAATTCACCAACTCTAATCATATAATCTCGTGCTAACACGTGCGGTTCAGCCAAATTATAAAAATAATGCACTTAAATTAAAATTATTCGTATTATAAAAATATGTTCTTTAAGTACTTGTATATTATGTAAAAAGTGATTCAAATTAGGTTTATATATTACTTTTCTCCCGACCGAGAATAAAGTGTCATCTTATACATCTGACAATTGACATATATTAGACTACTTTATTCTCAAGGTAATAAAATATTCGATTTTCTCTAGGGAATAAAGTGAATACTGTAGTGAATGGCTTTTGGTTCATTTATTTAAGTCAAAATTAATTTAACTGTCAGATTGACGAAGCATTTAAATATATCAATCAATTTTATTTTGTAATCGTAATAGTAACATTAGTTGAGTTTACAATATTTATATATGGACAATCATCAGATATCTTAACTTGGCGGTTGCTTACAGTAGTGCTTGTGCAAGGTTCGTTCTCATTTACTTGTAAAATTTTTCTTGCGATATGAAGTTTATTCTCCTCGGACGTTTCTATGTAGCCCTCCGCGACAGTACCTGCGAACAGTTTCTTTCATATTAGTAGCCCAACGAATGCAAACATGATCACTACTTGACTTCCAGCCACCATGTCTTTTAACAGTAAGAATATCAGCCCCACTATTTGCTAAAAGACTTGCAGAAGTGCGTCTCAAACAGTGGCCTGTATATAGGTCGGGATCAGGCAATTTCAAATACGCTGCAATTACCGATGGTATTTTTCCTAGAGTGTTCTTTCCCACTGGTTGACTCGTTCATTTTCCATTTTTATAGTATATGAAGAAGCGTTGGTACATATATTATACATATCTTCTATATAGTTCAATAAAATTTAACGATTTTTTCTCAGTATTCAAAATGTGGAACGATCGGTCAATTTTAGTTTTAGTATCTTTTACATTAACAATTAAAACATCTTCTTTCTCTTCAATATCCTCTGTAGAAAGATAAAAAAGCTCCTGACATCTCATTGCTCCACCAATACCCATAATTACTG
Organism: Melolontha melolontha; assembly: GCA_935421215.2. Classification (NCBI taxonomy): domain Eukaryota; kingdom Metazoa; phylum Arthropoda; class Insecta; order Coleoptera; family Scarabaeidae; genus Melolontha; species Melolontha melolontha. The sequence goes on along the minus strand of OW285237.1, from coordinate 18,177,852 downwards.
CAACCTATTGATTTTACTCAAATATTTTATATTGATAAAATATTAAATGAAACTAACCTTGGTCATCAAATAACTATCATCGGGCGCTTGTTCTATAAGCTGTAATATTTGGGCTCTACTGAGGATCTTAGATTTTTTTGGTTTAAAACCAGTAGACTTTCGTTTTAATAGAGTTATTAATCAATATGAAACAAACATGTAAATAATTTACATATCTGTAACTATGCACATGGACAATACACCTCGTATTTTCAGCATTTACTTCTGCTTAATACATATGTTTCTGCCATCTAGGCGTCCTCAGTTAAGCTAGTGAAGCAATGTATACAAATTAATACAAACCTGTTATAAACAACTGGTTTGTATCTGTATTTAAATTTACTGAAATAGCCCGCATAGATCAAGCAAGTTCCGTCCTATAAGAAGACAACTATTTAATAATTGACATCTTACGGGCGAAAGAGACTTTGTCTGGAGGGCTACCTATCGTTCGAACAGCTAAGCTGCTACGGGAAACGATAAAATAGGTATGTAGATGTAGTCCATTAACAACCAGCCAGATGGCGGTAAATATACAAAAAGGTTTTGTTTAAGTATGACAATACGTAAAGCACGTATAAAGCGTTTGTACAATATGAAACAAACATGTAAATAATTTACATATCTGTAACTATGCACATGGACAATACACCTCGTATTTTCAGCATTTACTTCTGCTTAATACATATGTTTCTGCCATCTAGGCGTCCTCAGTTAAGCTAGTGAAGCAATGTATACAAATTAATACAAACCTGTTATAAACAACTGGTTTGTATCTGTATTTAAATTTACTGAAATAGCCCGCATAGATCAAGCAAGTTCCGTCCTATAAGAAGACAACTATTTAATAATTGACATCTTACGGGCGAAAGAGACTTTGTCTGGAGGGCTACCTATCGTTCGAACAGCTAAGCTGCTACGGGAAACGATAAAATAGGTATGTAGATGTAGTCCATTAACAACCAGCCAGATGGCGGTAAATATACAAAAAGGTTTTGTTTAAGTATGACAATACGTAAAGCACGTATAAAGCGTTTGTACAATATGAAACAAACATGTAAATAATTTACATATCTGTAACTATGCACATGGACAATACACCTCGTATTTTCAGCATTTACTTCTGCTTAATACATATGTTTCTGCCATCTAGGCGTCCTCAGTTAAGCTAGTGAAGCAATGTATACAAATTAATACAAACCTGTTATAAACAACTGGTTTGTATCTGTATTTAAATTTACTGAAATAGCCCGCGTAGCAGCTTAGCTGTTCGAACGATAGGTAGCCCTCCAGACAAAGTCTCTTTCGCCCGTAAGATGTCAATTATTAAATAGTTGTCTTCTTATAGGACGGAACTTGCTTGATCTATGCGGGCTATTTCAGTAAATTTAAATACAGATACAAACCAGTTGTTTATAACAGGTTTGTATTAATTTGTATACATTGCTTCACTAGCTTAACTGAGGACGCCTAGATGGCAGAAACATATGTATTAAGCAGAAGTAAATGCTGAAAATACGAGGTGTATTGTCCATGTGCATAGTTACAGATATGTAAATTATTTACATGTTTGTTTCATATTGTACAAACGCTTTATACGTGCTTTACGTATTGTCATACTTAAACAAAACCTTTTTGTATATTTACCGCCATCTGGCTGGTTGTTAATGGACTACATCTACATACCTATTTTATCGTTTCCCGTAGCAGCTTAGCTGTTCGAACGATAGGTAGCCCTCCAGACAAAGTCTCTTTCGCCCGTAAGATGTCAATTATTAAATAGTTGTCTTCTTATAGGACGGAACTTGCTTGATCTATGCGGGCTATTTCAGTAAATTTAAATACAGATACAAACCAGTTGTTTATAACAGGTTTGTATTAATTTGTATACATTGCTTCACTAGCTTAACTGAGGACGCCTAGATGGCAGAAACATATGTATTAAGCAGAAGTAAATGCTGAAAATACGAGGTGTATTGTCCATGTGCATAGTTACAGATATGTAAATTATTTACATGTTTGTTTCATATTGTACAAACGCTTTATACGTGCTTTACGTATTGTCATACTTAAACAAAACCTTTTTGTATATTTACCGCCATCTGGCTGGTTGTTAATGGACTACATCTACATACCTATTTTATCGTTTCCCGTAGCAGCTTAGCTGTTCGAACGATAGGTAGCCCTCCAGACAAAGTCTCTTTCGCCCGTAAGATGTCAATTATTAAATAGTTGTCTTCTTATAGGACGGAACTTGCTTGATCTATGCGGGCTATTTCAGTAAATTTAAATACAGATACAAACCAGTTGTTTATAACAGGTTTGTATTAATTTGTATACATTGCTTCACTAGCTTAACTGAGGACGCCTAGATGGCAGAAACATATGTATTAAGCAGAAGTAAATGCTGAAAATACGAGGTGTATTGTCCATGTGCATAGTTACAGATATGTAAATTATTTACATGTTTGTTTCATATTGTACAAACGCTTTATACGTGCTTTACGTATTGTCATACTTAAACAAAACCTTTTTGTATATTTACCGCCATCTGGCTGGTTGTTAATGGACTACATCTACATACCTATTTTATCGTTTCCCGTAGCAGCTTAGCTGTTCGAACGATAGGTAGCCCTCCAGACAAAGTCTCTTTCGCCCGTAAGATGTCAATTATTAAATAGTTGTCTTCTTATAGGACGGAACTTGCTTGATCTATGCGGGCTATTTCAGTAAATTTAAATACAGATACAAACCAGTTGTTTATAACAGGTTTGTATTAATTTGTATACATTGCTTCACTAGCTTAACTGAGGACGCCTAGATGGCAGAAACATATGTATTAAGCAGAAGTAAATGCTGAAAATACGAGGTGTATTGTCCATGTGCATAGTTACAGATATGTAAATTATTTACATGTTTGTTTCATATTGTACAAACGCTTTATACGTGCTTTACGTATTGTCATACTTAAACAAAACCTTTTTGTAGAGTTATTAATCTTGAAAATATTTACTAATGTCCAAATTTTGATGGATTAATAGAGTTGATCTTAATTTGGAGTAGCAGGACCACAAGGAAGAAGCCTTGTACTTTCCAAAAAGCTCAGAAAAATAGACCAGCAAAATATCTTCCATGTTCTCCCCCTTGACACTTCTACGATCGCACCATTTTATGAAATATTCTTATGCCTTTTCATACAATTTTTTCGACTTTGCCGGTAATAAATTAGTCGTTATTTCTCGTGCAGCTATGGAAATATTTGCAGGCACTTGAAAATTATCTCCTTCACTGCCATTAATATTCATTTTTGCACAATAACTTAAACGGACTGCGTTTTTTTGGAAAAAAATAAGACACAAACAAACTCGTTTTACCTTAGTAACCAGAAACTATGCACATTTTCATGACAAACCAACTTAATTAAATGACATCAGATCAATCTATCAATCAACTGTCAAACTAATAATGAAATAATATTATTACTTTTAAGGCCGGGAGAAAAGTTTTGTATGTTATTCGGGAATAAACGTCTATAATCCGTCAACAGAAAATGCCCTCGCTCCCTTCGGTCGCTCAGGCATTACTTACTGTCTCGGGATTAAAACTGTCGTTTATTCCCTTAATACATAAATATCTATTATATTGAGTCCACTAATTAAAGAAAAAGTTAAGAAATACGCTATGGCATTATCTCACCAAAATTTTCAAGCGAGTAATTGTTGGTTTGACAGTTTTAAAGAAAAGTATAACGGCATGTCGCAAATGGTTATTTTAGGAAAAGGTACAGATTTAAGAGAAATTGATTGCAATCGATGGAGAGAAACAATTTTAAAAAGAATCTTTCAAGATGATTGTTTTTAATACAGGCGAAACCGGACCCTTGCCTAAGTTTTTGCCAAATAAAATATTGACTTACTTATAAATTGAGTGAGAAATAAAAAAGGATAACCGATATGTTAGGGGCTAATATGTCTGGAACAGAACAAATCAACTTATTGGTTATTGTTAAGAAAAAGAAGTTGCACGATAGGCGGAGACGTGTCGTATCACATTAGACTAATCACTAACCACATAACTACCTACCTCTCTCTCGAGTGTATGTTACACGCAGGACGGAAAAGTCGGTTCATATTTGATCCACCCTCGTAGTAACAGGATATTGATAACTTTTTATTTGAAAATTTAATAGCCTAAACTATTTCTAATTGTGCGAAACGGATTTTATGAAATGTGATACAGCAAATTGTACGCAACTTCTAGTTCACCATTAATTTAAAGTTTACATTCTAAAATGTATAGAGTTATTTGCATAAATTTCACAACCTGACAGTAATCTGCAATACAAACTTTATAATGGGACATATACAATTAAACATTAGAACTTGTAGAATTGCTCTATTACAACTTTAGAAAGTTTATCGAAATTGTTTTCGAACTATTATTAGCATGATTTTAATAGAAACTGCAATAAATTCAAATAATTGCCTAAAAGCTTTCTAAAAAAAATGTATACTCCAAAAAGTATAATTTAAATGTAATGCGAAAATTAGGAGGTAAGATAATATTCCATGTTCTATATCAGAAGCATATTTATAAATAGAAATTATTTCAGAACTTTGGCTATACTGAATAGATTTAAATGGGGAAAAACTACTTTATATGGACAGATTGACTGCTATTTTAAATTCTTCGAGCACTAGTTTTATGACAATTATACTACGATATACGACAATACTACGAGTAATTTGATTGAGACTCAGAATATCAGTTCCTCTATTGACTCAAAGTCGATGTTGTTTATACGTATTTCGCGAAGGCTTTCGGCACTTTTGGCCATACAATATTATTACCTGAATTAAGTTCATTCGGCTTTACTTCATCCTTAGCAGGCTTGATAGCTTCCTAACTTCATTGTCGCTTATGCCATATCTGCTATAGTTGCTTGAATTGCTTCTTCTGGTGCTCCTCACGCTCGAATCTTGGTCTGCTAATGTTTAATCTATATATTAATGATCTTCCACCGTTGCTAACGGTCGCGTCCTTGCTTACGCGGACCACCTAGAAATCTTCAGGAAAATACTTTCTACCTCTGATTGTGAAGCTCTGCAAAAGGATTTAATCACTACCTACCATTGGTGTAACGAATACAAGATAAGGATCAGCATATATAAAAGTGCAGTCATCTCATATGCAAGAAGAATATATATATATATATATATATATATATATATATATATATATATATAGATAATTATTTCGTGACCTTTGTATGTTATAGTAAATTCAATTTGTTGGCGATTTAAGGTCTGCTTTTACTTCAAAATATATATATATATATTTAAAAGAACCCTACATGTTTCGGCAAATGATGCCTTTATCAAGGAATATAAAATATAAATGACAGTATATTAATGTCATACATTTGAGTTGCTATGGGTAAAATTATTCCAAGATACATTCCAATTGAATAATAATAAATCATGCCTTAGTATTCTAAAATAGATAAACAACAAAAACAGGGAAAAGCAAGACATTAGTTATTATTATGTATGCGCCCGTGGAGCGTCTTAAGATGTAAAGCTGTCGGCATTCGCCTTAAACGAGAAGGAAAACCACGAAAACCTACTCGGACAGCCAGACAGGAATCAAAACACAGAACTCTCAGCATGATAAGCAAATGTATAGATAATTAAATAACTTAAGATATATAATTATATAACAGCAACATACCAACATATATTATGATGGTAAATTGCAGATCGTTACATAATTAAGTTATAGTATATACTGCTTAAATCACTTCTGTTGTTAATTGGATTTCTTTCCTGTTTAATACTAATTATTTCTTTAATTTCCCTTTTCATTGTGTGTTGTTCTTTATCAATTATCTGTGTGTTTTCAAAATCTAAATGGTGATCGCGTTGTAGTTTGTGTGTAGATAAAGCAGTTTTGTCTGTTTTGGAGTATTTGTGGGCTTGTATTCTTTTGTATAAATATTGTTTAGTTTGGCTTATGTAGTAACTATCGCAATCGCGACATGCTATTTTATAGATGACATGTGTTTCTCGATTTTTTTCTATTTTAGGTTTAAGTTATGAAAATAAATGTTTATTAGTATTACTAAGTTTATATGTTGTAGCTATATCATATTTTTTGAAAGTGTATTTAATGTTTTCTGATAATTGTGGAACATATGGAATCGTGATATATGTTGTGTCATTGTTTAAATTGTTATTGGTGCCTGCAGTGTTGTATATTTGGTGTATTCTTTTTTTTAATTGTTTGGTCTATAAGTTGTGGTGGATAATTATTATCTGTTAAGATTGTTTTAATTTTCTTGATGCTATCTTTTCTGTATTGAGTATGTGATAGTTTTACTGCTCTATCAGTCAGATTATTTATAATCATTTTATTGAATACTGTAGGAGGAATTTCATCCCATTTGGATTTTACTATGTTTATAGCTAGATCTGTAGGGATGTTAGTATATAAAGATTCAACACCAAGTGATATAATTTTGTGATTAATTGGTACTTTTTGTTCCTTGATGAAATTTTGTAATTGCTATGAGTCTTTGGTATGATATTCAGTTTTTCAATTGGAATGTATCTTTGAATAATTTTATCCATAGCAACTACAAATGTATCACATTAATATACTGTTATTTATATTTTATATTTCTTGAAAAAGGCATCATTTGCCGAAACATGTAAGATTGTTTTAAATATATATATTTTGAAGTAAAACCAGACCTTAAATCGCCAACAAATTGAATTTATCATAACATACAAAGGTCACGAAATAATTATCTTTATATATATATATATATATATATATATATATATATATGTGTGTGTGTATTACAGATGTAATTCAAGTTCATTGACCTGCAAAAATCGGTAAAAATTCCGGACGATACTTCTAAAATAAGAGTTTTGTTCATAGATAGTGAATGTTGTTGTTTTCGGACCAAAAGATACTCGGCCACACATATGGCTGTGTTTTCTTTTGTGGATATCAATAATAACCTTTACGTCGAATATGTTGTAAACAAGCAGCTTTATTTAACGTGTTCATGACGTTTCCAATGGGATAAATGCCTTATTTTTAATTATTTGTTTGGAATTATTTACATATAACTTTTTTTTTTCTTTAATTTGGTCTGGAACTACATACTGAATAGTTTAGAAAAGAAAATCCATTGTGAGATGAAGAACTGTCTTTTGCTTATAGTTAGTAAGTAAAAATTTAATAAATTTTTTAATTCTAATTCCTTAAATTAACTATATCAGCTAATGCAAAAGTATTTTCTAAATTTTAGCAATTATTTCAACAAACGTAGTTTTTATTTACTAAAATTGAATGTATGACTACGAATAAGGTGACTCGACAGATTTTGGAATACACTACGCACACATGTGTTCACATATGTTCACGTGTAACCATTAGGTAAATGTCAAAGGTATCATAAACTTCGTGGTTCGACAGCATTTTTGTAATACCCTCATGACATACATTTTATCTGTATACACAAAGTAGGTATATATATTCTGTTGATGTTCCATTGTGTATATTATGGATATGTTTTCGGCCTAATGGATTTCTTCCTTTACATATATATTCGTATAAACTTTAGATTATATTAAAGGAAATAAATTAGTTTAGATGATGGGTAATACTGTGTTCACAGAAGTTTTTAATTTAATGTTTGAATGTGATGCATGTATTTTAAATTAAATTTTGTGAATATATAGGGTGTAATTAGAAAATAAATCCAAAGGAAAGGTACATGATGTTTCGTAAATGTAACCACAATTCTGTTCAGTTTTCAAAAATCTGTGTCTGTAGTAATTTAGGTATAGAATAAAATGTTGGCACGTCAAGATTCTTCCGAAATTGGTGGAGACTGTGGCTTGTAATCTGAAACAGAAATAAGAAAAAAGAAATAAGAAATAAGATTATTATTATTATTATACTATTGTGGTTAGGGTGTTTTTCTTATTTCTGTTTCAAGATTCTTGATGAAACGGCCTAATTTAAAATTAGTTTTAACCCTTTACTGTGCTAGAGGGGTCCGCGCGGACCTGGCGGTATAGTTTTCTGTTAGCATTCTTTAGAGTATTAAACAGATGGCGTTGTGGGTCAACGTAATCTTAAATTAGGTTAGTTATAAGAGACGTGTGTAGCTGTAAAGTCAACAGCTAAATTATTTTGAAAATTATAAGACCTCGAATCTTTAAAGACCCCACCAACACGTAAGTGTACAGTGAAATTATTATTAGCTCTTCAAAAACCTAACTATATAATGCATTATTTTTAGTGTATTTTTGTCAATTTTACCATGTCAATGAATGAGTGGAGTATACCTTTGACTGAATCAGAATTAAATGAAATAGCGAATGATCCAAATTTTTATTCCGATGAAGAAAGCGCAGCTGAAGAAAACGAATTTCAAGCTAGCGATCATGAAACAAATTCAGAAGCTTCTTCAGATGGCAATGAAAGCCATTTTGATAACGATTCCGATGATAGTAATGTATTTTATGGTAAGGATAAAAATTTTAAATATCAGAAGGCATGTAAAAGTCGTTCACGTACTCGCACTCACAATCTGATTATACATCTACCAGGCCCCAAAGGGAGAGCCAAAAATATCGATAAAAATGACATTACAGGAGTCTGGAAGTTATTTTTTACTGATAATATGCTAGAGACCATCTTGTTGCATACATATGTGAAAATAAGGAACAGACATGAGCAATTTCAAGTACCTCGGCCATCGTACACAGCTGAACTGGATATGATTGAACTAAACGCTTTCCTTGGTCTTTTATATCTATCAGGTGTTATGAAATCTAATCACGAGGATATATCTGCTTTATTTGCAATGATGGAACTGGTCGGGATGTTTTTCGGGCTACAATGAGTGTAACTCGTTTTCTGTTTATTTTGTCATGTTTGTGATTTGATGATGCACTTACAAGAGATCAAAGAAACGAGCATAATAAATTGGCTGCAATACAGGAATGTTGGGATATTTTTATTGCGAATTGTGAATCTTTATATACTCCAGGAGAATATCTCACCATCGATGAGATGTTGGTACCATTTCGAGGCAGATGTTCATTTAAAATGTACATACCCAAGAAACCGGCGAAGTATGGTCTAAAAATTATGTGCCTCTGCGATGCACGTACTTTCTAACATTTGTTTATACTGGCAAGGAAAATACATTATCAATAGATAAAGTATCTGTACCAACCCGCGACGTCCTAAAGCTCATACCTCCCATACAAAACACAAATCGGAATGTCACAACTGATAATTGGTTCTCGTCAGTCGAGTTATGTAACAAACTGAGAGAACAAGGCTTGACCATTTTTGGGAACTATAAAAATCAACAAACCGCAATTACCACTTGAGTTTAAGCCTAACAGAAGGAGACAAGTGGGTTCTACGATATTTGGACATAACAATGATATAACAATAGCTTCATATGTGCCTAAAAGAAAACCGATCGGTGTCATTGATATCTACCATGCACCACGATCAAAAAATAAGCACTGAAAATGGAAAACCTGATATGATCAATGATTATAATAGGACCAAAGTTGGCGTGGATGTATTAGATCAGTTATGCGCCAATTATTCAGTAGCTAGACGTACCAGGCGTTGGCCCATGGTAATTTTTTACGCTATGATAAATATAGCAGGTGTAAATAGTATGGTAGTATTGAACTGTGAGCGAGAAGAAACATTTAAAAGGCGACATTTGCTGGTAAGCCTCGGAGAAAGCCTCATTACTGCGCATATGCAACGAAGAAATCTCAGCCGATTACCGCGTGAACTGCAAAAAATAATTTGCAAGCAGTTGGGTAAACAGCTACCTACAACCTTTACGAACAATGAGCCAACACGAAAAAAGCGATGCGATCTCTGCTCCAGGGACAAAGACCGAAAGGTTAAGAGTATGCCAAAAATGCGGCAAACACATTTGCCCAGATCACACCAGTTTAGTTTGCAATATATGTTTTAATAACGTTTAATCGCTTATAAATATTACTGTTTGTTGTATTTCTTTAAAAAAAATAAATTAGCAATGTAAACATTTTTTGTTTTTATCAACTGGAAATTGGGGTTCGGACGGACCCCACCAGCAGATAAGTGTTAGCTTATTTCACCAGCACTGTTAAGGGTTAAAACCTGTTTATTTATTTATTGAACACAAATGACAAACAATTTACCAAAATGGTCGCTAATACAAATACGAAGATACAAATCTTATTACAATTCTACACGCGTATTAATATAATTAATATAACTGAGATACCTTAGCTGCTAACACAGATTTAATTACAAAAGATTTAGATAACCTAGAAAGATACAATATCGCGAAAACAATCATCAATAATATCAACCCAAAAAACAAATCTAAAGATAACAATATCGTAAAACAGGTTAAAAATAAGATTTCCGACAATAGTTTAATTTTATGCAAGGCCGACAAAGGCAACACGGTGACCATTATGTCCGAAGTAAGTTATTCAAACAAAATGTACAATTTACTAGATACAGACGAGTTCTCAGAACTTAAAACCGACCCAACTAACACATACCAAAGAGAAATCAGACAAGCACAAAAAGATGTCAAAGATATTTTTCCACTCACTTATTTAACAATTATGAACCCTAGAGCTCCGATATTATATGGCCTTCCAAAGTTACACAAAGAATCGATTCCCTTAAGACCAGTGGTGTCCTACATTAACGCCCCTGCCTATAAATTATGTAAATCATTAAACAAAAATTTACCAGATATAATAAATTTCATTTCCCCTAAAGCAGTAAAAAATTCCTTTGAATTAATAGACAAATTAAAAAAATATTGAGTTAACCTCTAACATGAAACTAGTGTCCTTTGATATAAAAAGCCTGTTCACTTCTATCCCCTTAGATGAACTAAAAACTATTTTAAAGAGTCACATTCAAAAATCTATTCCGAATATCGAATTACAGAACACTCTACTAAACCTAATTAATATTTGTCTTAAACAAAATTATTTTAAATTTCATGAAAAATTTTATACACAAACCAACGGTTTACCGATGGGTAGCCCTCTTAGCCCGCTACTCGCTGAAATTTATCTAACAGATTTTGAAGATAAACACATTCATAATGTCAACCACAGTCCTTTATTAAAATACATTTCCTTTTGGGGCAGATATGTAGACGATATTTTGTGCTTATGGTCGGGCACCGACAGACAGCTGGACCAATTTCTTAACTACTTAAATTCCCGTAATAAAAAAATACAATTCACAACAGAAAAAGAGGTAGACGGAACGATTAACTTTTTAGACTTAAAATTAACTAGAGTTGATAAACGATTTGAATTTGATATCTTTAGAAAACCCACTACAACAGATACAGTAATTCCGGCAAATTCCAACCAATTGTGGAATATAAAAATGACAGCTTTTCACAGTTTCATACACAGACTGATTAATTTCCCTCTAAATAATAAGAACTTTGAAAAAGAAGTATATACCATCTATAGCTAGAAATAACGGGTACAAAACAGAATTCTTAGACAAAATGATTTACAGAAAACAACGCGCTTTCCTTATGAATAATTTTTACTCCGGACATACATACATAAAAACTAACAAAGTGTTTCATACCCTAAACTATATACCTGGGGTTAGCAATAAAGTTTCTAATAAACTAAATAAATTAGGTTTAAATGTCATCCTAGTAAATAAATGCAATTTAGGAAATATTCTAGTTAACAATAAACGAAAAACAGAATTGCGTGATAAGTCAGGGGTGTATGAATTAACTTGCAGTGATTGTGACGCGGTATACATTGGCCAATCAGGACGCTCTATAAAAGAACGTATCAAAGAGCACAGAAGTTCTATTCTACATGGCAATATGACCACGGGATTCGCGGAACACTGTATTCAAAATTCTCATCTGTTTAATGCCAATAATTTCAAACTTTTACACTCTTGTAATAAGGGTAAAAGGCTTGACTTCTTAGAAATTTTAGAAATAAAAAAAGCCATAAATCTCAACAGACAGGTCACAAACACGCAATTGGATTTTTCAAATACCCCCGCAATCGATGCTGTAATAAAACTTTCAAAAAATAAGCCATAAATATGGGTAGGAGTATTCTTTTCACTTAGTTTACATGACTCTTTGAGAATGACTGTATAAGTCGAAACATATGTCAGATATATTTTAAATACATTTTGTGAAACAAATATACCAAGTGTTTTATTTAGTAAATTATTAACTGAGATACATTAACTGATTTACATTAAATGATTAAATTAAATAACACTTAGCTATATTTTAGTAATTTTATTAGAATAAGTATAACATATTGCTGTATATTTCACTTCGATGAGAATGAAATAAATAAAATAGAACATGAATAACAATGAAACGTATTTGAAACGGGCTGCCCAGTGGAATAATTGGTAGAGAACAAATCAATGCCATTATCTAAAGAGATTTTTAGTTACACTCTTACGATAAACAAAACGTAGAGAAATAGGCGTAGAACGTTTTTAAATAGATTGTGTCTTGAATGGATCTGTGTATCGCTCGTCCAGTGGTTCCATTGATGTCTTATTTTCAAAATTGAATGCGGTGATGGAGAAAGTGTATGAGCGGTCTGATTATATGGTCGTATGTGGTGATTTTAATGTGGACATGTTGGGGGGTGACATCTGCCCAAGTGGATGCTCTGATGGATATATTTGCGGGCTTCGACATGAGAAACGTGACAAACGGTCCTACAAGGGTTTTCACAAACAGGAATGGTGTGACGTCGGCATCGGCACTGGATTATATGGCTACAAGTATTCCAAGTAGTATGATAGCTGGTAGGATTCTGCCAGTGAATATGGCTGATCATTTTGCACAGGTGCTCTTTGTCGGTGTGGAAGAGTTGAGTGTGGCCACTGTCTCGGTGGATGAGTTTATGGAGATTAGAAGCTTGCATCCTGGCAATATCGGTGAATTGTGTTGTTTGCTATGCTGCAATGACTGGTCTGCTGTTCTTGGTTGTCGGGACTTGAAGGGTATGGTTGACGGGTTTGTTGGGACTTTGGATTGGTGCCTTGATGTCTCTTGTCCTTTCAGGAGGGTCAAGCTTAAGAAGAATGAAAAGGGATGGATTACAACCGTGGTTCCTGCGAGTTCCAGGAATTTGAAGGACCTACATTGGTTGAGGACTAGGGTTGGTGACGGTGGAGTGGATAGACTGTACGCTGAGCGTAAGAATATGCATAAAATTTTAATTGAGAAAACCAAAAAGGGCTATCACGATGCGAAATTTTATAATTCTTCGAACAAATCGAAAACAGCTTGGGATCTTGTAAGTAGACAAAGAGGAAAATGTAAAGATAACAGAAAAGATATTACTTTGGAAATTGACAATGAACTTATTTCAGATCCAGGAACTGTTGCTGATAGTTTTGCGAGGCATTTCTCTACTGTTGCTGTACACCAGGTGTTGGCTGCATATCGTGGTCCTGGACAGTTGCCCGTTTGCGGAACAATATTTCATAAGACCCTTTGTTTTCGATCGGTGGATGCGGCGATTGTGAAGCGATATATTGGAGAAATGAGGAGTAATAAGTCATGTGGAACTGATGGGATAAGTAACTTTATCTTGAAATCAGTGAGGGTTGAAGTGTCCGAGGTGCTGTCACATATAATAAATAGATCTTTTCGTGAAGGAAGGTTTCCATCATGTCTAAAAATTGCAAATGTTACACCTTTATATAAAAAAATGGATCCTACGAAAATTGAAAATTATAGACCTGTATCGGTTTTAAGTTCGATATCCAAACTTATTGAGAGAGTGGTTCATGATCAAGTGGTGGATTTTGTGGATAAGTATGGGCTCTTTAGTTACAGCCAACATGGATTTAGGAAGCATAGGTCTACTGAAAGTGCCATTTTTGACTGTTCTGAGTTTGTCCACAGATCTATTGATGATAACAAGTAAGTATCGGTGATATTTTTTGATCTATCGCGTGCTTTTGATTGTGTTGACGTCGGTATTGTAACTGATAAATTGTACAATCTAGGAGTTCGGGGAGTTGCATTGGATTGGATTTCCTCCTATTTGAGTGGCAGAAGGATGATTGTTCGGGTGGGCCATTGTGTGTCGTCTGAGAACTTGATCTGGGTGTTCCGCAGGGTTCGGTTCTTGGGCCGTTGGTGTTCTTGCTGATGGTGAATGACCTGCCGCGGGTCTTCTCGCATGGATATCCGGTACCTTTCGCAGACCATACCTCTATGATGGTGACTGGGTTAGTTAGTGAAATGGGTGGGTGGTGTGAGTCTAATCGTTTGCTGTTGAATCGTGATAAAACAAAATTCATTTATTTTCATAAACGCAAAAACTGTTCCGGATAATGTGTCAACAAAAAATTTTGAAGACAGTGTATTGTCACTGGGTGTGTATATTGATGCCAGACTTACGTGGAACCTGCACCTTGACAGCGTTTGTAAGAAAATGAGTAGTTCATATTATATGATAAGACAGTTAAAGTCATCGCTTAGTGGTGATAGGTTGCTTGATGTTTATTATGCATTGGTATATTCCGCTATGTCTTATAACGTCATTGTCTGGGGCGGTGCAACGGAGTGGAAGAGAGTGTTTGTAGCACAAAAAAGAATTATTAGGTTAATCTTTGATATACCGCACAGGAATTTATGTAGAAATATCTTTAAAAGTGAAAGAATTCTTACATTCCCTAGCATTTTTATCGATAAGGCTGTGCTATATGTTAGGGACAATTTGAATAGATTTGGCAGAAATGGTAATTATCATCAATATTTTACTCGACATCGCGATAGGATTGCTGTTCCTAGGCATGGTCTATCTTTATATGAAAAGTCACCAGTATATGTCTGTTTGAAAATTTATAATAAACTGCCGAAACAGATACAGACAGAGAGTTGCTCTAGAAGATTCAAAAGAAATGTAAAAGAGTTTCTTTAAGTGAAAGTGTTTTATGAATTGGGCGAGTATTTTAATATGTAGTTGTTTCTGTTGCTTTGCAATTCTACAATTTTGTAATTACTGACAATGTATTTTATTGTGTTTCTTGTTGTACTTGTTTTTGTATTTTTTTTGACGTTTCAATCCATAATATTGGCTTTCGAATAAAGATATATTATTATTATTATTATTATTATTATTACGTATCGAATGTTATATCAAATGTAGTATTGATAAGTTATTGGTTATGTTACGATTTAACAATATCTATAGCTTAAATTTAGAAAAACACATGCTTACGTGCCAAAATTAAATAAATGGATATCGAAATCACTTCTAGTTTCACAAGACTCATATCTAATATGCAATAAATAAGTTTTCCATTAAAATAAGTATCCACTTTTACTATAGTACTGGTAATATGATTAATCTTTGAATAGTCAATTTCTATTTGAAAAAGCCGCAAAAAAGACCATATAACCATATTTTGCTACCTACGGTGCTCAGGCGTAGCGACAGCGAAGGAAGATGGCCGAAATCGGAACGAAACCGGTAGTCGTATAGCACAAATTTATGGGAGCTTCTCTTTATTGTGTATGCCCTTAGTCCGTGGAGACGGCATGGATGACTAAATGAAAGATAGTAGGTAGCGCTACTCAGTTTTACTTACGGAAGTTCATATCTGAAACCAGAGAAAAGGGATTGCGCGATTGTAGGCGCGTGCGCATACAGACTACTAAATACACACAGGATACCTGCAATCTGAAAAGAAAAGTTCGAAGAAACCAACTTGCTAAAGAGAGAAGAAAAGGTAAATGAAAGGCTAGAAAACAGCGCATATATTGACAAAATAAAAAACGACAACGATAAATGAAAATAGTATTCAGTTATATCAACTTGGTAAAAAAAAGAAAATATGTTCACCCCGTATATAGAGTTCACACTGTATATTAAAAATATTGAATTTAATCATTACCAAAAAAGAAAAATAGCGATTTTGTAAAAAGACTATTATGTAATAAAAGCACATTAAATAAATATCTCAATAAAAATAGAAAACAAAAGTATAAATATATATTACAAAATTACTAAAATAGTCTAGACTGCAAGTTTAAATAAATAAGCCATTTTTATGGATCCTTAGAGAAAACCGTACAAAACAATACAATCAGTTAAAGACAATCATTTTCTTACGTGTAATTAAAAATTTAAAATTAAATATATTTCTAGAATTATATCGTAGATGCACATATACCAGTACGTACAGTTTTTTTACAAGTCTCGCCAGCCGTACAAAAAAAGTTAAAATAAGAAACTTTTCTTTAAAATAATATAAGTATCAAAATGAATAGAAATTTAAAATAAATTTAAATACAGTAAAAAGAATAATATTACGTTAAAAATAAAATTATTAACCACTAAGCTAAATAGAAATTGAAATAAACGAAATTCGATTTCAAATATCCTATAAAAATATATTATTTTACACGATACCACCAAATATGAATGTAGATTAAATTCGAAACGTTGATTAAATTTTCGATCAAATATAAAATCAACAGGTAGGTAGGTAATCATGAATAATTAAATTTCAAAACGGTAAATTAGTTTTAGAAATAACAAAAGATTTAGTATTAAAGAAAGATCATATGAATTATTCTGCCTCTACTTCCGTCCACATGAAATTGCCCATAGGTCGGTATCTGCATACAATTGGCCCTCGAAAGTTGTAAATTCTACGTCTACTTCTCCATTAACAGACACTGAAGGATCAAATCTGTCGTAGTTACAGACTAAGGTGTTGGGTGTATAGATTTGGGCTTCGTATAGGAGTTTCAATTATTTCGGAGATACGAGTACGTATAAGAAATGCAACAATAAAATATTCCCAGAAAACGAGGGGTTTCCCTTTTAGCTTCTAAACTCCAAAATTGATAAATGGCAATTCTATATAATATTTCACGTGCTACAGAAGGATCCGCATAAGTGAGTAATACTCAAAGTCGTAGTTCTCGTGAATTTTAAAATTCCCCTTCATCGAAGATACCCGCAAAGCTAGATTCGTTAACGGCCTTCGAACGAATGCATCTATACGGAGATGCAATCCGGAAACGGTAGAGGGGAGAGATACGGTACAAAATATTAGCCCAGATGGCGAAACAGTAAGCGTTAAATGAAACTAAACTCGCAAAACAAAAAATAATATTGAGAGGCATAACGATAGGACAAGAAACAGAAATAGGAAATTACGAATGTAACAAGTTTAATATTTGACATCATATATAATGTCGCATGAAAGACCAAAAAATGTTTATTTGCTTTTACTCAGTTGAACTCACAATAATATTCATATGAATAGAAATGTTCAGTGTGCAATTTATGATTCATAAGAACAGTCAATTATTACACATTTTGTCTATTTGTATATGAACCAGAAATCGGGTATATATGAAACTAACTGCCGCAATTTTAATTTGAAATATATCGGTCAAATTAAACGCTCAATAATAACCTGATATAACATACATCGCATATTAAAGATACCGAAAAAATCGAGTGCCTCCCGTCAGGCATTAGAAACTAATCATAACATCACGGTAGATTGTTTAAAACTTATTAAAATTATAAACAATCCGATATACGAAAGTATTCATATTATTAAATATAATAACACATAGAACGTCGACAAAGGTCCAGTGTCAGGTAGTTGCCTTTTCGAATCCTTAGAAAAGTAGTAGATAAGACGAGAACGCGAGAATAAACACAATTGTACCATTTCTGAAGAGAGATAAGTAATTATTAATTTTACCTACTAAGGATGACAATTTATTTGTCGAAATGCGTATTTAGGATGAGAGCATTAACTGTAGTAAGGCGTTTTGTATCTTTTTTAAACACCCAATTTTAATCCATAGTCTCCCACTGTCCTACACCTTATAATTGATTACACTTTTTCCAATAATCACGAATCACTATTCGCTCATTGAAATTAAACTCAGAATGCAGCAAATACAAGCTCCAGGCATGTTTGGATATTTGTTTAAAGAGGGTAAAAACACTTCCAATAAATCACGCTAGGAGTTCTAAGATAGTTGAACGCTGATGTGTGCGAATAACTATTGTTTCAGTGTTGGAGCTTTCACTAATGCGAGCCGGTGAGACTGCCTTACAATTAGCAACTTCTCCATTTATAAATATAAATTTAAACTGTTTGTGGCATCAGAAGCGAGGAAATCTTGTCAAAAACGATCTCGTAAAAATATTTTTATCATTGATAAAGTTTCCGTTGCGGATTTTTCAAGAAGAACACAAGATTATATCGAATACATTTGTTTTTTCATTTCATCCAACACAATATTTAGTAGCGCGACAACTATCGAGCTCTCTCGAAGTAAAATCAATAATTTGTGATAAAATTGTCAATTTTCTAAAATTCCCGAAGTCTACTTGGATAATATTTTCTGTTTTTTATTGTTTTAAATATCATTGCTTAGCACCATAATGAAATAAATTTCCGTCCTTGCGCAATGGCATTCGTAAATACATTAAAGGACTATCTATCGCTGCATGTCTAAACTTGGACTAACCTACAAATCACAGAGAAAATACGCTGCCACTAATCTTAATGAGTATTACTGAGAATTACTAGCTTAGACGGTGGCGTGTCTCAAAGTTTGAGGATTGCTGTCTTAAGCAAATGTAAGTAAATAACTTCAAACGAATATACTGAAATGTACAGCGCTACCTATCTATACCAATACACAAATTACAGCAGTATGTGTTTAAATGTTAATTTCTAATGAGAAGGCAATCCTAGTTACTAAATTAACCCTGTTCGGGTCTATTTGACCCGAAAGAAAATGTAATCCTAAATTGTGTTTTTATCTAATTGTTCTCCTTTTTGGGTACTGGTGATTTTATTTGTTAATATTAGGGCTTTGTTATTTCATATTACATTTTTTAATGTGATGTATTTTTTGAGTACATTTCCAAATGTTTAGATTAATATGACCTGAACTTTATTTTATTAGATTTTTCAACTGAAATATGTTGTTTGAAGTAAAAATATAGTGAAAACATTAGATATATAAGTGCATACATTAACAAGCTGTACTTGTATCTGCTATCATAAATTCTTATAGCGTATAACTATAAGGGTTCACAACTCGCATGCGCTGACAAGTATGTACTTGCTATCTCTGTTGAGACTATAAAACAAAGCATCGATGCAGTTATGATTAGATTCAACATGGCACATCGCACACCTTTACTGACGAAGAGTTACAAGCGCATTGTGATATGAGTCATCGACCACTCGCGTCAGGCGGTGATATCAGAGACTAAAACAAACATTAGATGCTGGAAGTTTCAAGACGCGAAGTGAAGACTCAGAATTAGTCTGGACTTCCCATTAGATTTAAATCTAGCACTTGGAAGGGATTGCATTCAGACATCTAGCACTTGGAAGGGATTGCATTCAGACAACCAGCGACCGGAGACGAATATATTTATATACGGGGTTGGGCAGAAGTAACGCATCAGTCTAAAAATTCCGTAAATATAAACTTTAGAACAAAATGTTGTCAACAAAAGTTTTTTGACAAGTTATTTTGTATTGGCTTCAATCATTTGCGTTTTTTTTTCACGATGATTACATAACACAGCAAAAAAAAATTTCTTTAGTGGAAATAATATTTTCTTTTAGAAAATTCGGAATCTTTATTAATTTCTGAATATGAATATGTACTTTTTTCATGGAGTTAGACAATAAAAATATTGAGAAAAAAATAAAATTTAATAAACGTACATTTGGACTAGTGCAGTGTTTTGTAAATTGCTTTGGAAATTGTAAATTTTTTGACTGTCATTGAATTATTGACGTTTCACAATAAAATAGTTTCCATTGTAAAACTTGCTTTTTTTAATACGTGTTTTGTGTGAAAATGGTCAAATTAACTACTAAAGAAAGAATAGAAATTCTTATGATGGTCGGATATGGTGACAGGCAACGTTCACATCACGAAGTTTGCACTTTATTCAATAATGCTTATTTGGATCGCGATCCTATAGCTCAATCAACAGTTTCGAGATTGGTTACTAAATTTAGAGAAACGGGCGATGTTAGAGATATACCTAAAGCTGGCCAATCAAAAGAAATCACTAATGAAGACCGATCTCTTCATGTTTTACTTGCTGTAACGGAAAATCCCACTACGTCAACCACTCAACTAGGATTAGAAAATGATATGAGTAGCAGATCTATTAGACGAATATTAAAAGCGAACAAATACAAGCCCTATAAGATACACTTACTTCACGAACTTAACGAAGATGACACGGATAGAAGATTACAGTTTTGTGAAACAATAATGTCCAATAACGATCCAAATTCTTTAAACAACATCGTATTTTCTGACGAAGCTACATTTTGTCTAAATGGATTTGTAAATAGGCATAACTGCCGTTATTGGGTGACTGAGAATTCACATTGGATGCGAGAAAATCATACACAGCATCGCCACAAACTTAATGTGTGGGCTGGCATTGTTGGGCAACGAATCATAGGTCCGTACTTCTTGGAACACAACCTAAATGGTGATGGTTACTTACATTTATTGCGTAACCATATTGTACCAGATCTGTTGATTTTATTTCCTAACGACAATCAACCAAGCATGCCAAACCGTAATCTATGGTTTCACCAAGATGGAGCACCACCACATTATGCTATTAATGTTCGACAGTATTTGGACACAATTTTTCCCGGTCGTTGGATTGGACGTCGGGGTTTTATTGATTGGCCCGCTAGGTCTCCCGATTTAAATCGATTGGATTTCCTTCTTTGGGGACACTTGAAGTCGCAAGTATACAAGGAGAAACCTAGAAACCTAGAGGATTTGAGAGCAAGAAATACTCGTGAGATACAAACCATACCACCTAATAGTTTACAAAATACAATTCGTCATTTTTGGGAACGCTTAGGACACTGTCAGGTCGTAGAAGGATGTCACTTTGAGCATTTAATTTAATTTTGTAGTTTGTTTACTTTTATTAAATTTTATTTTTTTCTCAATATTATTATAATCTAATCCCATGAAAATAGTACGCATTCATATTCAGAACTTAATAAAGATTCCGAATTGTCTAAAAAATAATATTATTTCCATATATAAAAAAAAAAAATTTTGGCTGTCATATGTAATCATCATGAAAAAAAAACAAATGATTGAAGCCAATACAAAATAACCTGTCAAAAAACTTTTATCAATAACATTTTGTTCTAAAGTTTATATTTACGGAATTATTCGACTGATGCGTTACTTTTGCCCAACCCCGTATATAAATACTGATAAATAAATATTTTAAAATAAATACTGTTATTATTTCTTAAGTGTTTTTAATGTATATTTATTATTAATATAGTGTTTTTAATTACCGTTAGTGTTATTTAAAAGAATCCGAAAGACAAATTCATCACAGTATATTGAAGTACCTGACTGTAATGAAGATATTTCCGAAGATGAAGCATCTCAAAGTGATAGTTCTGATAATCACGTCGATAATATGCATTTAAGTACAAACGTATTTTCTTCAACGTAGTCGCTTTTCTGTTGATACTAATAAATCAAACACCGGAAATTACAAGATTTGCCAGTAGCCGCTTTTGTTACATCAAGTCGTCATTTCAAGTTGTATTTCATAATGCTGCAAAAAATAAAATAATTGAAATAACAAATGGCGAAGGACGAGGGATTGTTGTTACTTGCTGGGGTTTATTGGGCTCTCGGAGAATCTATCAAAAGCTTGTGGGATAAAGAAACTTGTGGAAATATATTTAGAGCAAGTATGTCATTGGATTTGATTTGATAACAGAAATGCAAGACAAGAGAGAGGGCGTACTGATAAGCTTGCCCCTACTGAGAAATCTGGGAGGGGTGGGTAGACGTCTTCCCAAAATTTTATGATGCCGGAGTAAATGTTACGGTTCGCGAACAGTTAGCAGCATTTAGGGGGGGTTGCCTTTCCAAACAGTACATTCCCAGCAAACCGTCAAAGTATGTAATTAAAATTTGGGCCATTTGTGATGGCGAAACTTCCTATGCGTTGAAATTACAAATATATGCAGGATATTATCCGGGTGTAGATCCTGAAAGAAATAAAGACATGCGGTTTGTATGCCATCTTAGTGACGAACTGAGAGGTCGCAATCTAACATGCGATAATTCCTTTACGTCTTACACTGGAGCAATTATTCTGAAACAAAATATAAGGATATTAGGTACTATAAGAGAAAACAAGCCTGAACTTCCAAAGTTTATGGTAGATGAAGAAGTATATAGTTATTCCGTTTATTATACGAATGACACTACCGTAGTCAACTATATTCCCCCCAAAAAACAAGAAAGTAGTTGTAATTTCTACCTTACACCACTACAAACAAATTAGAACTAGGCACGCCAAAAAACCGCAGATAATATTAGAATATAACGCTGCAAAAGAAGATCAGCGGTCGGCAACCAGCGGCCCGCGGGATGCATGTGGCCCGTGCGGCCCGCAAGCCCATCCAGGATATTGCATATAAAAATCTCAAAAATATTGAACTGTCTTTGTTTAGGTGCACACCAAAGTGCACATAGCTGACAGCGTAGCCAAATTAGTAGATTTCTACGGAAGTTTGCCTTCTGAGAATTAGGCATTGAAAAAGTTTGGTCAGCAAAATATATCGATGTTTGGAAGTACATATTTGCGTGAGCGGACTTTTACAATTCTCAATTATCGTAAAAATAAACACTGTTCGCGGTAAACTGATCAAATTTGGATGCAATTGGATTCAATTTGAATTCAATACTGAGCGTCTTCACGTCTAAGGCCGGTCGTCCATTCAAGGGACATATCTGCGACATGTCGTTACGTTTTGCAACGTGTTAGTTTAAATAGAGACTCATACATCACTCAAACATGTCGCGAACAAGGTATGACATGTCTACTACAAGTCTTTTACGACAGTGCATGTGTCAATTTCAAGCCAACTTCTCGCCTCAAAGTACGTATGTAGGCAATTACCTTTCAATGCTCTTGGTTGATTAAACGTTAATATATCAAAAATGTCCTTCATATTGATACCAGCATGCGATCTGGTATCAAAATGAAGGACAATCCGACTTTTAATATTAAGTTCGTAAATATAGTAGCAAGATATGAAGTGTTATATGGAATAGTTGGATGTAATACACCAGCTACAACATTTATCACATAGCGTCCTAATATACCGACAGTTTCGTCGGCATTTATCCATAGGTACTAATTTAAAAGATAACTTCTAATGTGTTCTACTGCTTTCGTGTAGCACTTAGAAACATAGTATTTGCGTAAGGTGGATTCATCAGGAACATTTTGACCAGTATATTTTTGAAGAAATGTTTTGAAGGTGGGATTGTTAAGTTTATTTAATGGAATATTTGCCGCCATTAAAGTTTCACAGATTTTTTCGTTAAAATTATCAAATTCAAACGAGTCTATATTCTGTGTATGTGTTTGCGATAGTTTGTGACGTTTTACATGCGATTTCTTGCAATTTTTTAAAGATATTTTAGACTTTTCAATAAATTTTCGGGACCACTGGCAATGGACATACAATCAGTATGACCCTTAATCCAACTCGCCATTGTTTCACGATGCCATTCTGGACATTGTTCCGTATCATATCTGAAAAAGTAACTTAAACAATGTCCTAGATCTAAACAAATGGAAATTAAAAATGTATTTGTAAGTTATTGAAACTTAACGAAATTTACCGGACACTTAGTTCTTAATAATTGAGGGAAAGATGATTCAATAAAGCGATGTTAAACAGGATCTATTAAAAAAATTACGAAGTACCCATGTAATTAACAGTTAAAACAATGATAAAAAAAGAAACTTACCGTACTTTATTTATCTTGCGAAATATAAATTAATAAATAAAATAATTTTTAAAAACACCTCACGCTATCTACACCCATGAAGAAAGGAATCTAACTGTTATATCGAGTAATTGCGTCACAATTCAACAACTATTCAATAACTGCGTGTTGTACTTAGCTATGATATAGAATATTTATATGGTCTATTGTAATTTCGGCCTGATGCGTCCGAACCGCATACATTTGTGAGCGTAAAACTAATCGCTGACCTATGACAGTATTCTATAACATGCTTGATAGCTTATAATTCCTTTGTTCTATGAGAAGTATAGATCCAAATTGGAACACAACCAAGCTAACTAAAAGATGAATATTTTTAGAAGAATTAGGAAAATAACGGGTAGGGCAAAAGTCCCGCTACCATTTTGATTGCGCGCCATCTTGGTTATGTGACGTTTAGTTCAGTTTAGCTTTAACAATTGTGTTGTGTAGACGTCCAAATTTTATTATGGGTAAATATACGCCACAAGAACGAGCAGAAATAGTGACAATATTTATTGAAAATAATCGTTACATTATTGTCACTCAGCGGAAATTGCGTCAAAAATATCCTAATCGTCCAGTGCCTCACAAAACCACAATTTATCGTTTACATGCGAATTTTCGACAGTACGGTACGACAGCAGACAGGCCTCGTTCTGGAAGACAACGGACGTCTCGTAACGCTGAAAATGTGGCTCTGGTGCGCGATAGTGTTGCAGAGTCTCCAGAAACATAAATTCGGAGACGTGGTTCCCAGTTACACATGTCTGCACGCAGTTTAAGGCGAATTTTGAAAACTGATTTGAAAATGTTCCCATACAAAATTCAATTAGTCCATAAATTGCTACCGAGAGATCATGATCAACGAGTTGAGTACAGTAATGCAATCCTAAGGCTGTCTGATGAAATTGAAGATTTTTCGTCTAAATTGATAATGAGCGATGAAGCCCATTTTCTTCTCAATGGCCACGTCAATAAACAGAACAGTCGGTTTTGGGGGACACAGAATCCTCAATTAATTCATGAAACGTCATTGCATCCACAAAAAACAACTGTATGGTGTGGTATTCATGCTGGAAACATCATTGGTCCCTATTTTTTTGAAACTGACGAAAGTGTTGGAGTTACTGTTACTGCTGAACGGTACCAAGACATGATTCGAAATTTTCTTGTGCCTGAAATGGAAGAGCAAGGACTAGAGGAAATGTGGTTTCAGCAGGATGGGGCCACAGCACACACAGCTCGTTCAACAATTCAATTATTGAATGACGTTTTTCCACGAAGACTAATTTCGCGAAATGGCGATTTAGCATGGCCAGCCAGATCTCCGGATTTAGCTGCACCTTTTCTTATGGGGTTTTTTAAAATCAAAAGTTTATGTGAATAAGCTCCAACCGATTCAACATCTTAAAGAGAATATTCGTCAAGAAATTGAAGAAATTCAGGCTGAGGTGTTGCAGGATGTCATGAAAAATGCCTTAAAGAGAGCCGAAAGTTGCATAGCGAATCGCGGTCACCATTTAGCCGATCTAATTTTCCAATCATAACGAAATAAAATGTAAAGAGCAAATAAACTTTTTATGAAAACCAAACTTACTTATCTTTTCTTTCAACAAAGTTATAGGCAATCAAAATGGTAGCGGGACTTTTGCCCCACCCGTTATTTCATACAAAACCGCATAAGAAGCAGAACAGACATGCAAAGAACAGAGGAATTTCAAAATTGTGCAAAGAATTCAAAACATAGGAAGTGCATCCTGTTCCGTTATAAATGTGCCACAAACAACTACTGTAAAACGCATCCATTGTAAATTTTCTCTTCCAACTAATGACAATAAAATAATTATAGTGGGTAATCATTTATATGTCGTAAAAATATTTGTAAAACTCACTGTACATACTTTTGTCTAAATTGTAAGATATAAAAATGTCTTTTCCTATTTTGCGTTCGTAATCAACTCATTATGAAATCCAAAAGAGTATTGAAATGAGCTTCATTTCGATACGCTTTACACGCATAAATAAATAACTTATTTCTGTCATTTGATTTTAATAATTTAAATATATTTGACAGAAATTATAGAAAGGTATTTTTAATAATATAAAATATTATTAAAAATCTGGTGTGAAGAACACAAATGCAGGTTCACTATTAATATTTTCTGTGAACGTGTCCGAATATAACCTATCCCCAGAGACGTAGATACGTATTTCGCTTTTCTACAAGCTCATCGGTACGCCCCTGCTGGAGAAAGGATATTTCCAGACACATTCACAGAAAAGAACCAGCTCGCCCTATCACCGTAATTATCCAGACCGAGCGCAGAAGTAAATTCGGCGCTACCTGTTGTCAGACAGCCGAAGTACCTCGCATACCGTCCACATAATTAATGTGAAGTAACGACGCCCTTCCAAAGGTTAGCACAGCCAATATAATATTTTTAATAATATTTTATATTATTAAAAATACCTTTGTATTATACAAAACTGGTGGGGTTTACCTACTCATGTATGTTTCAATTATTCTGAGAAATGATAGAGGTAGAAAAGAAAAATGCTACACAAACAACGTATATTGTATACAAGAAACAAGAATACAAGAAATATAAGTTTGAACATAAAATATCAAAAACTGTTAACGAAAATTAATAAATATTTTGCCGGTAGCAATATTTAAATTTGACAAGTATCAATGTGACCACTGCATACTTTATATAAAAATAAAACTCAGAACTTTCAAATTAAATAATTTCAATTTATTTATGTAAAAAATGCAAAATAGAAAGAATAGTATAAAAAACTCGTTTCATAAGGCCTCTCGTAGCAATCATTCTTTAGAAAACTCCCCACTATCGCGACTCGTTTTCTAAGCTGAATTCGTGTGATAAAATGATGGCTTTTTAATATCTATTTTATAACAATATTTCATTATTAATCGTAATTTCTAGGTTTTTCAGAATAATTATTTATTACTTTTGCATTAAATATACAAGTACTACTAACTTGTGCAATTTATTTCCTTTTTTTAATACTTCGAGTCATATCGACCTGAACGATACAAGTGTATAGTAAATCTGAACAGACCAGTAGGGTTAAATTAACCTACTATCATTGAAACAACAATTTCTGCAATGATTGACGGTAAAACTTTTAAAAACTTCCTTTTACCGAAGTCGAAACATCAACATTTTTAAAGTGATAGGAATTGCGGGAGAAACCAACCGTAAAATACCATCGGACCACTCTCAAAGTGATGCTTCTCCCATCCGTCGATTCAAAACGTTCTGGAAAATGCATAATTCTGCTCAAATATTCACCTATTCCGAATTTTAACCAGTCACTTATCTAAAGTGGGGCAAACAAAACTGCACGCATTCATGCATACATATGCATTCACGTTTGTTACTCTAGCAATCTCACCAAAAACACTTTTCTGGATGTTATATTCATGTGTTCGAATATCAATAAAATGCAAAGTGGATTGATTTTAGTGTACACGTATAACACAAACAAACAAACAATATTTCGACGCTGTACACAATCTGTTAATAGTTTCGACGAAATGTGTTAAATTTGAAAAATAGGTTCAATTATTTATCATAGCATGTTATTGGTATTTAGTCAATATTAAAAAGAAGATATATATATATATATTTAGACGGCATTACATTTAGTTAAGTAAACTTTTTGATAATGGCATAATGTACCTAAATAGTATTGAACAACCTAATAAAATTTAATGAAAAAATCGACTGTTATATTATTTACTTCAAGTTTACAAATATAATATTAAATTGATTGAACTCTGGCTTGGCACTTGGTGAAACATCTTGATAAATTCACGATGAAAAAAGAACACTTGGTTATATGTTTCACTAAATTTTATTTACATAAAATAAGACAATTGTTTCGGACTCTGCAGTCCATTTTCAATTAACATAAGAATAAATTTTCTAAAGTATAAATAGATGTATGTAACTACAAAATAGAAAGGGGGATAACGTTACTAACAAATTTTCGTGCAAATGGAAAATATAATATCTTATCAAAAACCATCTGCTATATCCCTCAACAAAACGAAAATGATACTAACTGTGCTGCTGATCTGGATCAGTCATTAAATCGAAAAGATTTTGTTATACCGGGTGCGGCAATAGTGTGTCGGCGGAGCTTAGCAGGAAAACTAACTACGTACACATGTTACTAGTATGCTACAATGCATTTTTTTTATTTATATATTTACAGGTGTTCCAAATTTCCGCAACCACTCTCAATTTCTTTTTTAAATAGATTGCTATACTTTCTTGTTATCATCATGATAGCCAGCCAAATTATCTTTGCAATGATATATGACAATGTGCACTTACAATTGTTAGTTTTGGTTTTATTGCAAATTTTGTTAAAATCTTGTCAGTTGCAGCGTCTAACATTTTAAGTCTTAGCCTGAAAATGGGAGCAGTGCCTCACGTAACTCTTTTGTTACCAATTTATGGACTAACACGTTATATGTTTTGAGAGTGAACAACGTGACAACATATACAGGGTGTTAAATATGTTGTGCCAAAGTTATAGAAGTTTAAAGGCTATTTTCTCTTTTTTTTTAAATTGGACCTATAATTTTTTTATTAGTCAGTACATTCCTTGTAAAATTGCCGTTAAAATAGTACCAATAACATACTACTTATTTCTAGTATTTTCGAAGTTATAACCCTTTAATGGGATATACCTATGTTTATAATATTCAATATGCGGTGCTACATCTAATAGTTGGTTGGTTGGCCATGAAATGATATTAAGCAAAAATTGCTGTGTAACCAAACGTCAAATATCTACTTAAAAATTTCCGTATAAAGTGTTTTTCTGTATGCGTTCTTTTTGCTTGGGGTGTCTCGTGAAAAAATATTTTTTCATATAAAAGTTAAAATATTATTACTAATTTATATTATCATTATTTAATTTGTATGCATTTAATATTGTAGTTTCAACTGTGAATGTTTGATTTATATATATTAATCGTAGTTGATATAGATGACAAAGAAAGTTTTTTAAGGTTTCTCGTAAAAAATATTTTTAAGTTTAAAATTTTGTTCGCTTGGTGTTCAAGGGCAGTTTTTTGTTACTTGCGTCTGCGCATGTGTTAGAGATTTGATTCGGGTCTGTCAGTTCTAGTTGTTTACATTTTTGAAGTTGTGTATCTGGGGTGAAATTAAAAGACTTCTTTGAAATTTATTAGTTTTAACTTTGCTCGGGATTCATATAAGTAAGTTTAATTATACGCAACGTTCAATACTCGTACAATAATTTTACCTTAATTAATTTTGTTTAATGATGCAAAATTAGTCTTTATACTACATAAAGACAATTTTTCTTTTATTTTTTTTTAACTCCTGTATTAAAATATCCTTTAAGTTCATTGTGTTTTTGAATTTTACCTTTTTTCTTTTGTGTTTTTGATTAACTTACAGACTTTATTAAATATTTTCTCAAACAAGTTTTGAGTGGCGTCCAATATAAGAATAGTTAACTAACATTATTGTGTTTTCCACGTTTTCCATTGAAAACCCGGAGAGGAAAGCAGTCTCATTAAAAGAAAAGTAACCGACTGAGTATCTAAGCTGGACAGAGATGGTATGAATAGTGGTACATGCAATTTCTAACTCACTATTCATAGCATATATAGCTATATAGCTAATAGTTGTTCTTAGTAATGTTTTGCACTTTCAATGGGTCACAGAAAATACATAGTTTTTGAATTTTGTTCTTTGTAAATTATTTTTATTCAAAATTCGATACGCAATCCTGTTGTCAGCATTACTTTTGCTACAGCAGTAGTTGCTGCCGGTTATCAAACCGTTCATTACATTCACTCTGTTGTGCATTGACAGAAACATATTAACTGCATATGCGTGTGCTACTTATGCAGCTAACCCCACGTATCAAATTGTTTGAAACTCACGGATCGTTTACAGAAACAAACCTATTGCGGATACAAGGCAGACGCCTTTGGGCTATGAATCATCAAGCTCTCGAGTCCGCCCTCTGGTTATTACATTGACAGGCACTAAACGAAAACACATGATATAAGAAGATATCTTTTTTTCTTTGTATTTCAAACAAATACATAGAAGAAAAAATGACAAAATATAAGAAACTTAAATAAAATTGAAATCATTGGTATCTATAATATGCCAAGACAAATTTATTCGCGATAAAGAGAACATGAAATAAAAGTTCCAAAAAAAAAAAATATAAATTTCTACCAGTATAAACAGCAAAAATATTTTTAAATACTATGAGACAAGTATCTAATAATATGCATACCTATGTTTATAATATTCAATATGCGGTGCTACATCTAATAGTTGGTTGGTTGGCCATGAAATGATATTAAGCAAAAATTGCTGTGTAACGTCAATCGTCAATCGTCAAACGTCAAATATCTACTTAAAAATTTCCGTATAAAGTGTCTTTCTGTAGTTCCTCTTTGCTGTAATCGCGTTTAATTGTTATATTTTAACTTCGGCTAGTTAATTATCAATTTCCGTTTGTTCGTTATTAGTTGTTATCTTATTGTCAGTTATATCGTTTTGTTGTCCTTATTTTTTATTTACATGCGGTAATATAGTTTATAGCTGTGTTTCTTTAGAATTAATTTTTCGGAAGAGTACCTAATAGACATGGTATTTGTTCTTGGGGCTAGCAATAGAAATCCACTTTTAGCATCAAGAATATATGCTTTGGAGTATCCTCAACGAAGAGCACCAGATATTAAGACGCTTGAAAATTTGTTGACAAGGTTTCTTCGGACGGGTTCAGTGAATTACGTCAAACATAAAAGAACTAAGACTATGGTTACAGAAGATAATGAAGTGACAGTCGTACAGTCCGTTGTGGAAAATCCGCGCGTATCTGCAAGGATAATTTCGAAAGATCGCGGGATAGAAGTCACTGCTGTAAGAAGGATTTTAAAAAAACATAAATTTTACCCTTATAAAATTCAAAATCATGAAGGCTTATTACAAACGGATTTTGAAAGGAGACTTGTTTACTGTGAATGGCTACTTTTCCAATTACGACTAGATCTAATTTTTGTAGATCATGTTCTTTTAACACATGAAGCAACATTTGATAATTGTGGAATAACAAACAGAAAAAGTTCTCATTATTATGACACTAGGGTGATACAGTGCGGGATATCATAGATTCATTAAACGAAGATCTTAATAACATATTAGAATGGCTCAGTAACAATTCCCTTGGACTAAATTCAAATAAAACCAAAATGATGATTATACAAAATAAATATAATAAGAAAACATTATCAAACAATCCCCACTTACATGTCAACAATACGGCTATTGAAAGGGTAAGGAAATTCAAATATCTTGGGTGTATAATAGATGAGAATCTTACTTTTTCGGAGCATTTTAGTTATATCACCAATAAAGTAGCTTAAAAAAATTAACGTATTAGGACGAATCGCAAACGATCTAAGTTCTTGGACAAGAATGACAATATACAAAACAATTATAGCGCCACATTTTTATTTTTGTTCAACCTTACTATCTCTGATGAATAAGTCAGAAATGGGGGTTCTTCAGAAAAAGCAAAATAAAGCTTTACGAATTATTCTAGGATGTCATAAACGAACAAGCAGAATTGATATGTTAGAAACTGCAAATTTATTGAGTGTAAGACAAACTGTGACCCTTAATACTATGCTCTTCATATATAAAATGATTAACCAATTACTACCGAGTCATCTTTTGGGTCACTGTAGATTTGTTAGTGAGGTCCACGAGCGCAATACCCGAGGTAATTCTAAGGGTAACTTTTACTTAAATAAAGTCAAGACCAATTACAGCCAAAATAGTCTCTTTTACAAGGGGCTACAATTATATAACGAACTTCCTAATGACATTAAAGCTAGTAGTAATATAATAAACTTTAAACGAAAGTGTGTTATTTATATTAAAGAAACTATTTCGATATAAATGATATCATTGGTTTATCTATTGTTCCCTGCTTTGGTATGGCACTGTACATTTTTTTGCATTATTGATCGACAATTTTTCCATTATGTTCCTGTATATGTATACACTGTTCTGTAGGGGCATATGTTATGTTTTTGTTTAGTTTTATCGGTGTTGTGCATTGACCATTATTATTATTGTTTGTTACTTGTAGTATGATATCTTGTATTCTGTACTGTATATACTGCAATGTCTTGTATTCTCTAGTGTATATACTATATCTTGTATTTTGTACTGTACATATTTTTGAGACTTACGAGCTACATGCTCTTAAATAAAGATTATTATTATTATTATTACTAGTAACCCTTATTTTGTGCAACCCATTTTATACCAACAAAAATGAAGTGTTAACACCTGGGGAGGCATCAAAGGAAACGCTATTATATGTTCATTCTTTTTTAATACTACTTTAAATTGTGAAATCTACACAAAGTTCTTATAAAATAATTTACCATTGCTGTTAGAAGGCCTATCAGATGACGCCATAAGGAGATTGTGGTACCAACATGATGGTGCACCTGCACATTACGGTGCTGTTGCAAGAGCACATTTAGATAGGGTATTCACCAATAGGTGGTTTGGGAGAGGAAGCTTTATAAGCTAGCCACCGCGATCACCAGATATAAGCCCTTGTGATTTCTTTCTGTGGCCTACTGTAAAAAATATTGTTTACGAAACACCTCCTACAACGGCAGAGAATGCAGCAACCAATCAGAGACGCTTTTCTTCAATTAAGTGAAAACAACATGTGCTCAAAATGTAAGTCTGTCGATGCAGAGGCGATTAAGAGCATGTGTAGACCAGAATGGACATATATTTGAACACATTTTAAACTAATTTTGTTTTATTATGGAAAAATTACAAAATGTAATTCTAAAGCTAATAATAAAGAATTAAAAAACAGGTGTTTGTAAAAGTTACTTTGTTTGATATCATTTAATGGCCAACCAACTATTAGATGCAGCACCGCACATTGAATAATATAAACATAAATATATCACATTAAAGGGCTATAACTTCGAAAATACTAGAAATAAGTTCTATGTTATTGGTACCATTTTAAGGGCAATTTTACAAGGAATTTGCTGACTAATAAAAAATTATAGGTCCAATTTAAAAAAAAAAAGAGAAAATATCCTTTAAACTTCGATAACTTTGGCACAACATATTTAACACCCTGTATATTTTGTCTGGTTGTTCACCCTCAAAACTTATAACGTGTTAGTCCATAAAATGGTAACAAAAGAGTTATGTGAGGCACTGCACTCATTTTCAGACAAGACTTAAAATGTTAGACTCTGCAACTATCAAGATTTTAAAAAATTTGCAATAAAACCAAAACTAACAGTTGTAAGTGCACATTGTCATATATCATTGCAAAGATAATTTGGGTGGCTATCATCATAATACCAAGAAATTATAGCAATCTTAAAAAAAAATTGAAAGTGGTTGCGAAAGTTTGTAACACCCTGTAAATATATAAATAAAAATAGAAGAACTTTATTAGTTTTCATGCTAAGCTCTGCCGACACACTATTGCCGCACCCTGTATACGAATTTTTGTCTGATTCTGCGAACGATCGTATTTGTTTAAAATAGTGCGGTTAGTTGAGGACACCAGCCGAGTCTACTAACAGCGTATATACGTAGATAGAATTGACTAGGTATGGTGAAGGTAAAAATTATATTCATGAGTTATTTCACATTGATATATTTTCGTCGTTCTTATATTATTTTAGAAATGAATGAAAGGTCATTGTTTAAATAATCTAACTAAAAACCTGTTTCTGGTCAATAATTAGTTTAAGTCTTTGAACTATTTTATCAACTACATACCATTTCAATCAATACCTTCATCATCCGTAAAATATCTACAGGCAATATCAAATTTTAACGGAGCCAGCACGAGAAAGGAATTAAGCCGGAGTTGTAACGTCGACATAATAAACAGTAACTTCATGAACTCGCGTTTAATAACCGTACTTACTAGTAAGTAGATAAGACTTCATGAAGCATTTGAGTTTATTTATACTTGTCCTTTCAAAATGTTTAGGAACAGAATTGTAAACACGGATTATTTGAAAGGGGAAGAATCGCTGAAATAAAATTCCAGGATCAGCGTATGAGCATCCGGTCGAAACGACGATGTAAAATAAAGTGTCACTCCAAGGCAGCTTTGTCTGAGCCATTAAATACCAACAGATTTATATGAGAAATCGTCGCACTTTCTTAAGCTAAAAATAAGTCTTATTAAACAAAAGAGTTAATTAACTGGATACGTATAAAATTAACAGGAGCAAGATACATCATTCTATAATAATTAAAATGTAATAAAATCTGCGATAAATTCTATATACTCGCATATTAACTTGGGTTTTCTTTGATTTTAATACTAGGTTAATGCAGATTTCAAAATATTAAGTGAAAATGCTAGACAAAATTTATAATCTATTTATTTCAGATAAATTATTTCCATAACTTGTGTAAAATAATACTAAAATAGAAATAAAACTACGGTTCTAATCTTCACTTTTAATCTTTAATCGTAACACGACATTTGTTTCGCCAGCACAGTGGCTTCCTCATCAGGTGCTTACATCTAAAGAGTACGTTACAAACTAAATTAAAAAATATATATATAAAATCGAGAAGGTTGGTATTATTTTACAATGTTTTTAAAGAAATCTATGAATTTACACAAGTATTGTCGGTAGTGAGAAAATGTGGCACATCTGGTCGGCCCTAACTGTATATTATAGGGTACTAAACATGTTTACGCATAAAATTTGTTTAATAAATTACATATACATTTATATTATTGTATAACCAGATTTTAAGTAAATAAATTTAATAAAGGCGAGTTATTTAAATCTAATTGGTCATTTAATAAAACTTGTGAGTGTTTTAATTTATTGATTTCTAAACTTTCCAGTAAATTTAATTTGTTGCCTTTATTTTCTAAATGCAGAATTTGAAAATCTTTATCGAAAGTGTGGTTTTCTGCTAATAGATGATTCGCAAAAGTGGAATCTTGTTTTTTATTTTTAAACGAATAACAATGCTCGGCAATGCGTTTTTCAAATGATCTTCCTGTTTGATGGACGTATATCTTACCGCATCCACACATTAACTTATAGACTCCAGACTTCTTATTTATGTGCTTTCGAAACAATTGTCGTGTTACGATTAAAGATTAAAAATGAAGCTTAGAACCGTAGTTTCATTTCTATTTTAAATTATGGATATTAATTAAGTAAATGTCGAATCAATTCAATTAAAATAATACTCTAAAACAATATGTTTTAAGGTTATTTTGATATCTGTTTATTTCTTTTGCGTTAATTAACAACAAGAAATTTTATATTTAAATTTAATAATTTTCATTTCACAATTTATTATTTTTACGCATCTATTCATTTTAATGGAGTTAGCCCTTAAAGTTAAAGGTCGAAAGTTTAGTTCCTCTTCCATAACACTGTTGAACAAGGTTCTGTAGTCCCATTTATAAGTAGAGTTGACCAATCCGGAGCGAAAGCAGAGGCGTGACTAACGAATTGGTTCCCGCGTGCCCTATCGCACATACGATTACTTAGTATGTTGTTCACGGTCATCGTGTGTACACGTATAATAGTAGCAGGAAAGTGTATTCTGTGTATTTAATAATGTTGAAGGAGCGTACAGTAAAAAAACCGCTATCATCAAAGTTAGTCAATAGGTTTATTGAGAACCATCCTAGTTTATCTTATAATGGGGTAAATGTAAAATGTTTAGTGTGCAATATATATATAAACCATTTAACAAAATCAAATTTGCAACGCCACGTGCATAGCGCAAGACATAAAGATAGAGACACTGGTGCCGATACAAAATACGAAGTGTTCTTGTTTGATTTGTGTACAATGATGGTTGTGTGTAATTTGCCGTTTACTTTGTTACGCAATGATTCGTTTATTTCATTTCTTGAAAAATATGGCAATGTAGAATTACCGAGCTGCACCCACTTACAACGTTATTTAAGATCTGTTCGTGTACATTTAGAAAATAAAATTAAGGCTGATCTGAAAAATAAAAAGGTGTGGTTGAGTGTGGATGAAACAACTGATAGCAAAAAAAGATCTGTACTTAATGTTATGGTGCGTAAAATGGAACCAAATCAATCGCCATCCTCAATTTTATTAGCTAGCAGACAAATAGAAGAATGTACTGCGCGGGTAATTTCAAAAGTGGTGTTAAGTACATTGGAAAAATTTGAAATTTCCAGAGATCAAGTCCTAATGTTTGTGACAGATGGTGCCGCAACCATGCTTTCTGTAGGTCGGTCTCTTAAGGAACAATGTGGTAACTTTTTACATATTATATGTAAAATCCATGCCCTACATCTTGTAGCAGAACGGATCCGTAAATGTTACCCAAATGTAGATGCGTTAATATCGAATACAAAGGCAGTATTCCTGAAATCTCCAAAACGTATTCGGAAATTTCACGAATTGGGTCCCCATACCCCTAAGCCACCACAGCCGATTCTGACACGATGGGGAACATGGCTACGAGCGGCATTTTACTATCATAAATATTTTGAGGATGTAAAAAAAGTGGTTTTATTATTAAATCCGAAAGATAGTGCCGCTATCGAAGAAAGTCGAAAAAAATTTCAAAATAGTCAGGTTAAAAGTGATTTACAAACTATTCACAACAATTACTTCGGAATAGTGCAAGCATTAGAAAACCTACAAAATTCTTCACTACCGTTACAGGAATCAGTGCTAGTTGTGAAAGATACACAAGCACAGCTATGTTCGATAGAAGACGCAAGAAATGAGTGTATTTTAAGTAAGTTTGAAAGTGTTTTAGATAAAGATTTAGATTTTGCCAGACTTAGACAAATTTGTGAAGGTTCGTCTACAGATGTGTTAAGTTGTTTCAATGATTATTTTTGTTAATGTTTGTAACTTTAAATAATACACTTTTATATATTTATTTATTGTTTATTATATAAACTATTTTACATTTTAATATTTATAAACCACACACAAACACAACTTAACAACAACTCTTCTTTATGTCTTGTCATCATTTTATTCTTGTTGGTTCAGTACTACCAACTTTGTATTCTTAATAATACCTACTTAATAATACATAACTAAAAGTAAACAAAAGTAACTAATATTTAACACGCCTCCTTACTTTTGGGTGACTTTTAATAAAAATCTAAATTTATAATGTTTTTGCTTACTCAAAGACTTTGTAAATATGTCAGCAATGTTATCCTGACTGTCAATTTTAACAATATCAATAGTCTTATTTAAGTAATTTTCATTTACATAATGGTAATGAGTTTCTATATGTTTTGAATTCTTTGATAAATTTCCATATTTAGATATAACTACTGCACCAGAATTGTCTTCATACAAATTTATAGGCTTGTTGAATTTAATATTAAATGATTCTAAGATACCCTTCATAAAAATTACTTCTGTAACAGCTTCTGATAATGCTACATATTCCGCATGTGTACTTGACTTTGTTACAGAGTTCTGTTTGCGTGATCTCCAATAAACTGAGTTCCCAAATAATCTAATTACAAATCCTGATGTTGATCTTCTATCATTTATGTCGCCTGCCCAATCAGCATCAACGTAACAATCCATTATATTAATATTTTCATTTTTCAAATAAGTTAATTTATAATCTTTTGTTTTATATAAATATTTTAAAATTCTCAATGCATATTTGAAATGCTCCTGATTATAACTTGATTGGAATCTACTTAAATAATTTACACAAAATGATATATCAGGTCTGGTGCCTGTTGCAATATATAACAATTCTCCTATTAAATTTCTAAATTTAATATTATCTTCTACTATTTTACTTGTCATTAAATTTAAATTTATTTCCATAGGCGTATCATATAGTTTTGAATTTTTTATTTGATATTTTTGTGCTAGAGATTCAATGTAACTTTTCTGATCTAAAGTCATTTCTACATCATTATATTCAATGTTAATTCCTATATAACTTTTTACTTTGCCCAAATCTTTAATGTTAAATTTACTCGCTAACTTAATTTTAACTTGATCTATTTGTCTTTTATTTTTACTACATATTAATAAATCATCAACAAATAATAAAATATATATTGAATCATTACCTGAATTTTTAACATATAAACAGTAGTCGTAATTATTTCTTTTAAATCCTAATTGAGTAATATAATTATTAAAATGTTCATACCATGCACGTGGGCTTTCTTTTAGACCATACAAAGCTTTTTTTAATTTATACACTTGGTTAATTCCCTTTTCGTATCCTTCAGGTTGTTTAACGTATACTTCGGATTCTATCTTGCTGTTCAAAAACGCTGTTTCTACGTCCATTTGATCAATGTTTAAATTGTACCTACAACAATATGCTAATAATAGTTTTAACGTTTGCATTTTTGCCACTGGTGAATATGTATGTTCAATTAATTCTTGCTGTTGAAAACCTCTTACAACTAATCGAGCCTTGTAACTGTCATTGCTTTTCCGTTTGTATAACCATTTCACATCTAATATATTTTTATCTTCTGGTTGTTGTACCAAATCCCATGTGTAATTTTGTTGAATACTTCTTATTTCGTTATCCATTGCATTTTTCCAATTTATGGAATCTATACTTCTCATCGCCTCCTTAAATGTTTGCGGTACTGTCGCATTGCAATAATTTACATATATAATATAATCATCAAGTTTTGAAGGAAGTTTTCTTTGTCGTTGAGGCCTTTTTAAATCCACTTCCTCGTTAGTATCATCTAAACTTTCATCATCTTCATCTGGACCCTTTTCATTTTGCTCATTGTTAACCAACTCAATGCATTTAACTTCTTCTTCAATAATTTCTACATGTCGTGCAATCTTTATTTTATCATTTACAAGTATACGATATCCCACATCTGTATACCCTAATAATATGCCTGCTTCAGTTTTTTTATCCCATTTTGATGCTCGTTTCTCCTCAGGTATACGAACGAAAACTTTGCTCCCGTACAGTCGTAAATTTTTTACACTAGGTTTTTCATTAAAAAATATCTCATAAGGAGTTTTCTGTTCAGTAGTGTTTGCTAATGTTCTGTTATGTAAATATGCAGCCGTTCTAACACATTCCGGCCAATATTTAATATCCACCTTTGCCTCAGCTCGTAAGCACCGAGCTATATTCATAATTGTTTGATTAAAACGTTCAGCTGTTCCATTTAGCTGATGCACGTATGGTGGGCACGGGTTTAGATATATTCCTTTTTCACGGATAAAGTTATAAATTTTTGAGTTCATATATTCTGTTCCATTATCACATCTTAATTCTTGTATATTTTTACCAGTTAAATTTTGAACAAGATTTACGTATTCTACCAGACAATCGTAAACTTGTGTTTTTGATTTCATGGTGTACACTTTTGCTAGTTTGCTATAATCATCTATAAATGATAGAAAGTACATTTCTCCCTGATTTCCTTTTGTTGTGTGTGGGCCATTTACATCTGTGTGAATTATTTGTAAAATGTCCTCTGCTCTCTTACGGTTATTTCCAAAAGGTAAATTTTTCATTTTATTTTCAATACACACCGCACATTTTAAATA
The DNA here is from genome assembly GCA_935421215.2 of Melolontha melolontha. NCBI lineage: Eukaryota > Metazoa > Arthropoda > Insecta > Coleoptera > Scarabaeidae > Melolontha > Melolontha melolontha. The sequence goes on along the minus strand of OW285237.1, from coordinate 18,138,184 downwards.
ATCACCCTCTAACTTTTCCGGAATTCCTTCTATTAGTTGTTTTGTACATAGAACATTTAAGTAATTAAAATTTACATGTCCTAACATTCGATGCCATTTTTCTTTTAATGTTAATTTATTTTCACTACATGTTGTATTTGCAAATGCTGATCTGTTATTATTGTCAATAAAACTTTTCATTTCATACAGATTTTCCTTTTTGATTGCTATGGCTATTAATTCACTGTTCATATTATAAATTTTTGAAATATTTCCATAAGAAATAATTTTATTATTGTTTGTAATTTTTGAATAACTTAATAAATTTGTTTTCATATCTTTTACATAAAATACATTATTCAAATTTATGACCACTTGTTTATTGTACACAGGAAATGAAGCTTTTATTTGACCAATTTTTGTCGCTAGCAATATGCGACCGTCTCCCACTTTTACATTCACTGGTGTTTTTAATGTCACAAAACTTTCAAAATAAATGTCATTGTTTATAATATGATCGGTACAACCACTGTCTAATAACCAGTTTATTTCATTTGGATTGACGATGCAAGTTTCACTTATTGTTGAAGTATTTGCTGTCACATAAAAGTTATTACATTCACTATTATTTCTACTTTCTGAATTTTGATGCCCACTGTAATTTCCATGTCCCCTATTTTGATAACCACGATAATTTCCACGTCCTGCATTTTGATAACCACTAAAATTTCCACGTCCTGCATTTTGATAACCACTAAAATTTCCACGTACATTTTGATATCCACGATAGTTTCCATAATTTCCACGTCCTAAATTTTGATAATGACCACGGCCACCACGATTGAAATTATTATGTTGCCCTTGAAAACTTGTTTGATATTTTTGTTGACAGTTCCTTTGAATGTGACCTACTTTACCACATCCATAACAACCTTGATTCCGTTGTGATGTCGAACCCGCTGCAAATGCATTTGATTTTGTATTTTTTTCTTTATCTTCACCATTGTCACTTTTGTCATTCATAAATTTTAACTTGATTTTCGTTTTTAAATATTCTACATTTCTTTCTTCTTTGGGTAAAACATCAATTAAATCACCCAGGTGGCTAAATGATTTTGGGAGTGCTCTTAACATATAATTTAACTTTTCATCCTCGTTGATTTTTGATCCAGCCGCTTTCAATTCATTTGTTGCTTTTTCAAATTTGTTAAAAAAATTTTCGGGGTCATCTTCTTCCTTTAATTTGATATTTTCTAAATTGCTTCTACATATCATTTGTAATGCTGTCGATTCTTTGTTGTAAATTTCATCCAATTTTTTAATAATTTCAAAGGCGGTTTCCTGTTCACTAATTAATTCTAATTGTTTATTTGAGATAGCGCTATATATGTAGTTCGTTGCTTTGATGTCCATTTGTTCCCATTCATTTGCATTCTCAGTTGCAGTCCTTTCTCTTTCAGTTACTATTTTACATTTTTTAAATTGCAAAAATTTTAATATTCGTAGCTTCCATTTTGTATAATCGGAACCATCAAAGATCGGTACTGTTACATCATCTATTTTTATATACGTCGCCATTTTTGTTATATTAAATTTTTTGTTTTAACTTTTAACACTTTTATATATTTTTAATAACTACGCTCTGCTACCATGTTAATGTTTGTAACTTTAAATAATACACTTTTATATATTTATTTATTGTTTATTATATAAACTATTTTACATTTTAATATTTATAAACCACACACAAACACAACTTAACAACAACTCTTCTTTATGTCTTGTCATCATTTTATTCTTGTTGGTTCAGTACTACCAACTTTGTATTCTTAATAATACCTACTTAATAATACATAACTAAAAGTAAACAAAAGTAACTAATATTTAACAATTTTAATTATGCAAACGTCACATCACTAGATGTAGAGCGATCGTTTTCTTTATACAAGCACATATTTTCCTCACGGCGGACGCGTTTTCGAGAAATAACTTTGGAGACGCACCTTATGTTAACAATATTTCATCGCGCTTCTCCAGATTTTCAAGTCACGGAAAACGCATAAGACGGTAAGTTTTTTTTTAATCATCTACTTACATACATTTTAGATTTCATTTTTTATACTCGTTACGTATCATCGAGAACGTTTCATAATCTAGAAAAACCGTCTTACATTTTTTTTGTATCTAACATAATAACAGCACCGTTCGTGATAGTATATCTCTAGATATTAATAATGTTTCGCATGCGGGAACCAATTTGTTAGTCACGCCTCTGCTTTCGCTCCGAATTGGTCCACTCTATTTATAAGCAATAAACGGCCCCGAATTTCTTACCTGGAACTAGTGGGGACAATGTATTCTCAATCCCTTCAATATTGCTTTAGTTAACTGTGCAGTCGCTTAGTGATCATTAATATAACCCAAATCTGCAAAGCTACACCGATATACGTATTTTTTCGCTTATGCACCAGCTTAGCTGGTCAAGCGAAAGGTCGCCTTTTTCGGCATAGTCGTCCGTCAGATGTCACTTATTAAATAGTGCCACCTTATAGGACGAAATTTGCTACATCTTGTAGGCGATATCAGCGTAAAAGTATATACAGATACAAATCTGTTTCTTAAAAAGATTTGTATTAATTTGTATTACATTGCTTCACTAGCTTGACTGATGACGCCTATAAATGGCAGGAACACGTGTCTTAAGCAGAAGTAAATGTTGAAAATACGAGGTGTATTGTCCATGTGTACAGTTACAGATATGTATATTGCATGTCTGTTTCATTTGTAACAAATGCGTTATACGTGCATAACGTATTGATATACTTAAAACCTTTTTGTATATTAAAAATTAAATTAACTTTCGTTGATTTTGTAACCACAAAGTGACGTTAGAATAACGACATTACAGTCACGTCAATAATTTGGTCTTTGTCATGCCCAAAAAGGAACGTCAAAATTTAGTCAGTTGACGTCGGCGACCAAAAATCACCAGAAAGTAACGTCAATATGACGTCATCATGCTAGCTGGAATACTTCTTTCTCAAAGTAGATGATGAAGGAATATTGACATTTTTTTAGAGTAGTGTTTCGTTAAGAAATTTTGTAACAATTTCTTGTCCAGATTTTGAAGCGTAATATTACACCCAATAGAAAAATTACACGGATCTCTAGAATAAATTTCTTGCTCACTCTTGGCTCGATGTTGACTGGTTAACCCACATGTCTGTGAGTAGAGTCATGAAATAATGATGACATGCGGAAGTTCTATTGTCAGGGGTGTGAATTTCTCAATTTCTTAATAATCATGATTATTACATATTAAATATAAAATATAGTATTAGAAAAAGTTAATTCATGTATATACTTCACAAACAAGTTAAAATTTGCGTAAAACTTTCCATTGCCTTGAAAAAATGTTTTTCTTTTTTCCCTCGTTCGTTCCATTCTAACGTAATTTGTTCATTATCCCTTTCGACCTGTGTTTCAGAAGACTAATTTCGGTTTATTTCGAGAACCATAAATCGTGGAAAATCTTTGCAGAGAACAGAGAAATTGTACGTACCCACTAGTCTGCGCGGTGATGATAAATTTGCATATTTTACGCATGAGCTGAGTCAAATTTGTCAAAACAATAACGGAATTCAAAAGGAAAAGTAGCGTCATGTTATTAATTTAAATAACAAATGCCCTACGAGGAAAGGAGAAGAATAAGCAAGATGAAATACGCTCCTTACCGACGCTTGGTTGGCTAGACAGACATTCTAACTGACAATTGAAAAACTTAAAACCGAATTTCCCTTTAAAGTATGGAAGAAAGGAGAGAAGAAAGACTGTTATTAAAGTTTAGACTAGTTTAGAAAGTAGGTTGTTTATGCATACCGGCGAACGCTCTTTATCTGATGTTTGTATTTATTCAAACGTTGGCAGTTTACTTTTTTCTGTACTTTAAGTGATTTATTTTGTGCTAAGGGTTAGCTTTAAGTTTCAAAAGGACAATTGAGTGCTTTTTTGAATATTTTGTAATAGAAAATACCCATATTGGAGCAGGGTACACAAACTAGAGTATTAACCCTTAACCAGAAGTATGTGTCTGACAGACATGCGACATGTATTATTTTTATTTTTGCAATAATAAAATTAATAATTATTTTGTTTACTCCACCCTTTAGGTATGCTCCTCGCATGACTTCATGACTTGAAGTGACAATTAATACCAAATATTGCCAGCTGCGATTTCTTGATTGTTGAGCACAGGTCAATTATGAAAAGTTACGGTTTATGGTAAACACATACTTCTAGAAATGGTTATATTTTTTAGTGTTGGTGAGACACATACTTCTAGTAAGTGAAAAGTTACAGTGCCTTGTAGATACATAATATTCTAAAAACGTTCTTATTTTTCGTTTTTTATTCGACAAATACTCTCAACAAATATGAAATAGAATATACACCGTGTTAATTAAGTGTAACAAATAACTTTAAGGGTCGATTCTTTGTGTGATTTTAAGACGAAATGTTTATATAGACATGGGTCCGCAAATGCTTCGTTTTCAAGATACAGTTTTTTTTTAAATTGGTTTAAAAAAATTTATTTTGGAAATTTACATTTTTTTAATTAATAATAATAGTAACTACAACAAATAAATTATAAATCTAATTATGTTTAATTCCTCAGCTATTTTTCGGGTACTGGTATTAGAATTTACTTCAACTGCATTTAAAACAGCTTCTTGAATTTGTACTGTTTTTAGCGTTGCAGGCCTTGCGACAATAACCGTAGAACTTTCAAAAACGCCGGTTTCAGAAAGTCGTGCAGGAAGACTTACAAAACTTCTTCTATCAGGTACTACACGCTGAGGAAACCGTTGATAAAAATACGTCTTGGAGCATTAGAGCTTCGTTGAGCCATTACATAATAGAAATGCATATCTGCCATTTCACTATCAGTATACTGCACCATATTGAACAAAAAATACTTTCTCAGAAATTAAAATTAATACCTTGTACATAAATAATTTGACAACTGTCAAGTTGTTTACCAAATACTGGAATTATTTTCCAATGCCAAACTTGCATTTGCGAACCCATGTCTATATGAACATTTTGTTTTATAATCACTCAAAGAATCGATCCTGGAAGTTATTGCATGTACTTAATTAACACCCTGTATTGGTAAGAACATCTATTTTTATTTATATTGGAAACATTATTATGCAAACTTTTTGGTTTTTGTGACATACGCACAATGGATGCAGTTCCAAGCACTTCTTATCGTCGTGGTGCGTCTAAACGATGTCGAAGCGAAGTCTTTAGCTATGATGATCTTAACTTCGAAGCGAAAATTATGAAGTGTTTAGAAGAATTAGAGGCAGAAGAAGATTCAACTTTAGATGAATCCATAGACGATTCGGACAATGATTCAGATTACACGGAACAGTCAATAACACACCAGAAAATTGGTGATTCTAACGAAAATAAATATGATAGCGATACGGCTGAGAATAATACTGGCAACATAAATACCAACACATCTCAAATTATGCAAGAAAAGCATGATACATTACTTGAATATTTTTTAGCCAAAAATGGATTCAAATGGAATAGTAAGGCGCGTCCAGTGAAGAGTAGACCAGGAATTCATTTGTCAAGGAAATAAGTTAACAGTGAAAGAACATCAAAAGTCTAATTATAGAGCTATAGATGAAATAGAAATAAAAACACTTTTGGGTCTCCTGACATTGACAGTAATTTATAAGTCTAGTCGCGAAGATATTCTATAACTATTTTCAACGAAAAGTACTGTGCGCTATATTTTTCGTGCAGTAGTGTCTGCAAAAAGATTTGGGATCCTTATATTGACTTCATGCTTTGACAATTCAGCAATTAGGGATGAAAGGAAAAAGATAATCCATGAGTTGCACTATCAGGCATATTTGCACGCTTTGTAAACAATTGTCAAAACTTGTATTCCTTAGAAGTTAAGGCTTGGATTGATGAAATACTTATCCCCTTTCGAGGTCGCTGTAAATTTAAAATTTACATGCCTGCAAAACCAAATACATATGGTCTCAACCTTTTCGCACTAACAGACGCTCATACCAGTTATTTCTATGAAGGATATCTTTATGGCGGAAGAAGAACGGATGGGTTAGGAATATCAAATGAAGAAAAGAAATTTTCGATTCACACACAAACCATACTTAGATTGATTCCGCCAATTGTTAACAGCAACAGGAATATAACTGCCAACAATTGGTTTTCTTCAATTGAATTAGTAGAGGAGTTGCAAAAACGAAATCTGATGTATGTTAGAACTCTAAAAAAAAAGAAAGAAGTTCCCAAAGAATTTGTAGCAAATAAAATCTCGTGATGTTGTTTCTTCAATATATGAGTTCACCAACGACATCACTTTACTGCGATACGTGCACAAGAAACTTAAAGTCATTTTGCTGGTTTTAAGCATGTATCACTGCAAGGCTACGGATATGGAAATAAATAAACTGGAATTGATAGGGTTTTGGAATACGACAAAAGGAGGGATTGATTCCATGGATTATAAATGTACCAATTATTCAACTAACAGAAGAAGCCGACAATTGCCATTAGCCGTCCTCCTCGTGTTATTCAATAAAAACGAATGCACCCACAAAGAGCCATCGTTTGATGCGGATTATGGCGTGAAGGCATAATGGGACCGTTCCTGTTTGAGAATGAGTTTGCCCATGTTTTAACTGTAAACGTAATACGATAACGTAACATAATAGGGCCAATTGAAAGATATGAACCTCGAAGAAATGTGGTTTCTACAGGATGGTGTCACATGCCATACGACAATAGAAACCGATAAAATCATGAATTTGTTCGCTGGTCGTGTGATTTCCAGAAATGCTGACTTTAACTGGAACTCTTCGCTATGAGATTTTTTCTTTTCGAGTTTTGCTAATAAACTACAACCAGTTCATGAAGTAAACACAGAAAACAACTGACTATTGCTGAAATTTAGACAACTGACGCTGGAAAAATCATCGAAAATTGATCAAAAATCTTAGGGAATGCCAGCACAGTCGACAGCATATTCCAAATTAATTCGAGACTCTACTTCATTAAGAAATAGACATTACCCAATTAAATAATAATTTACTGTTTCATTTTGGAATTAAGTCTAACATATACCCAAAATGTATCAACCTTACATATTGTGATGTGAGTCATCCAACGATATGTCAGGCGAGAGGTATCACGCGTCGAGTACGTCATCAGGTCCCGGACCTCCTTGAAAAGAGGTTCTGGAAGGCCCTCGAATAAGTCATACACTATATAAGAACCGCTCGGAAGGGAGGCCAGACATTTATCGAGTAATCGACGTCGTGTGATACTATATAAATGTAAATACTCTAAATGTAAATACTGTAATTGCTTTATTTTTGTATGTATGTACATATTATTCGTAACTGAGTAAAACGTAGCGCGCACGACGAAAGAGAATAAACATTCGTACACATTTATAAAACGGGGAACCCCAAAATAACGTTTTGATAAAAAAAGCATTTGCTTTTTTATCAAAAGAATGGTAGTGACCAGCATAGTTATTAATTTCTGAATTAAAACCACAGTTGGTACGTTTTGTAATTAATTCAATAATTCTTTTAAATATAATCGTTCCTTTTTTAGTAAAAATGCCACCGAATCGTTCATTCAATTTGGAGATTGGTGCTGCAAATAATAAAAATAGAAGCCAAAAATGTGTCACGCTAGAGACCAAATTAGAAGTTTTACGTGGTATTGAAGCTGGTGAGAAAATTGTTCAAATTTGTAATGCAATGGAACTGGCGAAGTCTACCGTTCGAACTATTCGTTATAAAAAAAAAAGAAATTGAAATACATTCGCTGTCCGCTACACCTTCAAGTGTTTCAAAATTAACTCGCCAAAGAAGCAATGTTATGGAAAAAATGGAAAAATGATTAGTTATGTGGATTAAAGACAATAATGAACTAAGTATATCAGTGCGCCAGATGACTATCCAAGAAAAGGCCAAAAGTATTTACGAAAATTGAAAGAGAGAGGATATTGATGAATCTGTGAAAGATGAAAAATTCTAAACAATTCGAGGTTGGTTTGAAAAATTAAAAAATCGCCATAATTTCCATAATTTCAATATGAAAGGCGAAAAGCTAGTGCCAATGATAACGCAGGCAAAGAATATCCAAATACTTTGAAAAAAGTTATAGAAAGAGGTGGATACTAATCAGAATAAGTTTTTAATGTAGAAGATACTTTCATTTCAAAATCTGAAAAGTCTGCATCTCGATATAAGGTGTCTAAAGAACGAGTAACTTTGCTTCTTGGTGCAAATGCTGTAGTGGATTTTAAGTTAGTATATCATTCAGAAAATCCAAGGTACTTTAAAGGGCTGAACAAGAAACAATTGCCTGTCATTTGTAAATTCAATAAGAAAGGTTGGATGGCTATGATTCTTTTCGAGGACTGGTTTAAAAATAACTTTTCGCTTGAAGTAAAAAAATATTTAAAGGAAAAGAACTTGAGCAACAAGGCATTGCTCATTTTGGACAATGCTCCAGGCCATCCGGTTAATTTACCAGAATTATTAGAAAATGTGGAGATTGAGTACCTTCCCAAAAATACAACAGCTCTAATCCAACCATTGGATCAGGGTGCTATAGCAACTTTTAAGGCATATTATTTACGCAGAACTTTTCGTAAACTTATTCAGCAAACCGATGGTGAATCTTCGATAAAACAATTTTGGAAAAACTACAACATCAAAGAATCATGGAAAGACTTAAAATCAACCACAATGAACCATGTCTGGAAAAAAATATGGCCAAAATGCATAAAATCTAATAAGTTTGAAGTTAATTCTCTTCCTGAAGTTCGACAAAACATATTGAGCTTAGCAAAAGATTATTGGTTTTGAAGATTTAGAAGAAGGTGATTTGATTGACTCGCTCGATGTTGACAGAGAACCTCTTTCAAACGAGAAGCTGATCCAGTTAGTAACCGAACAAACTCTTGATAAGGAGCCAGAGCCTGCTATATCCAGGCAGCTAACAGCAAAAACCTTGACGAATGCGCTTTTTTATTTCGAGAAGGGAATGAACATCCCTTTTCAAAATGATCTCGAGGAAGAACGCAGCGGTAAAGTATTTCGAGAAGTAAATTCAGCCATTAGATATTAGAAAACGTTGCAAAAAGAAGCTGAAAGGAGGGCGAAGCAGGCAAATTTGGAAGAATATTTTAAGTTAAATCATAGAAGAACAATGGAAATTGACTACGGCAGATCAGATTAAAAAAGCTTCCAAACATTTTATAATATTTGTATGTGAAAATGATCTCTTTTGTTTTTCTTTGTTGAACTATGTAATGTGTTCATTTTATGTATGTATTCTTATTTGTTGTGCTATTTTATTTTCAAGTAAGTATGTATTTTTATAGAAAATAAAAAGAATAAAATGCCGGATTAACTAAACCCTTTAAATATTTTTACAATTTACAATTTACAATTACATACTTCCAAAATGACAAGGACTTGAATAAGCATTCAAAAAAGTTATACTATTTGTCGTTTGTACAAATATATAGTTTCAATTCAATTAATAATATCCGCCTCCTAGCACGATAAGAAATGATATAAAAACACAGAAAATGTAGGTAACGTGGTAACAATAACAATCTACAAATCAAATTGTTTAAAACATTCAGGGAAACAAAAAGGGTAATTAGTACCAGGTGCTTTGGCGATCCACCGGTATCTATACTAGAAGCACCCCCACCTCCACGTAATATTTTCTATAATTCATGCTCTATCAGCTGCCCTAGTTTGGAGTTCCGATGTTGTAGCGATCCTTGCCGAGTGGTGTGAGGTAACACGTAGCAATAGGGGACGCGCATTCGTTTGCGAATTTAGCGAATTCCCAGACGGCTTAACCCTAACAAAGTTTAGATTGTGCACACTTCCACCGCTAAAAATATATCTCCAGGCGATAATGCATCAAGATTTTTTCCATAAATCATTATTTACTTAATCTCCACATCGTGTTGCTCCCCTAACAAGATATCGTTAAAAAAGTTGTGAACCGTTTTTAAACAAGAAAGAGTGTGAATTCTACCTTGAACTCGTCTCCGGTCTCCTTACTGGTTCCGTAATGGGCCATAAAGTAAACTTCTTACCTGTAACAAAAAGTAAATGTCAAATAACTGTCGTGGGAGCAAGATTTTTATGTAGAAATGCTTTTGTCTTTGAAAGTAAGTTTAACTTTATTATTGCTTTGATAGTATGTAGTATCACGAATATATTGTACATATAAAGTTACAATGTTATCAATATCTTCCGATTATCTAAATTCGACTTTATTTGAATTGGCAAGAGACTATTTATATTATATATTATACTTGTTATATTTTATTATCCATGATCGGGTGAAATTCAAAGTTAATAATCTCACTAGCGTTACCATTAGTACTAATACCAACTACTGCGATAATGCCACGATTTGTAATATTACCACCATTCGTAACACATCCCGTGCTCTGCCATTGGTAACCTTGTAACCTTGGTTTAGATTATAATTTAAATCAAACCTGCCAATACTGCGGGTCGTTAATGTTTGTGTTTTTTAATACTTAAGTCATTGACTGGTTAAACATCGAAGCTTTCGTTTTCACTGCCACCAGCAATCAGAGGCCTGATTCCAACGACCGCTCTATAGCTAAATAAAATTAATCTTATTTTCTTGTAGCGATCTCTCTGAAAGCGGCGTGGGTCAGAGTGTAAGGAGATAGCCAAATAAAACTCAATTAAAAACGCTTAACAAATTTTACTTAAATCTAAATGAACAATTCTATTTACAATGTGTTGGTTCTATTTAATACATAAATCTGTATGCAATTCTTATCAGAAAGGCAAGGGTTCTTGCTAATAAATTCCCAATTAAAAATCTAGCAACTCACCGAACGTACAGGCTTGGTATCCTTTCCTATTTCCTTTGAACATAATTTACTAGTCCACCTGGTTTTACACGCGACGATAATTTCTTAAATAATTTTAAGATAAAATTTAATTCGGAAGTTATGTGAACACCACAATAAAATAAAATAATAGTTAAATTAAAATTCTACCTCTAATTCAGCGTTAACGTCGAAAATTATATGTATCCGAAGATATATATAAATATATATATATATATATATATATATATATATATATATATATATATATTGTTAAATGCCAAATCGCCCCACCGTTGGGCTGACCAAATTGTTAAAAGGCCTCACGTTGGCTCGTCAAATTGTTAAAAGGCCATAGGTCGTATAAATAAATAATACAGAATTTATTCGTTAAATATAACGGAGCTGGTATATTAAAAAGCCCTTGATTGGTTCGACAAATTGTAATAAAAACAGTGTGTAACCGGTCCTAAGTTGGGCTGACAAATGATATATAACAAACCTATAAGGCCTTATAGTTGTGCATATAATTAAAGTTAAAATAATAATTAAATTTGCCCAAAAATAGAATATATATGAATATTCACGTACGGAGTTATAGAAGTGATTTAGAGATGGTGTTAAAGTTATATTTTTACAGTTGACATAGGTGTAACGTATATGAACTTGAATACAATAATAAAACAGTTTAAACTTAACTTATTTTCAGCCTCCTTTACGTGCTAAAGTTATTACTGAGTATTTTATGGGTATCTTAATCACAATGTGGCTAGCTCAGATTATCGTGAACAAGATTAACGTTGATGTCGTTTCGGTGTATTGATAGAAAATAGTTATTCGTTTAAACTAAGTTATGCTAAGTGAATGATTTTCCAAAGTTGTTAAAAGAATAAAACAAGAGGATGAATGGTAAATATCACTAGTTTAATTAGATTCTCAAAGCATAAAGGTAAGTTAAAATACCATATAGTATTACATTTGCATGAAAAGTCACGTGATTTGATATAATATAAAAGTAAGGTTAAATGTTATTATGAAATCTTTATAACTCAAATATTTAAATTATGTAACACAAATTCAAAGTAAGAAGAACTGTATTTTTCGGTATTAAACCGTATAGTGATCAAATGCTAATATTTTAAGAATTTAAATGAAATATAAACGATCTTTTTCGCAATGTAACTAATAAAATTTTATATTTTAGGAGATTATTAAATAAATACTCAATTTTGATGCTGGTTGTTTTTCTGTATGGATGTTGGATGTTCGAGTTCGGGTTCAGGTGCAGGAGAAAAGCTAGTTATGTTCCAAATTCAGGTTGGCGTCCCTTGGAAATTGGAGTTTTGGTTATCGGTGCTCAGCGGGTTCAGGATAAGGTACCCTCCGTAAAAACGATGCTAGTGAATCGGAAACTTATAGGATACCTTTTTGGTAAGGTTTCGCTAATTTATTTTAGGTTTATCACACTTTATTCCTTCATACACTTTTATAAAAATTAGACACGTTGTACCATTTTTAATTACACAAGCTAACCCCCTATTGTTTTTGTTAATTCTCCAGGCATATTATTCTGAATGTTGTTTATACTTATTTAATCTCGACAATAAATTACTCAAAATAAAATAAATTACCACAACCAATCGTTTTAGACATTTCATTAAAATTATTGTATTAATTTTACAATGGATAAAAGTTTATTTTAAATGTTCAATTTCCGCTAATTACCTATTTTCGTTTTGGGATAATTCCCGCCTTATTTGATTTTGAAATAGGTACAGCTATGGCCGTAATATGTGACATATAATTCCAATCAATTAAGTTAAATATCTTCGGGAAAATTAAAATGTAAATGAAAATGACTAAAGTGAATGGTTACAAGAAATACAATAATTATGTGATACAAAATTGATAAATTAAAAACGCGGCATTAACTTTATTGATATGGCATGTGAAAAATGCAGTTCTAACAAAGACTTATCCTAAATTAACAATTTTAAATATTTATACTGTATTTTTGCTCTAGGCCCCTCATGCACATGGTTAGCCTCATCACAATATATATATATTTATAGTAAACTTAATAAGTCGGCGATTAAAGGTCTGGTTGATTACTTCAAAGTATATATATATATTTAAAACAACCCTACATGTTTCGGCAATGATGCCTTTGTCAAGGATATAAAAAATATAAATAAAAATATAAATATAAAATATAGATTTATATTTTTTATATCCTTGATAAAGGCATCATTGCCGAAACATGTAGGGTTGTTTTAAATATATATACTTTGAAGTTATAAACCAGACCTTTAATCGCCGACTTATTAAGTTTACCATATCATACCAAGGTCTCGAAAATATTATATATTGATTATAGTTATATTATATAGTGAATATTTACTGCGATATTGGGGTGCAATTTATTAAATTAAAAACGATGATGATCCTTTAACAAATAATAGTTTCCACTTTTGTAACAAAAAGAACTGGAATCATACAAATACGTATATTTTTCCTATTATATTTATATTTATGTCTTTTTATATTATATTTCGTCCTACTTTTTTAAATTCGAAACCCATATCGTGTAACAATCTATGTAAAGTTGTTCGACTGAAGTTAGGAAGTTTATCATCAGCATTGACAGCAGCAAGAATTGTATTTAATGTAGGTGGCATATTCTGTATAAAAAAGCCATGCACTTTACGTCGAATAGCTGCTTGCGTGTTCTCATCATATGTATGTAGTCGATCATTTAGTTGTATGCCTTTCCTTTTTTTAGGTTTTTTTGGACTTGATAATAAACCAGGTCGTTGCTCCTGTTTTACATGATATATTGCACGGTCTGAGATACCCAAAGCTTTACTTGCTTCTTGAACGGCAGCACTCACATTCATCGATTTATTGAAATAATTGAAAACATTTCCAATCATACACTTCTCCTTACGGCTAAATTTGTCTCCGTTGCGCCCTTTTCTTTCTGCAGGTTCCATTAATGCAATGAACACTGTAATTACATTTATATTATGTTATAAAGTTTATAAAAATCAATAAAAATACCCATATTACCCTGTGCACGCTTGAAAAAGATAGAAGTGTTCTGAAAAGAAAAATTTGTACAACTATATAAACAAATATATATATCATAATTTTTTGAAATTTAGTTTTGAAATTGTGACATGAAATCTGTCAAGTTTTATTTTTTTCTGATTTTGATGTATTCTTTGATAATTTTATGATCTTCTTCGTTTATGTAATTGTATCATGATGTAATCGTTCCATTTTATTAGCACTACACGCCTTGTGCTAAGTATTAAGTTAATTATTTCGTGACCTTTGTATGCTATGGTAGATTTAATTAGTTGGCTATTTAAGGTCTGGTTTTACTTTTAAAAATGCATATATTTAAAACAATCTTACATGTTTCGGCAAGTGATCCCTTTCTCAAAGAATTTAAAATATAAATAACGGTATATTAATGTCATACTTATACATTTGAATTTAATAATAATAAATTATGCCTTAGAATGAAATAATCCAACAGAAAAACTCAAAAAGAAAATAGTAACTTAATAAATAAATAGCATAGACAAAATCTAATATATTTTAACACTAAAAACAAACTTCGCATTTTTAATTATCAACCTCTATCAATATATGATTTACCAAAAATCCACAAAAATAATATCCCTTTAAGACCAATAGTATCTAACATACAAGCCCCTACTTATAATATAGCAAAATTCCTAGGTGATAGCATATCTAAGATGTTAGGAAAAACGGAATATCACACCAAAGACTCATGGCAATTTCAAAATTTCATCAAGGAACAAAAAGTACCAACTAATCACAAAATTATATCACTTGATGTAGAATCTTTATATACGAACATTACTACAGATCTAGCTATAAACATAATAGAATCCAAATGGGATGAAATTAGTCCACACACTAAATAAAAGCGAATTTATTAGAGGTATACATTTCTGTCTCGACAACACATATTTTTAATACAAAAATTATTTTTATTGTCAAACATTTGGTATTGCCATGGGCTATCCTTTAGCTGCTCCTATTGCAAATCTGGTAATGGAACATTTGGAACAAAACGTTATCAATTTTAGACTCCACCCCATTTTCTTCAAAAGATTTGTTGATGATATCATAACATGTATTCCGGCTAATAAAATAAACTATCTTTGAAATAAATTCAACAATTTGCACAACAAATTAAAATTTACTATTGAAGAAGAAATTAATAACAGTACCTATTAATTTTCTTGATACTTCTTTAAGCTATAATAGACAGGGTACTATTTATACAAATTGGTATAATAAATCTACAGCTTCTTTTCGATATATGAATTATCACTCAAATGCTCCTAGAGTATTCAATAAAATGATTATAAATAATCTGACTGATAGAGCAGTAAAACTATCACATACTCAATACAGAAAAGATAACATTAAAAAAGATAAAATTAAAACTATCTTAACAGATAACAACTATCCACCACAACAATTATAGACCAAACAATTAAAAAAATAATACACCAAATATACAATAATGCAGACACTAATAACAATGTAAAAAATGACACAACATATATCACGATTTCATATGTTCCACAATTATGAGAAAAAATTAAATATACTTTAAAAATATATGATATAACTACAACATATAAACTTAGTAATACTAATAAGCATCTATTTTCAAAACTAAAACCTAAAATTAAAAAAAATCGAGAAACACATATCATCTATAAATACCATGTCTCGATTGCGATAGTTACTACATAGGCCAAACTAAACAATATTAATACAAAAGAATACAAGCCCACAAATACTCTAAGACAGACAAAACTGCTTTATTTACACACAAACAACAACGCGATCACCATTTCGATTTTAAAAACACACACATAATTGATAAAGATCAACACACAATGAAAAGGGAAATTAAAGAAATGATTAGTATTAAACAGGAAAAAAAATCAATTAACAGCAGAAGTGATATAAAAAATTTAAGCAGTATACACTACAACCTAATTATGTAACGATCTGCTATTTACAATCATAATATATGTTGCTGTTATATAAATATAGATCTTATGTTTTATATAAATATCTGTAAATTTGCTTATCATGCTGACTGTTCCGTGTTTGAATCCCTGACTGGCTGTCCGAGTAGGTTTTCGTGGTTTTCCTTCTCGTTTAAGGCGAATGCCGGCAGCTTAACATCTTAAGCCGCTCCAAGGGCGCATACATAATAATAACTCATGCCTTGCCTTTTCCCGTTCTTGTTGTCTAACTATTTTTGAATACTAAAACATAATTGATTATTATTAAACTGAATGTATCTTTGAATGATTTTATCCATGACAACTACAAATGTATAAGTATGACATTGGCATGAGAAAGGCATCTTGCCGAAACACGTAATATTGTTTTAAATATATGCATTTCTAAGTAAAACCGGACCTTAAATCGCCAACTAATTAAATCTACCATAACATACAAAGGTCACGAAATAATTATCTTTTTATATATATATATATATATATATATATATATATATATATACATATATTTGGGAAGAGAACTCCCTCGAACACTCTTGGCTGCTAACTAACTTCCACCTGACTTCTGTTTGACTTTAACTGACTGACCTTACTGATTCTTACTCCTGTGAGTTAATACTTTTTATCAACTTCAATATCACAGAATACGCCTTTCCAAAATTGTTTTTATCAAACCCAATACATCGATTTGTTCTGGTCATTTTCTTTCATACGTAATGTAACTACCCCTTTCCTGGAATTCAAACCTATATTTCTTATTACTGACTGTTCAGGATGTCATCCTTTATAAGTTTATTTCGCAAATATGTCAATTTGAAATTTCATAAATTAACTTTGTTTGTACGGCTAGATCATTTTATTTAACTTACCATTTAACAAATAAAGGATACTTTAGAGTGCAAGTATTATAGTTTGTTGAAATTGTGTTAACAATAATCCTAACATCTTTATTTCGGAATGGTAAAAATTACCGAAAAAAAATTGTCAGAACAACTAAATAAATAAAATAGTGAAATTAACGAGCGTTTTTTTTATAATTTGTATTAAGTATATCTAAATACAATGTTTCATCAAACAATCTGCAACATCCATTAACAAAAAAATTCAAGAAAAAATCAACACTCTAAAACGTAAATTACTAGTTATAATCTTTTTTGTTTGCTTTTGGGTTACTTATACCCTGAGGGAAATTATATTTATACGTTAATGACGATCGGTATAATCTCCGTTTATACCAGAAATATAGTCTTAAATGCTAATATCTTTGCGCATTAATTCATATTCCCAGTATTATCTGTCCTGACTTCGTTATATTGAGGAAGCGTAGCTTTTATTAAATTTGAAGAGTACTTCCTAAATAAGTATTACGTTCTGTGTATATAACGTAAATTAAAATTTCACTTTATATGGAGATAGTTAAGGTAGGAAGAAATTATACTTCAGATGTATTAGAAATAACATTTATGATTCCGTAATGCTTAATAAAGGAGGCAAAATTCATTTCTCATTCATTATTTTCATGAAATACAGTAGAGAAACAGCATAATAGATTCAAGGAGCGTACTGTTGAAATTTAATTGTGGCGAATACGTCATAACGAAACGTAATACGTCGGTTCCGTAATGAAGTTTTATGGGACACATAATGTGATTACGTCAAAGAAGAGAAAACAAACGGGATACCAACGGTAGTAGTTTGTTTATTATTGTTGTGTCCCACTTGCGCAAACGACGTAAAACTAATCTACTACATTTAAGATTGCTCATTTTCTCGACACAAACTATTGTACTTTAGTACCGCTTTAAGCCATAATTTCCAGATTCCACTGTAATGCTTGACTTATGATCTTTTCGGATTATAAAGCATGAAAATGTTTGCTTTTAACTGGTAGTAATCCCAATATTAAATGTTGATTTATGTCTTGCGGATGTTCGACGCGCAAACTGTAGTCGCATATGTTTATTTGTTTTTAACGATGCGTAACAACGTTGAAATAACAACAATAATCAAATCTCAAAGATAAATATTGAATAAACTACGAACATATACACATGTCGTGTGAATATGCATATATCCAGTACTAGGAGAATAGTATATTCACATTTCCAAAATACTGTACATAAGGTTATTACAATAGTCGATTCACTTTAAGAACGCAAATTGGCGCCATAATCTGTGCCCGTTTTACACTGAAGATTTCAGCAATACCACGTAAATCAAAATTGACATTGACATAAATATACCTAACCTAAATTATGTATTTTAGGAAGCAAACTTATATGGCATTCGAAATAAGAATAAACGGTTGGAAAAGATACTAAAAATTAGTACTAAAAGAGTACTAATCAGTAGAGCAGACCAATTTCCGTGCGCGCCATGTGCGCCGATATGAGGATGATTGTATTGCATCAGAACTAATAAAAAGCATTCAGTATGTGTTTGGTACTTGCTTAGACTGCATGTAAGTGTAAGCATACGTAATAAAATGTCGTCAACCCATAAATCGAGAAAGCGACCGTTGTCAGACGAAGTGAATAAGTTTATTATGGATTTCCCGGACTTAATATACGATGGCTCAAAAATTGAATGTTTAGTATGCAATACATATCTAATGTGTTGGTCAAAAACACATTGTAAAGAACACGTAAGCAGTTCGAAGCACAATAATAACAAAATTAATCGACAACAGTTTATATATGAAATATGTGTAACTATGATTGTGTGTACACTGCCGTTTACCTTGTTAAGTAATGATTCATTTATTTCATTTTGGAATAAATACGCGAATCAAACATTACCGAGCACGGCAACGTTACGAAGGAATTTACTATCGGTGCGTAAACAGGTTGAAAATAAAATCAAATCCGAACTGAAAAATAAAAAAACTGTGGTTATGTGTGGACGAAACAACTGACAGCAAAAAACAATCTATCTGTAGTTAATGTGATGGCGCGTAATATGGAACCACATCAACCAACGTCTTCAATTTTATTAGCATCCAGACGACTAGAACAATGTAATGCCGAAAACAATTCAGAGGTGCTATCAGATACTTTTGAAAAATTTAAACTTTCGAAAGACCAAGTATTAATGTTCATGACCGATGGTGCCGCAACCATGTGTTCTGTAGGCCGGTCTCTTAGAAAATATTGTCCTAACTTGTTACATATTACTTGTAAACTCCATGCTCTACAACTTGTGGCAGAACAGGTTCGTAGATGTTATCTAGAGGTATATGCTTTAATATCGAGTACAAGGGTAGTATTCCTGAAATCTCCAAAACGTATTCAGAAATATCGCGAATTGTGTCCCCATACCCCTAAGCCACCACAGCCGATTCTGACACATTGGGGTACATGGTTACGGGCGGGGTTTTGCTATCATGAACATTTTGAAAAAATTAAGGACGTGGTTTTATCATTCGATACGAAAGAAAGTGCAGCTATCAATACAAGCCAGAAAAGAATTCAAGATGCCCAGATTAAAATGGATTTACAAAGTATTCGTGAGAATTACTTGGGACTAGAAGAAGCAATAACAAGATTAGAAAATTCGTCGCTGGCGTTAGAGGAATCACTGCAAATCCTTAAAAATGTTCACGCAAAAACTGTGAGCTGTAGAAGACGCAAAAAGTGAAAGTGTTCTAATTAAATTTGAAAGTGTTTTAGACAGAAATGCAGATTTTGACACCTTAACACGTATTTGTGAGGGCACGTCTACAGATGCGTTAAGTTGCTTAAAAAAGTATTTTGATTATGCGAATATAACATCACTAGATAATAACCTTAGAAACGCACCTGATGTTGAAAATATACAATCGAGTTTCTCCAATTTGTCAATCCTTGGAAGACGCTTAAAACTGTAAGTGTTTTTTTAAATCCTCTGTCGTGCACACAATCACTGATTTCATACATTTTCCATTTTATTTATAGGTACATACAATGCTGATATAATATGTACTATTCTTATTTTTCGTGTGTTTGTAAATATTACTTTAATAGCAGAAAACCAAATGTATATTTAATTATTTCTGATAGAATAAATGTCTCTACTTCTATACTTATATCGGTAACAAGCTCATGTTACGTCCCTATTCTATCGCATATTCTAATATATTACGAATTACACTCCCATACTGGCGCTCATGGCGCGCACGGAAATTGGTCTGCTCTACTAATCAGTATTTCTGTCAATGCTAGTCAATTGCGTATTTTGGTAGTTGTTTATTGTGCTGTTTATTATTAGTATTCGTTAAAAATAGTTCTTTACAGAGATTATATAGTGAAAAACTCATTTTCTAAAGATATTTTATAACTTTCCTTAATTTCCATAATTTATATAATCGCAAGCGTTTTAGAGCATGGATAACGCAGATTTATCAGGCCCATCAAAAAATCCTTATGGAAAATATGTAAAATGTGAACAGAGGCAGTAGGATAATAATGTGTATTTTAAGAACAATGTTAATATATCCAAAACAGCTGCTGTTCGTCAAACATTAAGAAAAGTATGGATTAGTAGGAATACTATGTTTGACATTGTTAAGGAAATTGACTGGAGTTACACATTCTCCTTTAAGAAAACGAAGTTGCCGAGATGCTTACAATAAATCACTAGTGGTATCCCACCAGTGTTATCCCACTGGCGATTTGGTGAAGGGCATATCTTCTAGGATTTACCCTAGCCAAAAACGCTACGTTTAACACTTTTTTCAGTTTTGAAGGTTATTCTACTGAAGATGGCAACTTAGTTGCAGAAATACGTATATAGTATTTATTGTTATATATTGTGATTAGGGTGTTTTTTTCAGATTACAAGCCACAGTCTCCACCAATTTCGGATCTTTTATATAGGTTATTAGGTATATAACCTCACATATGAAATCAACTATATGATCTACTTTTTTGAATTTCCGGTGTAAATTATACCCAGATAGCAGCGCCATCTGGTCCATTCTTATTTGGAACCGACAATAGTTTATGAAATGTCATTTGTCACTCAATGTCACTCAAATCATTCTTACAATTTTATCATTTTATCATTAACCTTCGTTCGCCTGAAATCGGATCAACAGTGACTCAAGATTTATTTTTTTCCTTATAACTTAATGAATAATTTTTTCTTTTTTTTTCTTTTGAGAATTCTCCTAAAATACTGTTTTTAAACATAAGCAATAATAATTAAAACGAAAATTAGCATAGTCTTATAATAATTAGCATTTTGTTGCTCTGGGTCAGCTGTGACCCAGGTTTTGGTATGTTAAGGTTCATATTTTTCTCTAACAAACTTATTTTCATGCAAGTTGAGACGTGCTCATCCCTACCTATGGCTGGGATTTCGATGCATTTCGCACACAATAAGTTAGCTTTGATAAACTGCAGTACATATAAGTTATTGCGTTTCTGTGGTTTATCGTAGTTACAATGGCATATTATTATAAAAAAGCGTTGACGACGAAGAACTATTTGGAATTCTAATGAATGATCCGGATGGTTGAAAATGAAAGAGAAATGTCGTGGTTTACGTGACATTTTTGCGTTACCCATTTGGGGTTTCTGTTGGACAGCAATAGTGGTAGTTTTTTCACTATTTTCACTAATTGTGCCTTTGTATGTTAAAAGAATTTTTTATCTTCCTTACCTAAACTCTTTAGGTAAATAAATTCTATATCAATAACACTTTCTCGAAGTAATGAGCTTGTCCCCACGAATCCTATTTGAAGCATGCTACAAATAACATTCTAAATTCTATAATCAACATTTACCTACTATTAAAATTATTTGTAAATTTTAAGGGAGTTTTATATTCTAAATTCCCAATATAATTTTGTCCGCTACTATGGAAACTGGTTTAGAATAACAGTTCAAATGTATTTAACAAGTCAGCTTTTCAATATTACACGTTCCTATTGATTTATCGGCTGAACTGCAACCAATTGAAATGCATTTCATATAAAATTGAAATCACCCTCCGACACCATAAAAGAGGTTCTTATTTACTTTTATAAGTGTTCTTTCAGAATAAATATCGAACGAAACGTAAAATGTATCTGAAATAATACGATTTGCATTAAAGTGCAAGGTAGAGCAATAAAAGAAAATCTGGAAAAGATAGTATCTTTCAGAACTTTGATTTCTCTCTCCGACCACACCTTCTTGGGTATTCCATGCTTACTACACAAGCACACACACACATACATACATACATACACACACACATATATATATATATATATATATATATATATATATATATATATATATATATATAATTGAAAAGAAATGATCAACCGTGATATATTATCAAAAATTCTTTAAATTCGGGTAAGCGGTCAATTAAAAAACTCCTTTATTAAATTACCCTATATTTCGCAACACTGTCGCTTCTTCTGGGGTAACTACAAGATTAATGAGAAAAATAACAACAAATAAATAAGAGTATAAAACAGTACTAAAAATACTTACAAAATGTAGAGTTAAAAATAGTAAAATTGACGTACAAAATAAAAATGATTAGATATAAAAAATAAAGTAACTATAGAAACAAGCCCTAAGAACTTTTAAAAAACATATATATGAAAAGTTAAAACATGAAAAATAAAAAATATAATGCAATATAAATTAAAACAGTATATGGACCAAATAACAAAACGATTTAAGATCGTCAACTAACAGTAAAACCCAGTATATTAAAATAAATTATACTAAGACCATTAGTATCAGATCTATAATTTATGTTATTTGTCTCCCTGTTGATGTGGACCATTTCTAAAAAGGTTCTTTTTTTATGGTTATTTTCAACGTTTAAGATTTTAACGTCAACAAAATTGAAAGTATGGTCACGATCAAGTGCATGGTCCACCAATGCACAAGATCTCTTACCAATACGGACATCACTTTTATGTTGAGTAATGCGCTGTTTTAGCCAGTGTGATGTCTGACCTATATAAACGCCACAACAATCAGAACATGCTATCCTGTAGACAACGTGACTATTTAGAAAGAAAGGTGTTATGTCTTTTATTTTACTATACAACTTCTTCAAGGTATGGGTGTTGTATTTAGCAATTTTAATGTTATTAAATTGTTTACTTACTCATACAATTGTATCAGATTTTAAACAATTTAATAACATTAAAATTGCTAAATACAACACCCATACCTTGAAGAAGTTGTATAGTAAGATAAAAGACATAACACCTTTCTTTCTAAATAGTCACGTTGTCTACAGGATAGCATGTTCTGATTGTTGTGGCGTTTATATAGGTCAGACATCACAGTGGCTAAAACAGCGCATTACTCAACATAAAAGTGATGTCCGTATTGGTAAGAGATCTTGTGCATTGGTGGACCATGCACTTGATCGTGACCATACTTTCAATTTTGTTGACGTTAAAATCTTAAACGTTGAAAATAACCATAAAAAAAGAACCTTTTTAGAAATGGTCCACATCAACAGGGAGACAAATAACATAAATTATAGATCTGATACTAATGGTCTTAGTATAATTTATTTTAATATACTGGGTTTTACTGTTAGTTGACGATCTTAAATCGTTTTGTTATTTGGTCCATATACTGTTTTAATTTATATTGCATTATATTTTTTATTTTTCATGTTTTAACTTTTCATATATATGTTTTTTAAAAGTTCTTAGGGCTTGTTTCTATAGTTACTTTATTTTTTATATCTAATCATTTTTATTTTGTACGTCAATTTTATTATTTTTAACTCTACATTTTGTAAGTATTTTTAGTACTGTTTTATACTCTTATTTATTTGTTGTTATTTTTCTCATTAATCTTGTAGTTACCCCAGAAGAAGCGACAAAGTGTTGCGAAATATAGGGTAATTTAATAAAGGAGTTTTTTAATTGACCGCTTACCCGAATTTAAAGAATTTTTGATATATATATATATATATATATATATATATATATATATATATAACAATTGATAAATTATTTTAGTTTTTCGGCTTTAATATGAAATATTTACAAATATCAAGTTAGTATGTATGTAATTGCAAAGTAAGGGGGGATGTAAACATTGCTGTCTACAAATTACAAAGCAAATCATACAAAATTTGTAATTTGTAGACAGCAATGTTACATCCCCCCTTACTTTGCAATTACATACATACTAACTTGATATTTGTAAATATTTCATATTAAAGCCGAAAAACTCCAATAATTTATCAATTGTTATGTTTAATAAACGGCTAAGAAATTATCTAAACACTTATATATATGAAGATCTATAAATCAATATATATATATATATATATATATATATATAAAACTGTCCCGTATCGTTATGTTCAAATTTTAGGAGTGTAAAGCAGACTTCATTTCAAGTTACAAAAACGAAAAACGATGAATGTGATTGTCTGATCATGAAAAAAATGTAATCCCAAAGCCAATAAAAACTAATTTTATTTAAAAAAGTTAATTAATAATATTTTAGAAATGTCCACCTCCTTGTTGAATGCAGGCTTGTGCCCGTAAGCGAACAGAAGAAGTACTTATCCGAATTTCATACTTGTTTTGTTGGATTTGCTGGGCAGCCAGGTGAATACGATTCAACAACTCTTCTCCTGTGTTCTTCCACTTCTCGTGAACATAGATTCATCTGTCCATCTGAAGCCGTGACTGTCTTAATATCCAGGTAGAATAAACTAGACGAGCATAGTGGTCTGCCTCAAGCAAACTGTGTCCCCTGCGATAGTTATATGGATATAAGCCCTCACATTTTAAAATTCGCCAAACTGTCGTTCGTGGCACTCCTAGTTGTCTAGCGATTCGACGTGCACTGATAGTTGGATCCTTGTAACAATAGTTACTGCTTCTTCCTCTAAGTACTGCTGGAAAATTTACTCCTCGGTCGAAAAGATAATCACGCAGTCCACCTTCCCGAAATTGTATGTGTACTTCCAGAAACGTTTTGTAATGAGAAATACGCCTATCGGGAAACCGATGTAAGTATTCAATAACTGCTTGACGTGCACTGCCGTTACAGTATCCATACACAAAATGCATGTCCGCATACTCTTGAGGAGAAAACCGGTAAGGCATTTTGAATAAAGAAAACGTGTCCACTTCCACTCTACTGTTGTATGAACTGAAACGTAATGTAATCCTTTATTAAAAAATGAAACGTTAACAGTCATCTGAACATTTGTTTATTGTATTATATCATGGTTCAGCACTTATGAAATAAGTAAGAACCTTCTTTATCATAAATAAATTTCCAGTACTCTTTGTTGTAGATCTCCAAGAAATTACTGTATGCACTACGACACGTGTTTATTTATTTTAGGATAACATTTTATTATGTGACGTTAACAATCACAGGCCTGTTATTGAATTGTATAACTTTTTTTTAGATAAAATCAGTTTATATTGACTTTAGGATTACATTCTTTTTCATGATCTGACAATCACATTCATAGATCTGTAACATTGAAACAAATAAAAATTAATAGGTATAGAAGTTTTGCGTTTTTGTTACTTGAAATGAAGCCTACTTTACACCCCCAAAATTAGAACGTAACGATACGGGACACTTATATATATATATAAATATATATATAAATAAATATATATATATATATATAGTTCATAAAGTATAAGTTTTCAGTTCAAGGTCAAATTTGAAGCATATGATTCAAATCAGTACTGCAGAGTCAAATGAAGTCAGTATTCAATCGCGGAAACAACCGTTTGTCATCATAAAATATAAACGTCATGTTTCAATATTGTCAAAATTTTAGTATGTTACTTGCAATATAACCAAAGAAAGCATATACATAACCTACATGTCAAAATAATTATAATGAGTAAAGTGGGAACATTAATAGTTCAAAAGTATTGTTTCTTTTCTAGTTCTGTATAAATATATTCTATCCAAGAAAACTATGCCGAAATTATTACTTTAATATTTGAACAAATTATTTTAAATATTATTTATAATTATAAACTCACGAAAATATTCGATCAAAAATTTATTTAAAAAGAAATATTTCAAGTCAGATATCAATAGTGAAATGAGGTATTGAAAAGTTCTTTAGTGTTAAAAATGTTTGCATTATTAAGAACGACATACCTACCAAAATCATTTTCTTGCACTATATCTGGGTTAAGAAGATTGGGAATGTATTAATTTGATGAATAATTTAGATTTCTACTTAACTTATATATTGTTTATATTTTAAATAAATTTAAATATATTGGAAAAGAATGTAAAAGTTATGTTCGTAACTCTTTGAAAAAGAATTAAAACCTTTTGAAAGTTGTAAATATATGTTGTCAAATTACATTTATAAAATTATACATAAAAGAAACATTTATATAGTCTACATTTAATATTTTATTGTTTCTTAAGAAAATAATGGTATAATAATACAATCCAAATCCATATTATCCTTTATTAGATGAAGATAATATTTAACAAACACATGAGGATTTTCTGATAACTACATTTGATAATTTTGCAGGTTAGTACACTACCAATAAGAAAAAAACAAACTTCATTCATATAAAACTTTGCCACGAGATCTTTATCATGTAATGTTTCGTTGAACCAGTGGCAGTAATTTCTTCGCTGCTTTATATTATGTGCATGCAAATGATACACATTGATGGTTTTTATGGCAGTATTAATGTAGCCATATTAAACTTCTATAAAATATAAATACAAAAATATTTTGTCAAAATAAGATAGTTACCTGCTTATTAATGTTTAGTGAACTTTTATAGAAGTAAACTTCCCTGTTTCATCCAAATAAAACCTCAAAAATATTACTTGTATTATTTGCAATAGGTATGTTATTTTTAATGTGAATGGAGTATATATTACAAAAATGAATGAAAACTAGTCAGTTTTTGATTCTGACTCAAAACTTGAGTCATTTACATTATTATTGGAGCAATCTCTGCCCTATCAAGAAATTGCTCCCGCTCATGCAATTTTTTAATAAATTTTCCGTATGCCTAGCACAATTATACCAAGTAATTTCATCACACTGTTGCAAAGCTTCATTCCACATTTCTTTAACTCTTTCATCTGAACAACCATTTCTTCCAATACTTGAATTATAATAGTTTTTAACCTTAGTCCAAATCATTTCAATTGCGTTCAAGTCACAATGGTACAGAGGTAATCTTAAAACTTCATGTCCACTCTCACATTATTTCACCTATAATAAATATTTTCTCTTCTTTATGATATTTTACTAATTGAATTAATTCATTCTTAGTCATTGCAGGTGAATAGCTTCTATCTTTTTTTCTCAACCATTCCATAATTTCTGTTTTTTTGAGGAGGTATTTGGTTGTTTATTTTGACTAGCACTATGATAAGGAGCATTATCTATTATTATAAGTGATGGTACCTCAAGATTTGGTATAAGCTGATCATTTACCCATTGCTTAAAGGAGTCACCATTCATTTCTCCATGGTAATCACCAGTGATTGTTTTTGATGGAAAAATCAGACTAACTCCTTTAATGAAGCCATTTTCTGTGCCAATATGTATAATAATAAACCGTTTACCATCATAGTCTTTGGGTTTCCTAACACTTTTTATATTATCATTTTGCCAGCATTTCATTCTATTCTCTTTCGAAAAGATTCAAATTTCATCAAGGAACATAACCTGACGTAAGGTTGAATTTAAGTTATTCATATATTCCCTTAAAAATACATTTCTCATTCAGACTATATTTAATTTCTCTGTGAGCGCTCTCCTGTTACACTCTTTCTTATATTTATAACCAATATCTTTAAGCAATATTGCTAAAGTAGTTGTACATGTATGAACAAATTCTTTCATACCCAAAACTGCTTAAATTTTTTAAGGTAAGATGTTTTTCTGAAAAATTTTAACATGTAATAAATATTTACAATATATTAAAAACATACTTTCTTTATACATGTCATAAACAGTATTTCGAACTTCCATTTTAGTTGCTTCTGCTAAGTCCTTAGTTTTTGGCTTCTTACAAGACCTTTTTTTGCTAGGAGACGATAAGACTGGATTCTGAATGTTACGATGTTTAATAGTGTAGACCGTTCTACTAGAAATATTAAGGGCTTCTGCTACCCTCTAAAATAAAACTTATTTCATAATACCGCCTTATCTAACTGATTATGTGAATTACCTCATGAACGCGGTCGATGGACATAAATGGTCCACCATTCTCCTTTACCCGTTAATAGGCTGTAAGCTTTAATACAAGCTGTTTCGCTTGAGAACCAAGAGGTTTACTTGGCATCTAAGAAATATTCTGTAAAATAAATAGGTTAGAAATGTCAAAGTAATAATCAAACAATTTCGTACTTATTGCCATTAATTGATATTACTATTTATTATCAGTATTGTTCTCAAAAAAACAGATTTTGTAATTTTTTATAAACTAAATATTCAAATTGGAAGAATGCTTAACCTAGAAGTCAGAATACCGGAAACAAAGTCAATAAACAACAATATTGAAATAATTTGACAAGTCGAATATCATAAGGCTATCTCCTAGACAACCTATCCTTTTTATTTAATATAATATTTCAAAGACGTACGTCTTAACTCAAAATGACAAACGTCTGTAGTATTACAGCGCGTGTTCATGTGTGTTAGAAAGAGATAAAGTACAATTTGCGGTTCACACTTGGGCAGTACGAACTGAAAACTTATACTTTATGAACTGTATATATATATATATATATATATATATATATATATATATATATATATATATATATATATATTGTATACCATGTATGTATGTATGTAGCGACATAAGATGTTAAGCTGTCGGCATTCACCTGGAACAAGAAGGAAAACCACGAAAACCTACTTGTCTTTGTATTCGCTCCACGGACGCAGACATAATAATAACGCATGGCCTACCATTCCCCGTATTGTCATCTAGCTATTGAAGAATTCTATGGCATGATTTATAATAATTATTAAACTTGAATGTATCTTTGAATAATTTAATTTTATCCATGACAACTGCAGATATACAAGTATCACATTAACATACTGTTATTTATATTGCTAGTTTCTTTGAAAAAGGCGATAACATGTAAGATTATTTTAAGTATACCATGAGCTTAGCATAACGCTGTACATACTCCAACCGACGTTGTTATGAAGACCATTCAATAGATGTACATATTAAAGGTGTATGGTATGTTACACGAAGTTACTGAATAATTTAAAATCGTACATTGTCAATTTAGTGAATGTTGTTATGGTTACTTACAGAAAAAATATTTTTTGAGCACAGTGAATAATTTAAAATTGTACATACGAAAAACACGCTAGTTTCACTTATTATGTGTTTTAATTTATAATACATTTAGTACATCTTATAATACATTTCTTCAAAAAAACCTTAAAATAAAACTTTTACTAATTCTACGCAAGATGTTCAAAAATATTGCCGTTAACAGCCAAACAGTAGCCTAATCTATTATAAAATTCATTTAAAACGTTGCTTATTTGTTGAGGGGTAATTTCCCGCGAAGCCCCCTGAATTCTATTTTTGAGCTCTTCAATGCTGCCTAGAGGAACGTTGTTGTACACTGAAGATTTCACCCTTCGCCAGTAAAAGAAATCCAAGGGATTTAAGTCTGGAGACCTTGGTGGCCAACTAGTTGGTCCCCCTCTTCCGATCCATCGATTAGGAAATCTTTCACTTAAAATTTGGATAACATTTCTCGAATAATGAGGCGGTGCGCCATCGCATTGGTACCAGATTTGCTCTAAATTTTGATCATTTAATGCTGGAATAATTAGTATATTCCGTAGTAATTGACAATATTTTTCTGCATTTAGGTTACCATCGATAAAAAGTGGGCCTATAATACTATTATTAATGATTCCTGCCCAAACATTTACTTTTTCTGGATATTGCGTTCTCGTTACTTTGTACAAATGTAAATTTTCCTTCGACCAGTACCTACAGTTTTGGCGATTAGGTTCCCCGTGTTTAATAAATGCCGCCTCATCAGTGAAGAGAATTCTTTTGAGAAAATCGTTGTCAGTATTTATTTTGTCAAATAAATTTTCACAAAAGCGTATTCGTCCTTCATAATCATGTGGCCTTAATTCTTGATGCATTTGGTACTTAAATGACTTATACTTGTGCTTCTTCAAAATCTTTAAAACGGTCCCTTGGCTTATGCCCATTTCCGAAGCAATTTTTCTAGATGTTGCGCACTTGTCGTGTTCCACATAAGCCACAACATTTAATTCCAAATCTTCTGTTATTATTCTTGGTCTCGTAGATCGTTTTTTATTGTGGATAGTATTGATACAACCAGAAGTTTTCAATTTATTAATTGCATTTGCTATCGTTGAATGACTAGGAATAGGTCTATTTGGATACTGGACACTAAACAGAGCTGCAACTTCGCGTAACGATGATCCTTCTAAATACCACCTATAAAATTGAATCTGTTCCTCTGTTGTGTACATTGTGAGTAATTAAAAGACTCTACAAACAAATTTAACGTTTTAATACTGACAGAAGTTACACAAATTATGTTTATGAAACTGACGTAACTATGGTTATTCGAAAAATTTGGCTGTAATTAATCTAAAGCATGTACAGCGTTGTATTAAGCTCATGGTATACCTATTAAAGTTAAACAGACATTAAATCGCCGACTAATTAAGTCTACTATTATATATATATATATATATATATATATATATATATATATATATATATATATGAAAAAATGTGTGTGAAAGCCGTATCCATTCGGGATGTGCAGACGTCGACGTTTCATAGTTACTACTAATTGTCAATACACCTTACCCAGAAATAGATACGACTTTCATTTCTATACTGCGTGTATATATACTAATGATGATAAACGTACTGTTAATGAGAATTCATAATTATTGAATTCTCATATTACATGCCATTGCCGCTCTAATCGTTGCATCAATCTCTACACATGACAAAATCGCATTTGTCTAAGAATGTAACCGCGCCATGTCACATGTCACGGCGCCAACCGTCCAGGTTGTCCGGGAAAATGAAAAAATGTGTGTGAAAGCCGTATCCCATCCGGGATGTGCAGACGTCGACGTTTCATAGTTATTACTAATTGTCAATACACCTTACCCAGAATATGAGAATTCAATAATTATGAATTCTCATTAACAGTACGTTTATCATCATTAGTATATATACACGCAGTATAGAAATGAAAGTCGTAACTATTTCTGGGTAAGGTGTATTGACAAAAGTTTAACGTACATAGGAAAACCTTCAATTAAAAAAATGTTTAGAAACTTCAGACCTAAATACATGCTTTAAAACAGACAACAATTTAGCCAGGTTTATTAAAAACAATAAATCCAAATCCTCAAAAGTTAATAAATCAGGGGTATATAAATTAAAATGTGGCAGTAATTGTGACAAAATTTATATTGGTAGAACTTTCAGAAATTTCAAAACTAGAATTTCAGAACATAAACGTAGTTATGACAACAAAAAACTAGATTCTAATTACTCAAATCACTTATTATCTGAAAACCATTAATTCGATCCGGAGTTTGAAATCTTGGATGTACTAAATAAATCGCATAAATTAGACCTTTTAGAAGAAATAAATAAAAATAAAAAGTCTGGGAATCTACTGAATGACCAACTAGATATAAATAGTTCTCCTTTACTAAACTTATTTAATTAGGGTTTTTCCATGTGATTATTGTGTTTGAATGCCTAATCTCTTCCTTTCTGTGTTAACAGCTTATCGTTTCATTCTTTATATACATGTAATTACCAAATTTATGTGCATACACTCATTTCATTTGTAGAATAATCGTCATTTGATAAAGCTACAGTGTTAGCGAAACGCGTCACATTTTGTAAATGTTTAGTAAATTTACGTTTTATATAGTGAAGATTAAACAAATTAATTGTTTTGTTTTATTTTACATCGTATTATATCATTACGTTGAAATGGTTTTGTTTACTTAAAATTTTCTTAAATCTTATAAAATATGTAAAAATAAGCTAAGAAATTTAAGAAACTATTCAAGATATGTTAATATTTTTACCAAAATGTCGTTTTTCTTTTGTATTTGCTAATAAGTATATTTTCAGACACAAATCTCAAACTAATTCATTCTTTGTTTGCTTTTAAAACAGGATTTTTTGTCGAAAAGGCCATTAGTGAAAATGAAAATCGCTTTCTCGTGATATTCTAGATGAATGGAGAATTTCGTATAGGATTTCTCATTACAGTTATTTTTAAATGCCTGTTACTTTCGAAGATTCTGCAACTTCCATTCTCAATAATTAATTTTAAAGGATTATTCAAGGGACTATTTACTGCCAACTGGTAGTAAAATTTTAAGTAGTTCTAATTACTTTGAGTATTACTTACGTGTACTACTTAATATTTATATCGAGCCCCACACGATTCTCTTCCTGCCTATTCGGAATCTCTTAATTGCGGTAACTGCGACACATCTTTCGACCTCGTCTTGTCCCTTGTTTTGTTTATGCCATTGTAAATTATCCCCTGAAAGTCTCTAACTCGAAATTGTATAGCCCAGGCAGAAGACCTCTAATACGTCTGATTATATAAGCCAATTAGTTTAAAAGCGATAGCATCGTTCATTCGAATGCGATGGAAATTTGTTGGTAAATGGGTAAAAACCGTTGGGCATCAAGGCGGAAACGGAAGTTTCTTTGGAGAGTCCGTTGGATAACGACCGATCTGACTTTGTTGTCAGTTTTGGCAAATTAGCGGTTTGACGAGACTGTTTTGTACTACACGAAGGGTGAAATTTAGATACCTAATATCCGGACTATCTGGAAATTCGTAAATTAGTTCAATAACAAAGGTTCATTTTAATTGGCAATTAATGAATACATTATCAGATATATCAGTTTTGCATATATCATACTAGAGTTTGGTAAATCTATAATAATAATAACATTAATAATAGCAATATATCTTTTTAATCAATAGAGAAAGACTCTTATATATAAGTTAATTAAAAGAAATAATAATATAAATTGCAAATTATAAATTTATGATATTATATAAATAAAATAATAGTGGCTGATATTTACTGTATATAAAAAGGAGTTAATATAATATCTATTAAATCGATCTTAAGACAAACGTCAAAATCGAGCAACAAGTGTTACGAACTGTTTTAATATAACCATCTCTTTTTAATACTGATATCGGAACAGACGAACAAAATTGTGTTAGTCTGCTAGACAAAGAATCACAAAAGATCAATTTGTTCGTATGATAGACTAGGACAGAAAGCGTACTACCGGTTATTATCTTAATCAAATTGTCTTACAATCGTCTGTCTTTTATAATTATTGTGTTTTTGTGTTTGGCTTTTCTTTTCTTTTACTATATTCCATCTAAATATTATATAAATCTGTTCTGCTGAGAACAAAGTAAAAAGTGTGACTTAAAGTTTTGGGTAAGTTATTAAAAATTAAAATAATAAATCCAATTGAGGTTAAAATAAACATGTTTCAGAAAATGCCTGGAAAGTGCTTAAATTCACAAGCACAGGAGCTTGTGTTGAACTTCTGAATTATTTTTGAGAAAGAGAAAGAAAACGGAGGACCTTTATTACGAATAAGTGGTGCTTATGAGGTATGATCCGTATAATACATCCATTATTACATTTAAAATATATATATTCGTTGTTTATAAGAAACTAGGGTTTCTTATTTATTTTATTAGCCGTATAATTATAATTATAATAAATGACAAAGACCGGAAATAAATAAAGGTCGAAACGCCAATTTTTCGCAAATAAATTTGTTTTATTTCATTAAAGGTCGCTAAAACCAAAAAAATAACTTTATATATATATATATATATATATATATAATAACTTCGTGACCTTGGTATGAAAAATATATGTATTTAAAAAACTCTACATGTTTCGGCTGTGTACGCCTTTATCAAGAGAATACAAAATATTGTATTGCTATTTTGTATTCTCTTGATAAAGGCGTACACAGCCGAAACATGTAGAGTTTTTTAAATACATATATTTTGAAGTAATATACAGACCTTTAATCGCCTACTGATTAGGTTTACCATATATATATATATATATATATATATATATATGAAGCGTTGGTCTTCTAGATATTTCGCCGCGTTTGGATGATTTCGTCCTGAGAAGGACAACTTTCTTCCTGACGTTTCGGTGACATCACTTTCACCTTTTTCTTGAGGATCTTCTCGTTGCGATGGTAACTTCAAGAGTGCGTAGATTTCCTCTGCCCCTCGTATTATATGGTCCTGTCGTAGTGGGGACGCGTGTCTGACTCCTCGTGATTGGTCCGTCGGTTGTTCTGTCGCTTCCGTTATGTGTGTTATCATTACGTGTTATCATTACGTCGCTTGTGTGTAATCTGCCTGTTGAGCAAGGCCGGCTTCCATGTGTCAGGCAAGCGCTGTCCGTCGTCACGTTTGTTCATACAGTTTTGCCGTTTCTCAATTTCTATAGCTTCTCTTATAATCCTGTACGTTAACCTCGTACTGCGTGCTATAGTTTTTGTACCGTCAAAGTCGATGGTGTGTCTTATATGTAGCACATGCTTAGCTAGGGATGATGTTGTTTCTTTTTTAGCTACCGCATTTCTGTGCTCTTCCCTCCGTACGCTGGTTTTACGGTTAGTATGCCCTATGTATGTTTGTTCGCATTCATAGCTCGGTATTTCGTAGACCCCTTGGTTTTCTAGTTCTATCTTGTCCTTTGTGTTAGGCAAAATGTCTCTTATTTTCCTGTCTGTCCTATAAATGGTGTCTATGTCGTGTCGGCGTAATATTCTACCTATTTTCTCAGTCGTACCTTTCACGTGAGGGAGAAATGCTGTCCGTGTAGGTCTTTCTTTCTTTTTTGGTTGATTCTTGTTAAGTCGTGTCGCTCTGTTAATGGTATGTTGTAAATATCCATTCGCTTGTAATATGTTTTTTATTGTTTCCATTTCTTCGTTTCGATGTTCTGCATCTGACAGAGTTTGAGATCTGTGGATTAATGTTTTTACTACGGAGTTTAACTGTGCTGGGTGATGATATGAAGATGCGTTGAGATATCTGTTCGTATGTGTAGGTTTTCTGTACACTGTGTATCCTAGCGAGCCATCCGGTTTTTTGATTATCATCAAGTCGAAGAACGGTAGCCGATTTCTATCCTCCATTTCGACAGTAAAGTTTATTTTCGGATGTCTGGTGTTCAGATGTTGTAAAAACTCGCTTAATTTCTCTCTTCCATACCGTCGAATCACCAGGGTGTCGTCTACGTAGCGCAGCCAGGGTTTTGGTTTGTCTGTAGCGTTTTCCAGTGCTCTTTGTTCGAAATCTGCCATAAACAAATTCGCCAGTATAGGTGACAGCGGTGACCCCATCGGCGCTCCATCGGTTTGTTTAAAAAATTTTCCGTTGTATATAAAATACGTGTTTGACAGGCAGTGTTTTGTTAGATCTATGTCGTAGTCGGAGAGTTGGTGTTTCCTTATTAGTAGATCTATTGCCTCATTAATGGGGATCTTTATGTAGAGCGAAACTACGTCGAAGCTCACAAACATGTCGTCTTGATCCATGGTGATATCCTTGAGTATTTCAGTTAAGTGAGTCGAGTTTTTAACATGTGATGGTATTTCTTCGGCAAGGGGTTGTAGTTTTTGTGCTAAGAAGCGTGAAAGCGCTAGAGTCGGTGAGTTAACGGTACTTACTATCGGTCTCAGCGGCACATCCGGCTTGTGTATTTTTGTAGGCCGTAGAATTTCGGACATCTTGACGATTTCTCTCTAGGAATCAGTCGTTTTTTAATACCTTCTTCGAGAGGTGCGTTCTTGATCTTGCTTTTTGTCGTCTTTTCTAAGTATGTGGTCGGGTCGTTAGGTGTCGGTTTATACATCGAGTCTTCTAGAAGCGTTCGTATTTTTCGGCCATAGTCGCTGACACATGGAAGCCTTGCTCAACAGGCAGATTACACACAAGCGACGTAATGATAACAACTTGCCACAGCCCAGTCATACTATCTCGGACCGAAAGCAAACCGATCGACCAATAGCCGAAAGCGACAGAACAACCGACGGACCAATCACGAGGAGTCAGACACGCGTCCCCACTACGACGGTACCATATAATACGAGCGGCACAGGAAATCGACGCACCCTTGAAGTTACAATCGCAACGAGGAGATCCTCTAGAAAAAGGTGAAAGTCATGTCACCTAAACGTCAGGAAGAAAGTTGTCCTTCTCAGGACGAAGTCATCCAAACGCGGCGAAATATCCCGAAGAACTACGCTTCAACAAACGACTGCGAAAACATTCGACGACATTTAATATTTTATTATTATTTATATATATATATATCAATTGATAAATTCTTGGAGTTTCTCGGCTTTTATATGAAATATTTAGAAATATTATCAAATTAGTATGTAGTTGCAAAGTAAGTGTGAATGTAAACAAAGCTTTCTACAAATTACAAAGCAAATCAAACGAATTTCTTTTATAAAATTTCGTGGAGTTATATTATTACAACTGTTAAATTCTATAACAGCAATTTCTGAAAGAAATGCATCAGCGATGAAACAAAACTAGGGTTCGTTTGAGAACTTCCATCAGGTAATGAATCAGAAAATATCAACAGTTTTCATTCAACAAAAATCATGTTGACCTGTGTAATTAATGAACTTCTAGTTATTTAAATATTGCTAAGGGCTTATATTCAAGTAAGAACTTGATTTATTGAATTTATAACTTAGCTTGCAGTGAAACAACCTTTTAGTTATTTATTTTACAAGCGCCTGAAGTATCTTATATGGACAGAAGAATTAAGAATGCTTAGAATGCTTGGGTCTTATCGGCAGATTTGTCTCTGCAGCGTTTCGTACTGGAAAACCGTGTTTACAAGCCAGAAATGTTTCGTAGAGGAGGATATTTTCTTGCGATTCAGAAACGTTTATTGGTTCGTATTTATTTTAAAAGATTGCTTCGTTTTATTAACAGGTTTTGTCACTGGATTCAGGTTTGTAATACTTATATTTCTCTTTTTGTAAATCATTAAAGTTGTAGCGCAAAATAATAGGTGATAAACGCTTTTCTGCAAAAAGGACGCCAACCATTAATAGTTTTTATTATTACATGGCCTTATATTTTACTTATCTAAATTAACATTATTGCTTTTAGCTTTTTAGATGGATTGTATTAATTAAATATATGGTATGTATGTTCTCAAGGGCATAATGCGTAATGTTTGATTCTCGGTTCCTCCGCGTTGGATTTTCGTCCTGTCGATGGATGATGTTTCAACGTTTCGATAACATCGCACCTATCTTAGTTTTGAATTTCTTGTGATGATGTTAGCCCGTTACAATTTACTATAATAACATTATCCAGAATTACCACACGAACATGATATTATTTAAGAAACACTCTACCTATTCCTGATTTTGTTTTTAATGTTGTATGTGGCTGTCTCCATGATTTCTATATTCCGTGGCAATTTCAGTGCGGAACGTATAACCGGAGTACTTGCGATGTGTTGCAATTCATTTTCTACTTTTGTCGTCTCTGAGTACTATGTTTTGATTACACAAAATACACTAAAACAAAATTATGCTCACAATATTTTTTTTTCAATTTTAATTTAAACGCTTTTCGTGTTATAATTGTGAAATTGTTGAGATATTTGTTGTGAAATGTTTCATTTGTTGCATGAGAAATGTTCTAATTGGTTCAGTTCCATCTATTGTAAAGTAATCATACTATGTCCATAACCTTCCTCTCTTCAAAACACAGTTTGTGTCAAAGTTTGGGTGCAATCGGTCGAGTATATTAGGAGTTTGTCGAAGACACATAAACAAGCAAAGATTCAGTTGAAACATATCTAGATGAAAGCTAGGAACATGAAAATCCAGTTTAAACTGAAGATCGCTGCAGTCAATAATACTATTTATTCATTCACTAGTTCCCAACAAAAATATTGATTGATGTCTTTCTCTCCGTTCAAGAAGGTATTAGAAACCATGTTCTAGTAACGAATTATTATAGATACCTTTAACCAGGATATCATCAGCTTGAAACTTGATGTATTTCAAAAATCTTTGCCGAACCTTTTCAATTCCTAATTGATTGCAGATGTAATATGGTGACCAGATAGTGGAACATAATTTTAAATAGCTCATAATAAACATGAAATAAAAAGACTTTAGTTCTAAAGTTCCTATATCGTCTGGAACTGCATTTTATAAATCCTAATCCGTTTAGAAGCCATTGTAGATACATATTAAATGTGATTCCTAAGGCCCGTACCTACATCAAAAACCAGACATTTAAGATATTTAAACACGTCAACTATTATATAATGACGAGATGCTTATATTTTTTGGAATATTGGCATTTATTTATGTTTAATTTTAAGCTATTATTTACACACCACTGAGACAAAACGTCGATATCTTCCAAAGAGGGAGATAAAGTAGTGTGGAGTTTACAGATGTTTTTGATGACATTTGTTGTGATCAAAATCTGTATTAGGAGATTTACGCCAAACACATTTTTCTGACGACGATATAAATTCTACATTTCTTCATTCTTCATTTATACACGAAATGCGTTCATACCTTAGGTCCCTTAGGAGATTACGTTGAATTTTTTTTCCTTTTGTTTTGTGCAAATTAATTTATGATCTACCCTTCGCATTGCCGACTTAGAGAGCCTCCAAGATGTTTCCGGAATAATTTCGAATAATACACATAAACAGGGAATGTGGAACAAACAAAAATGGTAAATATTTAATCAGCGTAATATTACTAATATCATATTGAAGTAAAAGTAGTGAAATTCATTTAAATTTGTTTCATTTAATCGCGATAATAGTAATAATGGAATTTCATCAAATAAAGGCTCAACCTTCGTGGCCCCGGGTGATTTTCAAAACTCCTGATACCGCGTGGGGTGAATGCTCAGCCCAACTTTTTTTTTAATTTTCGCACTCTAAATTTTCGTAGGAAGGAAACTATACACGAATTATTATTTGTTGGTCATATTTGAGTGCTGTTTGGTTTATTTGGGCAATTTAAATAAAGAAGAATTAAAAAAAGTCTATTGCTAAAATGTAATTGGTTACATTCTGTATAATCAAATTTAACACTTTTTACATATTTTCGTTGTTTTACTGTGTTCTGAACATACAAAATTTTTACACAAGGTACATTTTGATTGCACTTTATTGTCTTTTGACCTAGAACACACATGACACCGACCTCGTTTTCTTGTTTCGCACGCTGGTTGTACTGGTTCCTCTTGATTTGCGTTGGGCTACTGGCTGGTGCCGTCTAATATTGCGTTTATCTCTTGAACTGTCTTTCTAGTTAGCCTGAAGCGTATTGCAGCATTGCTGATCCTTCTCATCATACGGAGTTCTACTAGTTCTTTCCCGAATTCCAAAAAGAACAATCGTCTTTTGTAGCGTAAGCCTGATTTCCAATCTAGGTGCAGATGTTTCCATAAAACAAAAGCGTTCGCTGCAGCAATGTCGATAAAATTCATAAAGAGGACGGCTGGCCGTCGTTTGGATTGTCTGTTACAGCTGTATTCTGCCACCATCTTATCTAGTGTATCAACCAAACCCTTGGTTGTGTAATGTAGCCTTACACGGCCCTAAGGCAGGATCGCCATGTAATGTAGCTTGGTCCTACAGCTACATTGTTATGTATGTTCGTGGATGTGAGTGTGAATTAAATAACACGAGTTCGGAGTTGGTTTAACATTAGTATAATTAATCAACACTTATAACTATTTAACAAGATGGTAATTACATAATGAACAATGTAGACGATAGTCGGAAAGAGACTCTAACTCATTCGTACCGTCTGAGTATTGTTACTCTGTACTAAGACTGTCTCTCGACTGTCTCTCTACTGTGTCTGTGTCGACTCTGTCCGATAAGACTCCGGATGGGATGTCTTATATATTGTTAGAGTGATCTCCTTTTCGACTATATGTCCTTACTCTAAATAAACAAGAGTGTTGAAAGTGTGTAACGTGCCTTGCGAATGCTTGTGTATGTAAGTTATGTCGGGCGAGGTCATGTTTGGATATAACATGCATTAAACACGAGCCGCGCCTTGACTTAGATAAAAGGTACACTACATTGCTTAATTGGGTTATCACAGTAGTATTATAGTGAGATATGATATCCGGTTTGTTGTGTTCTTCTTCCGAAACGATACCATCGTGATGTTCAGATGATAGTAAAATTACGATTCTGCTTTTCTTTGGAACATACGATACCATGGTCACCTCTGGTTGATATGCAAAAATAGAGGAATGTATGGGACGTTGCCGTTGTGGCAAGAATTCTGAAGGTATGAAATCTTTATTTTTCTTTAGTGTTCCACACACTGTAAGTTCTCAGTCTAGTAACTCTTCAGCCAACTCCAAAGAAGTAAAAAAGTTGTCTGTCGTGATCCCATATCCACGACCAAAACACGAAACTAAATTCAGTACTACCCTCTTGTCCTGGTTCCGTTCTGGGACATTCTCACCTTTCCCAAATAGATTTGCAAGTTTTTGCAGTAAGAAGTCTCTGCGTCAGCGAGAATCAAAATTTTTACGCCGTAATTGGCAGGCTTACTCTTCATGTAGACCCTAAAAGGACATCTACCACGAAACTGCGTCAGTTGTTCGTCTACTGTCAAGTGTGATGTTGGGTTGAAATACATTGTACAGTTTTTTTTATGAAAATCTCAGCTACATCTCGTATAGGTGTTAATTTGTCAGTTGCCCTTCTCGTTAGCCTTGTGTCTTTATCGTCGAATCTCATCCAACTGGA
This sequence comes from Melolontha melolontha, assembly GCA_935421215.2. Taxonomy (NCBI): domain Eukaryota; kingdom Metazoa; phylum Arthropoda; class Insecta; order Coleoptera; family Scarabaeidae; genus Melolontha; species Melolontha melolontha. The sequence continues at coordinate 18,097,291 of OW285237.1, read as the reverse complement.
AATTATATTTTTCGATCGCTGCCGTTTTCATTTCAAGGGCTCCTTCAACCAAAATATGTTATCTTGAGCAGAAAACTTGGACGTCGTTTGGAATTATATCGTCTACATCTTCAGACTCGCAATCGCAATCTCGTCATCGTCTTCTATAATCTCTTCTAAGTTATCTTGAGTTTCTGAAGATTCATCTAGCTCCTCCGAATACAAATCAGGATCAAAACAGTTATCGAATTCCTCATCTACAAATAATGAAAAATATACGAAACATTAGAACATTTTCGCCAATATTACATAGAACCCATGAGAGCTATATTTACTCACCGGACTCATGAAGATCTCGAGCCATTTCAACAATCCTTCGGGTTCGAGATGAAACTTTGTTAGCCATAATTCCCACGCAGTTGAAACACACCTTTGTACACTCTTTATACTGACAATTCAGGAATAAGTAAAGAATCTAGTAGAGAACTTACGTGTGTTTATATCTCTTCAAGAAGTCTCAAAATATTTTCCCAAACTTTCATAAGCCTAATGGGATAATTATCACATTCCGCAATGAATAGCGCACCCTAACGCAAAATACTTTTGTAAAATATCGCTTTTCAAAACGGCTTCATGAAATTTCTAATCACATCGGCACAATTCTGAAAATATGTATAACCCTAATGGGGTAATTACTGCATTCATAATGATTCCTAGGTAATTGGCGTAGTACTTGGATTATTTCTTTACAAATTTTCAGGAAATTGCAAATTGCAGATAAGACTGAATATGGACTTTCTATGAATCAATTATGCTAATTACCTCACACAGGAAAATCCAAATGAGATGATCTGGTACTTAGTCATCCTATAAAGAAACCACAATAAGGAATATCTGAAAAACTTGACGAAACAGTATCCGATAGGTGTATCGCACGTAATGCCACGTGGGGTGAATTCTCACCCCGTAAGCGCATCACTACTAGTTTTCAAATAAATCTGAATAACTGTTAACTGGATTCAACTATTTTCTGATTTAACAAGTGCCTAAAAGTACAAAGAACAATGTAACGAGATGCAAACAGGATAAAACGACTATTACAAAAAATGCAGGCGAAAAAGTTCAACCTGGGGTGAGAACTCACCCCACCCGGGGCCACCAATATTTTAAACAATTCTATATTTTAAAGAAGACTAGCTTTTTGGCCATCTGGTATTTCAACTGACGAAGTACCTGTATAAGCGAAACGATCATTACTGTGTAAAGTAAAAAGTAGTTAAATTCATTAAAATTTGTTTTGTTTTATCCTGATAATAGTAATAATGAAATTTTATCAAGTAAAAGTTGAAACAATCCTATATTACAATTAATTAATGCCATAGTAAAGTAATCAGTTGCAATATTAATAAAACGTACCCAAGCAATAACATATCTTTGACAAGATATTTACTAAATGTTCTCTACAGATTCATAAATATTTAAATTTTAAATTAAGAACATATTAAGAAGTCAGAACTTCGGAATGCATTTGAACTTCTTATGTAAAACGTGAACTTTTGAACATTCAATTAACCGACCCAGACTGACCGTACTCGTTTCACTTACTTCCGGTTAATGAATATAAAATTGAGAGCTCCCATTTTTCCGAAACTTTGTTTTATTATTTCTTTGTTCTTTTATCGCTCGAGCGAACAGATTGCACTTAGAAAGGGTGCGATTCTTGTTTCGCTATTCTTTTCCACACAGAAAAGGATGAACTAATTTTTTTTCAGTTTTACATATTTCTTATTTAATTTGATCGAAGTTGAAAGTCCACTTGGACTTTTAAAATTGAATTAAAGTTTCGAAATGGGGAAAGAGGTGATGCGCGAGCGCATTGCAATCGCTCTTTATGTAAAGTTCAAGAAGTTTTTCGAAAAGTTTTTCCGTTACATTTATCGAACATTCTCTGTTCGGACATCGGTTTATGAGCCCCTATTATAGTAGCTTTTGTTCGTGTCTTTCAGAGCATAGCTCATAAATTGTTATGATGTAGTTTAATGGACTATTTTACAAAATTTATTAGACTTAAAAGAATACCAAAGAAATTTGAGTACATCAATACGTTAAGCAGGTATTACGCATTTGTTACAAATGAAACAGAGATGCATTATACACATCTCTATATGTACACATGGACATACACCCCTCTCGTACAATCATAAAACGTAGTAATATCGACACAGAACATATGGTTTTTAAATGCATGTTTGAGGAATGAAGTATCCCCTAAGTATATTCAACTAAAAACCAACAATAGAAGTCTTGCAGCTCGAGAAGGACACAAAATAGGAATGAAAATCTGGTTGAAAAAGGATAGAAAAATACAATACTCGAAACGGGATGTTTACAATATTTATCAAAAGGTAATACATGCAGAGTTAACTTATAGACTTACAAATATAGAATTTGACTTGTTAGATTCAAGAATTAGAACACAAATTAATACAATAATTTACAATAAGTATGTGAAACAAAAAAGAAAACTAAATTCACTCGTTATAGAAAAACCTAGTAATAATAGTATAAAAAATAAAGTCAGTGAGCACAAATTCTTTAGTAGATTTGAAAATCTAAGTGACACTAATTTCACAATAGAAGAAAAATCATTATTAGAAAAAGGTTTTAATTATAATGTAAGACCTGAAATTACAAGTAATAGGTTAGATTATTTAGCTGTAGAGACGGAAATCGCATTAACAGATACCCCTAATAATTTGTCCAATAAATTTGCTGCATCAAACATCCTTAAACGGGAAAACGTAAACATAAATCAGAATAGGGAACTTAAGATTATCAAATCTATTAAGAATAAATCTACTCATAATTCGATAGTTTTTACTCGAGCGGATAAAGGGAAAACGGTTGTAGCAATGAATAGAGCAGATTATTTGAATAAAACGAATGAGTTTTTAGTAATGAATAAAAATAAAATAATTAAGAGAGATCCTACAAAAAAATTTCAACACACTCTAAAAACAGTTATAAGAAATTCTGCTAATCTTTTTAGTGAAAAGGAACAAAATAGTTTAATTATCATGAACCCTCAACCGCCAAAATTATATTCCCTTATTAAATGACATAAAGAATATCACCCGATTCGTCCGGTTGTTTCATATGTGACAGCTCCGTCCTACAAACTCTCGAAAAGGCTTATAGATATAATTATTAAATATACAGGTTTTAAACCTAAATTAAGCGTAAAAAACTCATATGCACTAATAAACAAAATCAAAGACGTTACTTTAACGTCTAACACAAAGCTTATTTCCTTCGACGTTCAAAATTTATTCCCTAGTATCCCTCCAGAAAAAACGGTTATTTTAGTAAAAGATCTGCTCCATAAAAATAATGTAAATCCGTTAATTATTAATGAAATTCTTGATCTACTAAACTTATGCATAGAACAAAATTACTTTCAATTTAATGAAAACATATACACTTGTAAAGAAGGTTTAATCATGGGTAATCCCCTAAGCCCGTTATTAGCTGAGATTTTTATGGATCATCTTGAAAATTCTATTTCAAAAAATCCTCTTTTTCAAAATGTATTATTTTGGTATAGATACGTAGATGACATATTACTAGGTTTCATAGGAACAAATAGACAATTAAATTTCTTATTTGATTATATAAATACATTGCATCAAAATATTAAGTTTACAATGGAACAGGAAACAAATAATAGTATTAACTTTCTCGATTTAACGATTACTAGAATTAACAATAAATGTAACTTTGCTATTTACCACAAACCGTCAACTACAGATATTACTATACATAACACTTCTTGCCATCCGATACAACACAAATTAGCGGCTTATCACAGTCTTATACATAGATTAATAAATACTCCGTTGAACCAAACAAATTTCGAGAAAGAGTTAAATTTAATTAGACAAATAGCTATCAACAATGGATATAAAAGTAATATAATAGATAACATTTTAAATAAAAAACTCCGTACAAAAGCCATATCACAAGTTTACCCAATATTAAATAATAACACCCAAAAATTTAAAATGATCACGTTTATAGGCTCTTCAAGCACAAAAATTTGTAAATATTTAAGAAAGTTTGACATTAATACAGCGTTTAAAACTAATAACAATTTATCCAAATTTATAAAAAACAATAAGGATTTAACAAACAACAATAAAAAGTCAGGGGTCTATGAGTTAACCTGCGGTAGTTGCCCTATGACTTATATCGGACAGACAGGCAGATCGTTTGAAGTACGCGTCAAAGAACATTTTTCTTCATTTAGAAATAATAAAAGTGACTCTTCATATGCGTCTCATATCAATTCAACGAACCACATTTTTAACAAAGAATTTAAAATATTACATATAGAAAATAAGGGCAAAAAACTTAATTTATTAGAGTCACTGGAAATCAATAAAATAAAGAAAACTGACAAGATCTTAAATGATCAATTAGAAACAAATAATTCACCCTTACTTAATCTATTTATTTGATTTGCAGACAGTTACATAGTGTATAGTATTTTTGTATTTTTCCATAGAATTCTTTATCCCTGTAATATAATGTAAACCTTTAGTTTTATTACTTAAGAACAGTACATTTTTTATAAACCGAAAGTATATAGCGAAAGTTTTGTATAGACATCCCGTAATAAAAAGCACCCATCCCTCTGACTATTTTTTAAAATAAAACATGTGTTTTTGCTTGTTACTGCTTACTTGTGTTTAATATAAAAAATATTTTGTAAATAAGTTAGTTATATGTCTGACGAAGCCCAGGTTGGTGCGAAACGACTCGTTACAGTGATAATTAAAAAGTGAAATTCATAAAATTTGTTTTATTTTATCTTAATAGTTATAATGGAATTTCATCAAGTAAAGGCCGAAACAATCATATATCAAAACGTAGTAACCCTAAATTTATAAAATTTCCAGTGGAGCGTCTTGAAGTTTTATAAAATGATTTTGTTATATTTTCTTTAAATATGAAATTAAAGTTGTGAAGTTTTTACCAATTTCAGTGTTTTTCTTCCTTATTATTAGTACATATTAGAGATGCGTATTTTACAAAACTTGCTTTTGTTTATTTTAGAGTTATTTATGCATACTCGGCAAAGAGCAGTAATTTCCACTGCAGTGCGGGAGCAATCTACAGGGGAGAAGCGCGCGGCACGGAAACTCAATTGTCCATATCAAAGCACACTGTTCAGTATTATTGCACTGGTCGTTGTGAGTGCATGTGAATACACACATACTTGTGTCGCGTTTAGGTAGGTTTCGGAAACGGCGTACTTCGAAGAAACTAGAAAACGTAATAGCCAGTACGCCGGATTTAGAATACGAAGCTGATAGAATTAAATGTGTAAGGTGCGACGACTATTTTACGTATACCAGCAGGTGGAAGTGTGAACGCCACCTAAAAAGTAAAAAAAAATTATTTCTTGGAGGTACATATATAATGTATCAGAATAATTGAAACATACATGAGTAGGTAAACCCCACCAGTTTTGTATAATACAAAGGTATTTTTAATAATATAAAATATTACTAAAAATCTGGTGTGAAGAACACAAATGCAGGTTCACTATTAATATTTTCTGTGAACGTGTCCGAATATATCCTATCCCCAGAGACGTAGATACGTATTTCGCTTTTCTACAAGCTCATCGGTACGCCCCTGCTGGAGAAAGGATATTTCCAGACACGTTCACAGAAAAGATCCACCTCGCCCTATCACCGTAATTATCCAGACCGAGCGCAGAAGTAAATTCGGCGCTACCTGTTGTCAGACAGCCGAAGTACCTCGCATACCGTCCACATAATTAATGTGAAGTAACGACGCCCTTCCAAAGGTTAGCACAGCCAACTCTCTAGAAAACTGCATTTTGTTTGTGCCTTCACTCATACTACGGCTTAACCGCATGTGTAATGTATCATGTTTCAATTATTCTGATACATTACACATGCGGTTAAGCCGTAGTATGAGTGAAGGCACAAACAAAATGCAGTTTTCTAGAGAGTTGGCTGTGCTAACCTTTGGAAGGGCGTCGTTACTTCACATTAATTATGTGGACGGTATGTGAGAGGTACTTCGGCTGTCTGACAACAGGTAGCGCCGAATTTACTTCTGCGCTCGGTCTGGATAATTACGGTGATAGGGCCAGGTGGTTCTTTTCTGTGAATGTGTCTGGAAATATCCTTTCTACAGCAGGGGCGTACCGATGAGCTTGTAGAAAAGCGAAATACGTATCTACGTCTCTGGGGATAGGATATATTCGGATACGTTCACAGAAAATATTAATAGTGAACCTGCATTAGTGTTCTTCACACCAGATTTTTAGTAATATTTTATATTATTAAAAATACCTTTGTATTACACAAAACTGGTGAGGTTTACCTACTCATGTATGTTTCAATTATTCTGATACATTACACATGCGGTTAAGCCGTAGTATGAGTGAAGGCACAAACAAAATGCAGTTTCCTAGAGAGTTGGCTGTGCTAACCTTTGGAAGGGCGTCGTTACTTCACATTAATTATGTGGACGGTATACGAGGTACTTCGGCTGTCTGACAACAGGTAGCGCCGAATTTACTTCTGCGCTTGGTCTGGATAATTACGGTGATATTGCGAGGTGGTTCTTTTCTGTGAATGTGTCTGGAAATATCCTTTCTCCAGCAGGGGCGTACCAATGAGCTTGTAGAAAAGCGAAATACGTATCTACGTCTCTGGGGATAGGATATATTCGGACACGTTCACAGAAAATATTAATAGTGAACCTGCATTAGTGTTCTTCACACCAGATTTTTAGTAATATTTTATATTATTAAAAATACCTTTGTATTGTACATATATAAGGCAATAATTTTATTACAATTGTTTCTTTCTTTTTAGAATTAATTCCTCTATCAGACTCGACATTCTTAGGTAACTCCAATTTAAGTTTGGGTTTCAGGATTGAGACTTCTGAAATTCATCGTTTTCCAATTCCTGCTTAAGAAAATATTTTTCTCTACCCCTTCTTAAATTGAATGGATTTTATATAATTTAACTTTTGGATAGAGGATCTATTCTTTCTCAGTACGCACCCATGGTCAAATAATTTAGAGTTTTCGGTGCGTAAACTTATAATGTAGTTGAATTTATTTGAGAACATCAATTTTTCCAAATCTTCATAATCCAAAACTTCTGGAGTCTTGTTCAAATTCCTTCCCAATTTGTCCATGAATTGAGTCTGCGTTCATGAAACTATGCCCCGACTCGAAATATCTGAAGGTAATAGTTTCGGGACCACACTCCTCATTAACAAAAATAACACATGTCGAATAGCACCCAGTTGTTGTTGTACCGGTACACTACCAGAAAGCTATCTACCACGCACTATTCTCATCACATAATATGTACCTAATAAATATTTGGGAAAATACGTCAAGGAACAACCTGACGAAAATACAACGGCAACAAAACAAAATTTTAAAGATCCTTTATAAAATGGACTATAGAACATCAACAGAAACATTATATCAAGAAATTCAAGAACTAAATATCAAACAACTAATTACATTGAGCAATTTGTTACTACTATATAAAATTAACTAGAACAAAATAAAAATTAATATACCTTTACAGAAGCAGAGAAATACACAGATACAGAACACGCAGGACATCCCACATCAGGACGGTTAGATTTATCCACCAAAAATACACACAACCATTAACTATAACAACCTTCCTAAAGTAATAAAAGATCTTCGATATACAAACTTTAGTGCAAAAATAAAAGAAATGTTAAAATCTAGTGAAATAATTTGACAAAAGGCACGGACTTTGCCGCCCATTTCACTTTAATGAAAAACATGAGGCCCTCAACTCCAGTAGCCCGAGATGGTATCCCGTGGCGAAGAAGAGGGACGCAAGCGTGACATTGCATATGTATATAATATATGTTATTTGTATTGTATGTGTATTGTGTCATAAGTGTACTGAAAATAAACGTATTATTAAAAAAGTAAAGTATTATCAAGTCTATTTAATGCGTTGCAATATGCGGACACAACAACGGGGCCATTTCTTCCAGATATTGGCCCGCCGATTTTAGATTTGCGAATGTTAAATAGAACAAAAACAGTCTATGATTTTTAATAGTCATTTTCGGCAAAATGAGCACTTTTGCAAGTCGACAGCGTAAGCTCGTGCTTTTCAGGCCATTATTTAGCTGTATCATTGTGGTATTCTTGGCAGGCGATTGTGTATTTCCGTTTGTGAGTTGGATAATTATCACAAATTGAACATAATCAAGATCCGTTATTTCCTGAAATATTTGCCTGTTCTGTTTCTGTATTTATACAGGGTGGCCCAAAATGACCGAAGGGGGTTTAATTCCTTATAACTTTTTTTTTATAATTTTTTTTTAATTTTCAGTATTTTGTAAAGAAGACTTGGGGAATTTAAAATGGAACAGTACACAATTGAACAACGTGCCAAAATCGTTGAAATTTATTTCTCAAATCAACGATCCATTGTTTTGACTCAGCGTGCACATCGTCATTATTTTAATGTGCGGGTTGGACCCTCAGAGTCAACAATAAACCGTCTGGTTGCAAATTTTCGAGAACAAGTGGCAGTAAGGAACCTTCCTGGTGCCGGCAGACGACGAACAGTGCACACGGATGACAATATTGAACGGGTACAGGAGAGTATTCGGGAAGATGGAGAAACATCAACCAGGAGACGTTCGACACAACTTGGCCTCTCAAGAGGGTCGCTGCAGATTATTTTGTATACCATAAGAATGTTTTCATACAAAATTCAGCTTGTCCAACAATTGAAACCGACAGATTACCAGCAACGACTTGATTATGCAATTTATTTTCGTCAAAAAGCAGAAGAAAATCATGTTTTTATTCATAATTTAATTATGAGCGACGAAGCCCATTTCCAATTAAATGGGTTCGTTAATAGGCAAAACTGCAGGATATGGGCTACGGGAAATCCAAGAGTAGTTCAACAGCGAGAATTACACCCACTTAAGTGTACCGTTTGGTGCGGTGTTTCGTCGGAAAGATAATTGGCCCATATTTTTTTGAAAATGAACACGGTGTCGCCGTTTCCATTACTGGTGTTAGATATCGGACAATTTTGGAAAATTTTTTAAGGCCAGCCGTGGAAAACCATCCGCAAGTATGGTTCCAACAGGATGAAGCCACAGCGCACACTGCGAGGGACACAATGGCTATTTTACGCGACATCTTTGGTGAACGAATTATTTCCCGTACAAGCGATTTTATTTGGCTTCCGCGTTCACCGGATTTAACCGCTTCAGACTGTTTCCTTTGGGGTTATTTGAAAGGAAAAGTCTATATTAATAAGCCTCGAACCATACAGCAATTAAAAAATAATATATGCGACGAAATCAACAACATAACACCTAAAGTTTTGCGAAAGGTTATGGAAAATGTTTTGGAAAGAGCACGAATATGCGAAGCAGAAAATGGCCACTACTTGCGAGATATAATTTTTCATAATTAAATTAAAAATATTCTCCATTAATATAGTGTATTTAAAATTTAAAAAAATTAATAATTATGTCTTAAATAAGAAGTTATAATGAACTCAAACCCCTTCGGTCATTTTGGGTCACCCTGTAGAAACGTAGACGAAATTGGCGAGGTTTTTGCCTACTCAAGTATGTTTCGAATTATTTTGTTATATTTAATCCTTCCGCATTCAAATAAAATTAACGAATGTTATGTGAGTAAACTATTTGAATATCTAATTTATTTTTAGACGCTATACAACGAAAGCAACCTCATACGCACGAAGTGAGAGAATAATTTAACCATACACAAAAGGATAAAATAGTGGCGTACTTCGAAGCCGACTGTGGTTGTGCCGTTGTTGTTGTTGCATTTATGTTAATCACAGCCGTAACAATTTACTCTGCGTTTGAGGTAGTAGTTTTAGATACATATCTCACGGGCGTTTACATAGTCTTAATGCGGGGGTGAATATCGCACAGATTCAAGCTAAATAAATACCGAGAACTTCTAAGGAAGAACACGATCGTTCTGTACTTAATGTTGTACGTACATTAAGTTTTGGGTCCGCTCTATTTTCTTTGGCTTTGGCACGCTATGTTGACTAAGCCTTGTGTTGCTCGTGCAAATATCGGGTGTAGCTTGTTCAGTAAAATAAATACCGTAACAAGAACTTATCAGGACGCGTAACGTGTCAAAAACATAAATGAACAGAAGTACGTTCATGAATTTGGCATAAATGGGGAGCTTACAAACTAATATACGTGGGCGGGTCAAAAATGTTTGTCTTGTTCATAATTGAAATTAGAAAAATTAGATAAATGCGTTTACAGATATTAAAAAAATATGTAATTAAGCAATTAATGAAGGTGCCGAAAATTAGAGTTCGGATTTTATGTAAAAAACATATTTTTTATTATTAGCCCTGAAACCTCACAGTTATTTTCTGAGACATGAACTTCACACTCAGGTCTCAGAAACCCAAAGGCCTTTTTAGCAAAAAAAAAATACAAAATGTAAATATTTTATGATTTTGGGATATTATCTAATCTTAATAGAAAGCGTACAAAAAAATTAAGTCATAGTGTTTTATTTTAAAAGGAGATATAATTCTTGAAAGTAAAAAATTACAATTTTTCTACCGTCAAACAAAAACATTTTTATCAAAACAAATAAACATAAAATTCAAACTAACTGCTGTAAATGTAACTCGATGATAATACTTGTAAGAAAAAATAACCTTAGTTATTCTTAGCCAGGTCCTCAGTTTTCTAGATTTCGATGTTCGCATTCGCAGCACAACTTAGCTCTATGCTCCATGCAATATGGCAGCGGCGGCTCGTGCATCAAAAATGTGGGGGTTGCAAATTTAGTGAATACTAATACTTTTTACAGTAGGTAAACAAGGTAGGTCACTAAGTATGTTTTATTAAAAGTAATTTTGCTAAGGTACATATAAAGAAGAAAAAAGGCTTTTAAAACTCACTGATTCTGATCCTGATTTTATTGATGCAAAAAATCCATGCGACGATCTTTCGCAGTCGCAAATTTATCTTTCTTGAGAAAGCAAGTTCAAAGGCTCCACAAATACTTACACAATTAATTATAATGTTCACTACATATCGATTGTACTTAACTTTCTCGTTGTGCAATGCTATATTTCTTCGATATGCACTATCCATCTGAGCAGCAATATCCACATTCCCAAAAAGCGATAATTGGACTACATTTTTCATATGCCTTTGTGATATACTGTGTTTTTTAATTCGATCGCTTGAATGATTTAAATCAGTTAAACCCATTTTCGTCCATAATTCTTCACCTTCAAATAGTAAGCAAGGAAAGCAGAATAATGCTTTTTTTATACTACAACCGCAAATCCACAAATGTTTATTATAAATATCCTTATTAAATAGTCTATTAAAAGTTCGCGTCTTACTGGAAATCGTTTGTTTCAGATTTAAATTCGGAACAGGTCTGCCCAACCGCTTTATTTCAATTTTTTCGGCGTACGTTCTTTTATAGAACGGATCCACTATTAAACTCTGCACTGAATTCATTATTATTTAAAAATAAAGAGCATAAACACTTTTAAACACACAAATACAACTTTTTTATTCGCTTTTATACCGTTGCACCGTAATCAAGAAATATGTCTAATGTTTTGGTTGCACTGCTGCTGCAACACTATTGTCGTTTATGGAGATATACCCGAAAGACGTTCGACAAAGTTCGTCAGCCGTATAGGGATATATACGTTCGTGGATTGCAATGAGTCTGCAAACCAAGTGTGTTATTCTCTCATTTATTTAACGTATTCATATCCAATTAGATATACCTATTATAAGTAATTTATAATAGTTCATTTATTCTGTGAGGTAGTACAAATTTTTAACTTAAAAAATGTAGAATTACGCTTTTTTCATTAAATTAAATCTATTAGTTTTGGTGGTTGCGCAAACTTGCAAACCATAGCAGAAACCGCCACTGCAATATGGTCTGCGACAAACAGAACATGCAAAACTTGTTTTTCTATCTTTCCCTTTTGCACTAAAAGAACACCTAGCTTTTTTTGTCAAATTGACTTCATTTTGCGACGGGGTAACTTCAATTTCGAGAATTTCAGAAATTCTTTAGCGCAATGTTCTTTGTAAATTAGCAACGGTCAAACGTTTTCGTAAATGTGGTTCAATTAGAACCATTCCTAACTGCTTTACAAAAGTTTTTCGATTATTTTTTCTATGTTCCTTCCATAGCGGATTTGAGAGAGAAAATAAAACCATTGCGTTTATACCAGTAGCATCAAGAATATTGAAGAAAATTCATAGGGGCCAACGTCTGGTTTTCCGCGAAGTAGTGTACGAATGGCAAAGCTGGTCAAACGTATCTGTTCCTCCCTTGGTCTCGTTATATGAATGTATAATATTGGGCTTCCCAGTAACGGCATTTAGGGAAGCATCCGAATGCAATGTTGACAGCCAACGTACAATTTTGTTTTGTTTAGGAGTGTAAGAAACAAGTGACTTATTTCTGTCAAAAGCAAATAGCGACCAGCCCACTTCTTTTTTCTTGAGAAAAGCAGGAGGTATTTCTGTCTTGTTTTTTCTTAGTGTCCCAAGAAGAGTTAATTGATACTGTTCTAGTATTTGTTCAGCCACCGGAATTGATGTAAACCAATTGTCTACTGTAAGGTTTCGATTAGTTCCGTGTATTGGTTCGGACAATTTTCGAACATAATAAGCCGGTACTGAATCACTGTTTTGCGTTGTTACTCTTCCAACGTATGGTATTGCCTTGAGCAAGTAAAATGTTTTTGAATCGTTCAGCATCATTATTTTAATGCCATACTTATCAGGCTTACTAGCCATGTAGATTCGAAATGGACATTTTCCTCTGTAACCGACTAGCTGCTCGTCAATAGTGCAGTATTCATATGGTGTATAGTAGGGTTTACAGTTGTTAACAAAAATGTCCCATAATTCACGAGTAGGTGCGAATTTATCAACTAACGTTCTTTCAGCTCTAGTTTCTTTAGTATCAAACCTCAGACATTAAGCTATGAACTGAAAACGCTGCTGTTACATTGTTGCACGAAATATTCCATTTCCAAATGTTACTGACGAAAGTTCATGTAAGTTACAGTTTGATACCCGTAATGCACCTGCTAAAAACAACAACCCAATAAAAGCCTTCACTTCTGTGTTATTTATCGGCCGTGTGTAACTCTATTGTCTAATATTATTGCATTTACGAGCAATTTCTTCATTTGTATGTAAGACAATAATATCTAACATTTGTTCGTTGAACAATAAATTCCAAGCTTGTTCAGGAGATTGAACTGTTCTGGCTTCTCCTTTGGGACCAGGTAAATTGAAAACAATGTTTTCTCGTCTTGTACGACCTTGCCTTGGTGGTGCTTGAGTACTCCAACAATGACCATTTTTACCCTGTAATCTGTAAATATTTCTCACTGGTTCGCTTACTACTTCGTCATCATTTTCGCTTTGATCACTGTCGGTATCTGAGAGTCGTTCTTCTATATAATCCTCATCAGAATCTTCTCCTCCAAAAATATCTTCAACGATGTCGTTTTCAGTCTCATTTTCCCACAGATTGTCTGCCTCTATCTATAATTCCACCTCAGTTAACGGACGACGATTTTCTCTACTCGTTGAAGCCATTATACTAAAACAATCAACCATAAGTTGACACAAAATAATTAACATGAACATCACACTTGGATCTGACGTAGCCATGCTACTATTTTATCGAATATTTTACCTCTGTATTTCACTAAAATGCAACAATTGACCCCACACCTCAACTCGGCAAACTGCAAACTGAATTTACATAAATTGGCGACACAAACAAATCACTCATGCGCATGTTACATTATATTCATGACCAGAGTGGACCAATTCGGAGCGAAAGCAGAGGCGTGACTAACGAATTGTTTCCCGCATGCGAAACATTATTAATATATACTATCACGAACGGTGCTGTTATTATGTTAGATACAAAAAAAATGTAAGACGGTTTTTCTAGATTATGAAACGTTCTCGATGATACGTATAAAAAATAAAATCTAAAATGTATGTAATTAGATGATTAAAAAAAAACTTACCGTCTTATGCGTTTTCCGTGACTTGAAAATCTGGAGAAGCGCGATGAAATATTGTTAACATAAGGTGCGTCTCCAAAGTTATTTCTCGAAAACGCGTCCGCCGTGAGGAAAATATGTGCTTGTATAAAGAAAACGATCGCTTCACATCTAGTGATGTGATGTTTGCATAATTAAAATAATCTTTGAAACAACTTAACACATCTGTAGACGAACCTTCACAAATTTGTCTAAGTCTGGCAAAATCTAAATCTTTATCTAAAACACTTTCAAACTTACTTAAAATACACTCATTTCTTGCGTCTTCTATCGAACATAGCTGTGCGTGTGTATCTTTCACAACTAGCACTGATTCCTGTAACGATAGCGAAGAATTTTGTAGGTTTTCTAATGCTTGCACTATTCCGAAGTAATTGTTATGAATAGTTTGTAAATCACTTTTAACCTGACTGTTTTGAAATTTTTTCCGACTTTCTTCGATAGCGGCATTATCTTTCGGATTTAATAACAAAACCACTTTTTTTACATCCTCAAAATATTTATGATAGTAAAATGTCGCTCGTAGCCATGTTCCCCATCGTGTCAGAATCGGCTGTGGTGGCTCAGGGGTATGGGGACACAATTCGCGAAATTTCCGAATACGTTTTGGAGATTTCAGGAATACTGCCTTTGTACTCGATATTAACACATCTGCATTTGGGTAACATTTACGGATACGTTCTGCTACAAGATGTAGGGCATGGATTTTACAAGTAATATGTAAAAAGTTACCACACTGTTCCTTAACAGACCGACCTACAGAAAGCTTGGTTGCGGCACCATCTGTCAGAAACATTAGGATTTGATCTCTGGAAATTTCAAATTTTTCCAATGTACTTAACACCACTTTTGAAATTACCCGCGCAGTACATTCTTCTATTTGTCTGCTAGCTAATAAAATTGAGGATGGCGATTGATTTGGTTCCATTTGACGCACAATAACATTAAGTACAGATCTTTTTTTGCTATCAGTTGTTTCATCCACACTTTTTTATTTTTCAGATCAGCCTTAATTCTATTTTCTAAATGTACACGAACAGATTTTAAGTAACGTCGTAAGTGGGTGCAGCTCGGTAATTCTACATTGCCATATTTTTCAAGAAATAAATAAACGAATCATTGCGTAACAAAGTAAACGGCAAATTACACACAACCATAATTGTACACAAATCAAATAAGAACACTTCGTATTTTGTATCGGCACCAGTGTCTCTATCTTTTTGCCTTGCGCTATGCACGTGGCGTTGCAAATTTGATTTTGTTAAATGGTTTATATATATATTGCACACTAAACATTTGGAAAGAGATGGCTACTTACAACAAATTAAGTAAGTCCGTTTGTTAGAATATAACTGATATTTAAGCGTCAATAAATCCAATTAACCAAAAATAAAAACGTTCAGTTAATGTCCATTAGTTAGCCTTTATTAAATACTTAAGATAAGACACTAGAAAACAAAACCATAAAGTTGCTTCCGCTTTCGTTATATGCTTCTTTATTATCCCCATTACGGCCAGATTAATCAGAAGGATGAACGGTTCAAAGCCAAAGGGACGAAATAAATAAAATGAGGGGGAAATACTCGCAGACATACGCACATTCACGCACATAAGTTAGAAACCAAGAACAAGATACAACTAAGTAGAGAAAAAGGGACGCGTTCGGTTAATCTGGCGAAACAAGAAATCGGACAAGTTTGGGGACACAAAAGGGAGAATTTAGTTGACCCCATATTGTCAGACCCTTTAGTAAATATCCCCAAATTAGATTGGAAACGCTAACTCCGTAATCCAGTTAGCCATATAGTGAATGCATATGTCTGACGGACTTCGCACACAGTCAATTTAATAAGCGAGAGAGTTACTATCGAAAAAAATTAGATTATTTTCAGGCAACTTTGTACTACGCTACTAAATGATATAACTATAATGAACTAACTATCTGTCCTTTATTATATCGAGCAATTTAACATCTAGGCATAAATATAAGCTAATATATTTAGTAACAAAGCCATCGTTTCTCCGTAAAAGAGAATTAATTTGTATTAGGCACTTTATATTATGTGTTCAAACAAAAACAACCTCAGAGTTGGCCATGAAATTTCTTGGTATGTCGTAACTTAACTGCACCGTACTGAATTTTCAAATATTACTGTCATTACAAAAAAATAAAACACACATAAGATGTCTTAGATTTACACTTTATTAATAAGATAATGACAGCTGTTTCGCTAACACAGTAGCTTCTTCAAATTCAACTTAAGACTCAAGATACATACAATATACAGCGTTAAATCAGGTAGTTGACCCAAGTTAAAATTCTAGGAACTATTACATTTATATTTATTGCTTTTTGAAAACTATACTATGTCCTACTTGTGTGAGGTTTAAGTTTAATAATATAACATAAGCAAATAAGAAACAATGTTTCAATGGGTGAACAGATTTAACAGTGGGGATGAATTCAAGTCTAATTTATCGTTTAGTAACATTTCTGAGTTTTTGAGTTTATTAATTTCTATAGACTCTAAACAATTTAGTTTTCTACCTTTATTTTCTACATGTATAATATAGAATTGTAAATTGAATTCGTGTTGATTCTCTATTAAATGATTAGAGTAGGTTGAGTCACTTTTCTTATTGATATAAGAATGAGAGTGGTCTTGGATTCGTTTTTTTAAACGTTATACCTGTCTGTCCAATATATGTTTTGGTACATGATCCACATGATAACTTATAGACTCCTGATTTATTGTCTTTGGTAGTTTTTTCTTTATTATTTTTAATATATTTGGCTAGATTATTATTAGTTTTATACGCGATATTAATGTTTTCTTTTTTAAGGAATTTTGATAATTTAAGTTGCTGTTGACCTATGTAAGTAAATGATTTAAACTGCTTGTCTGACTCCACTTTAATGATCGGGTACACCTCCCTTAATAATTTATTGAAAGATTTTTTAAAAATTAATTTATCTATTAGATTTGGGTCATATCCGTTGTTGTGAGCGATTTGTTTTATAATATTACATTCTTTATTATAGTTTTCATTGGACATCGGGATGTTAATAAGTCTATGTGTCATGCTGTGAAAAGCCGCTACCTTGTGTTGGACCGGGTGGTTAGATTTATTATGTATCGTAGTATCTGATCTGTATGAGCCACTTTGTCCACACCGGTCCAACACTAGGTAGCGGCTTTTCACAGCATGACACATATACTTATTAACATCCCGATGTCCAATGAAGACTATAATAAAGAATATAATATAATAAAACAAATCGTTCACAACAACGGATTTGACCCAAATCTAATAGATAAATTCATTCTTAAAAAATCTTTCAATAAATTATTAAGGGAGGTGTACCCGATCATTAAAGTGGAGTCAGACAAGCAGTTTAAATCATTTACTTACATAGGTCAACAGCAACTTAAATTATCTAAATTCCTTAGAAAAGAAAACATTAATATCGCGTATAAAACTAATAATAATCTAGCCAAATATATTAAAAGTAATAAAGAAAAAACTACCAAAGACAACAAATCAGGAGTCTATAAGTTATCATGCGGATCATGTACCAAAACATATATTGGACAGACAGGTAGAACGTTTAAAAAACGAATCCAAGACCACTATCATTCTTATATCAATAAGAAAACTGACTCAACCTACTCTAATCATTTAATAGAGAATGAACACGAATTCAATTTACAATTCGATATTATACATGTAGAAAATAAAGGTAGAAAACTAAATTGTTTAGAGTCTTTAGAAATTAATAAACTCAAAAACTCAGAAATGTTACTAAACGATGAATTAGACTTGAATTCATCCCCACTGTTAAATCTGTTCACCCATTGAAATATTGTTTCTTAGTTGCTTATGTTATATTATTAAACTTAAACCTCACACAAGTAGGACATAGTATAGTCTTCAAAAAGCAATAAATATAAATGTAATAGTTCCTAGAATTTTAACTTGGGTCAACTACCTGATTTAACGCTGTATATTGTATATATCTTTAGTCTTAAGTTGAATTTGAAGAAGCTACTGTGTTAGTGAAACAGCTGTCATTATCTTATTAATAAAGTGTAAATCTAAAGCATCTTATGTGTGTTTTATTTTTTTTGTGATATGGATTTACATCAAGCAAAGGTCGAAACAATGAAAGGATTACTGTCATTAGTGTCATCTAATAAAAACGATAACTAGAGCTGAGGATGTTTGCGGTATAACCATGGTTATATCATGTAACCATAGTAATTTACTATGGTTACATGATATAACCATGGTTATACCGCAAACATCCTCAGCTCTAAGTCGATAACACAGAATTTTATTTATTCATGACAGGAAGATTATTCTTTCTCAGACAAACGATGTTTGCATTGCAAGGTAAACTATATTTTGTACATACACTTTTATAGTTTTTAAATTTTTACGTTTTACAGATCTAATTTATTAAATAACATATGAGTGCCTCGGAAATTTGAAGGTTATGTAAAATAGCACCTTGAAGAATAGCAAATATTTGTGTATATTAAACAGAAAAATAAATTAAAGAAGGCACAAGCTAAGCTTTTTTTGGGATTTTATAGATTACTTATTCATAAAAAATTAAAACTTTTGCTCTATTTATATTTCTAACCCTATTGTAAGCACCGAGCGCATGTATTTTTCAAAGTTTACATAACAAGTTTAGCTAAATATTTTGTATATATACTTTTATAATTTTTAGATTTCTACATACTTAACATATGAGTACTTTGCAAACCTGAAGGATTTAGAAAATAATCCTTTCAAGTATAATAAATACACTGGTGGAAAAAAGTGACGAGCACACCCTGTATAATCTGAATGTGTCAAGATAATGCGTAGAGCGGAGCATTAAGGCTTCTTCTAGACGAGTTTGCGCAGCGAGTTTCGACTTTTTCTATATCTGCATTTTTTACTGAGTGCCTCCTATAGCTGTAATATGTTGTCTCCATAGAGACCGATGCGGGTGGGGGGGGGGGTTATTGTAGTCGTACTTTGTGCGTGATGGAGGGCCGTTCGCGTTATCTGAGTGAGTTTGAGCGAGGAATGGTTGTGGGGATGTATATGACAGGAGTATCATTCCGTGATATCGCGCACCGTCTCGAGCGGTCATTATCGGGAGTGCAGCGAGCATGGCGAGAATGGATGGAGTAGGGACGTACGCGCCTTCAGCCGCGAGCGGGACGGTCCCGCGCGATTAAAGCACGCGAGGATCGCGCCCTTGTGCATAGCCCTTTAGCGTCGCCTACGTCTTCCTTAAGGCAACTTGGAGCCGTTTGGCCATTAAGAAGGGATGGCGTATTCACTACGCGAACTGTACGGGGGCGTTTGCTAGAAAGTGGACTGCGAGCGCGCTGTGCGTTGCAGCGGATTCCACTGACTCGAGAGCACCGCCGTACACGGCACCAGTGTGTGGAGGCTAGACATCAGTGGGTTGTCGAGTGGAGGCACATTTTGTTTTCCGACGAATCAAGATTCGAATTGAGCACCGGTGACGCGCGAATTTTGCTTCATCGGAGACGTGGTGAGCGTCACCTCGAGGTGCATCCAACTACGCCCTATCCACCGCCTCCAATCTGGTGATATGTCGTTCTGCAAGCGTCTTTCGAACCCTTTTTGCACGATGTGGTCTGGCATTATTATCCATAAATATGAAATTTAAACCCAGTTTATTGCGTAGTGGATAGATAATGGGCCTAATAACTAGAGAACGGACACGCTTACCACATGACGCAAAGCCCAGTGCAGTACTGGCAAAAGGCTGTATTTCTAAAATATTTAATTTTATTTATATAATTGGAAAACGAACGGGTGGTGATCTATAAAATTACGAAATACATATTTATTTGTTGAAAAGTTATATTTATAAAGTTTTTAATTTTATTTATATAATTGGAAAACATACGGGTGGTGATCTATCTATCTAAAATTACGAAATACATATTTATTAATTAATTTTATTTATATAATTGGAAAACAAACAGGTGGTGATCTATAAAATTACGAAATACATATGTATTTGTTGAAAGTTGTATTTTTAAAGTTTTTAATTTTATCAGAATAATTGAAACATACATGAGTAGGTAAACCCCACCAGTTTTGTATAATACAAAGGTATTTTTAATAATATAAAATATTACTAAAAATCTGGTGTGAAGAACACAAATGCAGGTTCACTATTAATATTTTCTGTGAACGTGTCCGAATATATCCTATCCGCAGAGACGTAGATACGTATTTCGCTTTTCTACAAGCTCATCGGTACGCCCCTGCTGGAGAAAGGATATTTCCAGACACATTCACAGAAAAAAACCACCTCGCCCTATCACCGTAATTATCCAGACCGAGCGCAGAAGTAAATTCGGCGCTACCTGTTGTCAGACAGCCGAAGTACCTCGCATACCGTCCACATAATTAATGTGAAGTAACGACGCCCTTCCAAAGATTAGCACAGCCAACTCTCTAGAAAACTGCATTTTGTTTGTGCCTTCACTCATACTACGGCTTAACCGCATGTCTAATGTATCAGAATAATTGAAACATACATGAGTAGGTAAACCCCACCAGTTTTGTATAATACAAAGGTATTTTTAATAATATAAAATATTACTAAAAATCTGGTGTGAAGAACACAAATGCAGGTTCACTATTAATATTTTCTGTGAACGTGTCCGAATATATCCTATCCCCAGAGACGTAGATACGTATTTCGCTTTTCTACAAGCTCATCGGTACGCCCCTGCTGGAGAAAGGATATTTCCAGACACATTCACAGAAAAAAACCACCTCGCCCTATCACCGTAATTATCCAGACCGATCGCAGAAGTAAATTCGGCGCTACCTGTTGTCAGACAGCCGAAGTACCTCGCATACCGTCCACATAATTAATGTGAAGTAACGACGCCCTTCCAGAAAATATTAATAGTGAACCTGCATTTGTGTTCTTCACACCAGATTTTTAGTAATATTTTATATTATTAAAAATACCTTTGTATTATACAAAACTGGTGGGATTTACCTACTCATGTATGTTTCAATTATTCTGATACATTAGACATGCGGTTAAGCCGTAGTATGAGTGAAGGCACAAACAAAATGCAGTTTTCTAGAGAGTTGGCTGTGCTAATCTTTGGAAGGGCGTCGTTACTTCACATTAATTATGTGGACGGTATGCGAGGTACTTCGGCTGACTGACAACAGGTAGCGCCGAATTTACTTCTGCGCTCGGTCTGGATAATTACGGTGATAGGGCGAGGTGGTTTTTTTCTGTGAATGTGTCTGGAAATATCCTTTCTCCAGCAGGGGCGTACCGATGAGCTTGTAGAAAAGCGAAATACGTATCTACGTCTCCGGGGATAGGATATATTCGGACACGTTCACAGAAAATATTAATAGTGAACCTGCATTTGTGTTCTTCACACCAGATTTTTAGTAATATTTTTAATTTTATTTCTATAATTGGAACATTTTTATTTGTTCATTTTGTCGTTCAAGTTGAGTAAAGGAGTATTAATATTGACTAGCAATAGTTTCTCAAGGTTTTCTTCTGTCAATTTTGTTCTCTTTGAATTAAGTACATCCTTATAAATAGAAAACGTCCTTTCTACATCGCAACTGCTTATAGGTGCATACTGGAAATATTCTTTTGTGTCTTCATATTTAGCCGTTAGATTTTGTGGAATTGTCTCCATACATAATTGCTGCAATGTAATTAAATCTGGATTTCTATTAAGAATTGCTTCAAACTTTTGCCGAAGGCCACATCCGAAGTCACTTGGAATACTTTTTAAATTATTAACAGCCATATCTAATGTGGTTAATCCGTCATTTAATTTGATATTTCGATTTTCAAAATAAGTTATTAGTTTTGGCAATTTTCCAAAGTGTTCGTGAAGAAAGTACAACTGATTTTTTAAATTTGAGATTTGTGTGAGCTCCTTGCACTCACCAATACTTCTAGCATCCTCTTTTAGCAGTGTTACGAAATGATTTAGACTATCGAAATTCTCAGCATAATAACTAGTAGCTTCCAGCCATGTTCTCCATCTAGTTATTACTGGAGTGGGAGGCAGTGACAGAGATGGAAATTTTTCCCTGAAAAGAGCTACTCTCAATGGTGCTTTTCTGAAAACTTTTTTAAAAGCTGTTACAAGTCTATCAACTTCCAGAAAAGTGTCTCTGATATATTCACAGATTCTGTGGAGAGCATGTGCTACACAAGTAATATGGAACATATTAGGATATGTTTTCTTCAATAGTCTGCCTGTTTTTAACATATACGCAGCACTATCACTGACAAATAAAAGTATTTTTTCTTTGTACGTGGCGTCCGAATGAAGCATTTTTTGCATATTCTCCTTAATGGTTTCAGCAACTGTTTACGCATCAACTCTATTTATAACACTTGTTGCTATTACATATGAGTTATAGGGAATTGTTGGATGTAGTACACCAGCTACAACATTTACCACACAGCGTCCTAACATATCCACCGTTTCGTCGGCGCTTATCCATATGTATTGATTTAAAGGATGGCTTCTAATGCGCTCTACTGTTCTCGTATAGCACCTAGAAACATAATATTTGCGTAAAGTTGATATCAGGAACATTTCGACCAGTAAATTTTTTCAGAAATGTCTTCAAAATTGGATTGTGTCAGTTTAAATAATGGAATAATAGCTGCTATAAAAGTTTCACAGAGTTCTTCGTTAAAATTGTCAGATTCCAACGGGTTCAATTTTTTTTCGTGCTTTAACGATCCTACGTGACGTTTTACGGTTGATTTATTGCAATTTTTCAATAACGTTTCACATACTTCACAATAAATTTCGGAATCAATGGCAATGTACATACAATCAGTATGGCCCTCAATCTAACTCGCCATTGTTTCACGATGCCATTCTCGACGCTCTTCCATTGTCTGAGAAAGTAAGAATATTCTAGATCCAAATAAACGAAAATAAATAACGAAATTTTATGCACACTTACGTTAAAAGAATTGGAAAATGTTGCTTAAATGAAAAGAAAATGAATGTACGTGCTATTTCTCTTACGAAATACGATAAACTTATTTATTTTATCTACGTACACGACACCACTGAAAATACTATATTCTCCGAATACCGTAGCTGGGTTGTCCATTGTTATCGCTGCGAGACCAGGTGGCCGAGTAAGTCAAACAAATACTTCATTGAATTACGCCGGGATGTACTGAGCGACGTTATACACAATTCCAATTGCCGATTGCGTTTTATGGAAATTGCATCCGTTCTCTAATCATTAGACATAGGGAATACGTATGAGTACATACGATGTATATGTATATGGAAAAGGCGATCCAATGCCGGCGAAGACCGCGACGGCCGGCAACGATTTTCTCCGATTGTTTCGCAAATACAAGTTAGCAGTAATCATTTGAACATCGAGACATAGGTATTTGTAATGCGTTCTAAAATAACATTTACGAATTGCAAGGGATTTGCTTTTCTTATTTCTTTCAGTAAATCCAGGAAATTTTTAAGCTGCGGTACGTCGCATAAACAAAAGCATAATTCTAATAAAATTAAAGAATAATCCTATTAAAATAAATAAAAAAGGATTCTAAGAATTATAATAAATTATACAAGAGGTTCAAAAATTCCTCCTTGCACAGCAAGACATTGTCCTAGGCGGTCGTAGAAATTAGCTCTTACATTTGCTAACACGTCGGCAGTTAATGAATTCGCAGCCTCAGTTATTTTTTCTCTCAAGGCAACTAGATTTTCTACTCTACCAGCTTCATGAGTATAAACAATATTTTTTAGATATCCCCACAAAAAGAAATCATTTGGAGATAGATCAGGAGATCGCGGGGGCCATTTAATGTTTCCTGTTCCAGTAATAAGACGGTCAGGAAAAGCATTTCCTAGAAATTCCTTTACCCTCACTGCACTATATTCTGGACAGCTATCATGTTGAAACCAAACGATTTCTTGATTTATTCCAATGTTTTGAATGGCGGGAAGTATTTGATTTTTCATTAATTCGAGATACTTGTCGGCATTTAATATACCATCGATAAAACAGGGACCTATAGAATGGTCACCTAAAATACCTGCCCAAACGTTTAGTTTTTGAGGATTCTGAGTGCGATTTGCAAAATGCCGGTGTTGATTTTCCGAAGCCCAATATCGAAGAACAGAGGGATTGTGCTTTCCGTGTAATGGAAAAGTAGATTCATCGGTGAAGAGAATATTCTTAACGAAATTTTCATCTCGATGTATCTTTTCCATAACGTCTTGACAAAACACCATTCTCCGGAAATTGTCCTCGGGAAATATTTCTTGAGTTTTCGAATATTTGAAATATTTTAAACCATTACGTTTCCAAATACGTGAAATAGTTGTATTACTTGTACCCAATTCCTCGGCAGCACTTCTACTAGATCTCGTGTTATCAATTTCCACAATACTACAAATTAATACATCCCGCCGTTCTCTTTCCTCAATTTTTTGTGGTGATACCTCTCTTGGTTTGCATTTCATACAGTTATTGAGACAGAAACAAGTTTCAAATTTATTTATAATATTATAAATTGTTTGTCTGCAAGGTACAGAACGGTCTACAAATGTCAGCGCAAACAAATTCATGCACTCCATTGCGGACTTGCCAGCATAAAACCATTTTACTAACTGAAGCTTTTCAGTGGGTGTACAAAGAGCCATTATACATTAATTTTATTGTACGCTTTCAAATTGTAACGGCCGCAGCTAGACTGAATGCAAAATTTCCAGTCAATCGGTATCGGAGACAATCGTTAGTCGTCGCGGTCTTCGCTGGCATTGGAATGTACGTATACATTGTATGTACTCATACGTTGATTCTCTATGCCTAATGATATTTAACACATACGGTATAGGAAAACGCACGAAGCAATCCACTTTCGTCATCAACCAAAAACAGTGACGTCTGTATTACCAGTCTCATAACAACGAAAATAATATTACTAAATTTAGAATTTTATTAATCTGGAATACATTATATGTATATAATAGTAATCGTAGGATTATTTCAATGATAATATTAATTAAAAATTATCATTTTGGCGTCATTTCAACTAGTCTTATAAAAGATATTATCATAAGATGTTGGCCATCATGAAAAATCGTTTACATGTAACTGTCGAATCATTTGACGGTACTTGGTTGTTAAAATAGTAAATTTAAAAATGTAGTTTTATTTAGTTCCAGTTACAAAATACATTAGTTTGTTGTTTATTTTCTTTAATAAGAATGTACTTAATTTGCCTTTAGAAATTGGTCAATTTAGGTATAAAATTAGATATAAATATAACCTATAAGCTTCACCGTAAATTTTATAAATCGGCGCAAGGCTCACATACACGCACTATAACGGTTATGTCATAGATTTTAATGACGAAAGTGGATTGCTTCGTGCGTTTTCCTATATAAGTATTATGATAATTATAATATACAGGGTTGGGCAAAAGTAACGCATCAGTCGAATAATTCCGTAAATATAAACTTTAGAACAAAATGTTGTTAACAATAGTTTTTTGACAAGTTATTTTGTATTTGCTTCAATCATTTGTTTTTTTTTTTCATGATGATTACATATGACAGCAAAAATTTTTTTAATTTTTTTAAATGGAAATAATAATATTTTTTAGACAATTCGGAATCTTTATTAAGTTCTGAATATGAATGCGTACTATTTTCATGGGGTTAGATAATAAAAATATTGGGAAAAAATAAAATTTAATAAAAGTAAACAAACTACAAAATTAAATTAAATGCTCAATGCTCAGTGTCCTAAACGTTCCCAAAAATGACGAATTGTATTTTGTAAACTATTAGGTGATATGGCTTTATCTCACGAGTAATTTTTGCTCTCAAATCCTCTAGGTTTCTAGGTTTCTCCTTGTATACTCGCGACTTCAAGTGTCTCTAAAGAAAGAAATCCAATGGATTTAAATCGGGAGACCTAGCGGGCCAATCAATAAAACCCCGACGTCCAATCCAACGACCGGGAAAAATTGTGTCTAAAAACTGTCGAACATTAATAGCATAATGTGATGGTGCTCGATCTTATTGAAATCATAGATTACGGTTTGGCATGCTTGGTTGATTGTCGTTAGGAAATAAAATCAACAGATCTGGTACAATATGGTTACGCAATAAATGTAAGTAACCATCACCATTTAGGTTGTGTTCCAAGAAGTACGGACCTATGATTCGTTGCCCAACAATGCCAGCCCACACATTAAGTTTGTGGCGATGCTGTGTATGATTTTCTCGCATCCAATGTGGATTCTCATTCACCCAATAACGGCAGTTATGCCTATTTACAAATCCATTTAGACAAAATGTAGCTTCGTCAGAAAATACGATGATGCTTAAAAAATTTGGATCGTTATTGGACAATTCCATTATTGTTTCACAAAACTGTAATCTTCTGTCCGGGTCATCTTCGTTAAGTTCGTGCAGTAAGTGTATCTTATAGGGCTTGTATTTGTTCGCTTTTAATATTCGTCTAATAGATCTGCTACTCATATCATTTTCTAATCCTAGTTGAGTGGTTGACTTAGTGGGATTTTCCGTTACAGCAAGTAAAACATGAAGAGATCGGTCTTCATTAGTGATTTCTTTTGGTCGGCCAGCTTTAGGTATATCTCTAACATCGCCCATTTCTCTAAATTTAGTAACCAATCTCAAAGCTGTTGATTGAGCTATAGGATCTCGATCCAAATAAACATTATTGAATAAAGTGCAAATTTCGTGATGTGAACGTTGCCTGTCACCATATTCGACCATCATAAGAAATTCTATTCTTTCTTTAGTAGTTAATTTGACCATTTTCACACAAAACACGTATTAAAAAAGCAAGTTTTACGATGGAAACTATTTTATTGTGAAACGTCAATAATTTAATGACAGTCAAAACATCTACAATTTCCAAAGCAATCTACAAAACACTGCACTAGTCCAAATGTACGTTTATTAAATTTTTTTTTTGTCAATATTTTTATTATCTAACCCCATGAAAAAAGTACATATTCCTATTCAGAAATTAATAAATATTCCGAATTTTCTAAAAGAAAAAATTATTTCCATTTAAAAAAAAAAATTTTTTTTGCTGTCATATGTAATCATCATGAAATAAAAACGCATGATTGAAGCCAATACAAAATAACTTGTCAAAAAACTTTTGTTGACAAGATTTTATTCTAAAGTTTATATTTACGGAATTATTAGACTGATGCGTTACTTCTGCCCAACCCCGTATATTAAACACCGTAATTCTTTGTTATAACATTATATGCCTAAAGTTTGTTTCTAATAGAGAGTTGGGATTTTCCTCCAATTTAGCTCATTGGAGGAAAGTGTTTCCGAAATTTTGCTCCACATTGTTGGCATTTTTTCCATATATATATTTTCCAGGTTAGCTTCTGTTCTAGGTGCAACCTTAATATTTAACGCATTCCATTGTGGGTATGTTTTTATTATCAAGTCATATCAAAGGAGAATTTCCGTGGCATTTTGTAAATACAATATGGTTCGATTTTTCTTCGTTCATTTTAACACGCCAGGTTTTCGCCCATTTTTCTATTTAATTTACGTTTTCTTGCAGAATTGTTCTTACTATATTTGGAATATGGTTCTCAATCAAAATAGCAACGTAATCTGTTAAGGTCGAGGTAATTACTCCTTCGTTGGTCGGAAAATCTGCTGTGTAAATTAGGTATAATATATATCCAAAAACGCTACCCTGAGGAACCCCCGATCTTATAGGACTTTTTTGTTTGGAGGCAAATTATAAGTTTATCCCTTCCCTCAGGCATAAAATGACGGTATTTTTAATGACAAATATTTGTTTTTGTTTGTTATTCCGTATATATTATTGGTAACCCTGGTATGATAGTTAAAATTTGTTGTATGTTGGCTTGAATTATTGTAGGATTAGCGACCTTTCAAACTTCAATCATACTAAGATAGGTTTATTGATTGAAATAAAATTTAAATTATTTTACTACTTGTAATAGTTTTGTTTTAATAAATTAATTGTATTTAATTAAATACTAGTATATAAAGTATTTCTCTTCTTGTTGGTATATAGTTCGCCCCAAATGACTGCCTTTATGTCTTGAATCAGAGAAAATTTAAAAATGAGATTAAATATTTATACAAGAAAAGTCGATAGATTAACAAACAAATAAGTAATAAAAATATAGTACTGATAATAAAAATAAACACACAAGAAGCATAAAAATCCATTCTCGAATTTCCTGCAATTTCCTATAACCGCCGGCGTTTCGGACAATTTAATAAAATAGAGTTTATCTTGTCTCTGAATATTTCTTTTTCTGCCGCCCTTCCTGACCATTCAGAAACTAATTTGAGAGCTATTCAATCAAGTCATATTGAAAGACAGGAACAGTCCGATGATTATGGTTGATGGCAACTTAATCTCAAAAATTACCGAGATGACAGCCAGACAGAGATGTGAAAAGATTGACATTGTAGCCAATGTATATCTTCCCAGAAGAATCAGAACAGAAACAAAATCAATAAATACTTACCTACCCCTGATTAACTATGTCATAGATGAAGCAGTTAGTTGAATTCAAATCATTAAATGTTGGAAACTATTTGTATTTCAAGTCGTTGTTTCCTTGATGTTAGATAATCTTTTATCTAGTTTAACTATGCATATAATTCTAATATTCAGAGAGTTTTAGTTCAATAATCTAAGGGGAATTTTTCTTGTTTTACAATATTTATACAGGCTGTTTGCAGTTAACTTAGCCAAACTCTAGGGGCGTATTCTACTAACCAAAATAATCATAAAAGTTCATATAAAAAATTTACTGAAAACGCTCTTTTAAATTGTTTTAATGGTTTTTCACTATCTAAACTAATATTATAAAGAGGAAACATTTGTGTTTTTGTATGTATGTTTGTAATGTTTTCACACAAAAACTACTGGACCGACTTCAAAAATTCTTTCACCATTAGAAAGCTGCATTTTCACTGAGTGACATAGGCTATATTACATTTTCAAAAAAAAAGGGATCCCCAATAAAAATGCATTAATGTAACCCAAGGTGTGAAAAAATTAGTCACAAAAAATCTGCCATCGCGTACGCTGCGGAAACTATTGTTGATAGAACAAAAAAATGTTCTACAGTATTATAGAACGTATTAATATCTACAAAAAAGTCGCGAAACCATATGTCCAACTACTGTAGTTATGCCACTATAACTACTTTTTTACATTTTAAAAGTTAATAAAAGTGCCGACAATAATCAAACCATATTATCCATACCTCTGTATTATTCCTTATCCTATTAAATGATATTTTATTAAAGACCATTTCAATACCAGTAAAATACTTTTTAAATTATTAAAATCGGACATTCCATTCAAAAGATATAACGAATTTAAAAATGTCAATCTAAAGAAAATAATGTTATAATATAATGTAGTAGTATGGCGATAGCCATATTCATTTTGTTTGTAATAAATTGACAATCGAAAAATTATAACTGGAATAAGAATAGTATGGCAGAAGTAATTTAATAACAAGTTCAATGAGAATGAAAAGTAATAGGAAACAGGCACAGAGAAGCTGTTATAGAAAGAAGTTAAACATAAAGTGATATAAAATCCAAAAATTAAGGATCACAAGAAAGGAAGATTAAATATTTAAGAGAATACACTCACTATTGTATTTATTCAAGGTAGGATTGAAGAAAAGAGAACATATACTATACAAATTTTATTAAAAGAATTTAAATAACACTGAGATATTTGAAAGGTGACGTTTTTGAAGTAATTTCGACAATGTGTCAAAAGCCAAGTGACAGGAACATTATTAAAATAGCGGGTTACATTGTTTATAAGTTATGTTAAATAACTAAATGGACTAAACAAAAAATGTAATCAATTCATCAGCTTTACAATTAAAAAAATAATTTTTTTGTCAAAAACATTTTTTTTCCTTTAACTTCACATAGCTACAGCAACGCAATTGGATGATTTGTTTTCCCAGTGAATTTATATTTACTATAATACATTATCTCTTTTCTCATTCATTTCATTTCAGATTGAGTCACAGCGAAGCGTGGTCGGGATTAGCTAGTTGTTAATAATTTCACAAATTAAGGAATATAATAACTTTGTTATTGTAGTATTTATAACATTTTACTATTTTAATGATTGCTCGAATAAAGTTCATCCATATGATCATAGAAATCAGTGCCTTGTGATTCAAAGGATAGTCCACCTCCCGAAATCTCGTCCTCAAAAGACAAAAGACCAAGACAAACTTTGACATATCAATATTGACATTAAGTTTCATACATACATGTCATATTGAAGTGTAACCCTGTTATTTTTCTTATAATGTATAAATACACAGAACTGACAGATATTAATTTTACTTATTGGCGTGCGAACTTAAATTCTCAAGTAGCTGTCCGGCTGTATCGTGAAACGTTTTCAGCGCGACATTGTCCAGATAAAGGTACTTTTGCGGCTATTTATCGTCGTCTTAGAGAGAGGATCCTTCTTGAAAATTTTTCTGAATTCTGGGGGTAACCGGACACTTCGAAATGCTGCTATAGAAGAAGGTATTCTTGAAATAGTTGATGTTGACCCAATTTCCGTAAATTTATTTCCTTCATGTTCACATTTGTTGTCGTACTTTGTATGTATCTTTTATATATTAACGGAGATCTTCGATAATAATTATTCTCTCTTCGGGATTGTTAAACTTTTAGTAAACTCATTATTATAAAAAGATCCGTTTGCAATTATATATCTATTATATTTGTCGAGATATTTTGAGAAAAACGTGTTTAATAGATATTGTTGTTGATTTAAATATTGTGTTTTTAAATCCCTTTTATACAAATAACGCCAAATGGGTAAGTTCTGTGGGTAAGTTATATGATATATATCCTATGTTCAACGTATGAACTCTAATTAAAATTTAACCTTAATTCAAGCTGGCGCTCTTATTCTCTTTTATTATAATCTCTTTTATTATAATTCACTTAAAATCATTAACGTTTCGATAAGAACCCTACCATCTTCACTGACCATAGTCCGGGTCTGGCTAGTTAAATTGCATCTGGTACATCAACCCTCCCACACAGGTAAGTCTATGGACTGCTACAGTATTTCTGCATTATATCGTAACGTATACACAGCCAGTTTTGCGAGATCTATTTTTACTATTTACCGGTAGCACATTATCAAAATACGTTGTTTAGAAATTACGTTTGGAGAAGATGTTTTTCTTGCTGTATAGTGAAAGTTCAATATTTTTTAAGTGATCTGCAAGTTAACAACATGATAAATACTGCAATAAATAGTGTAATAACAAATAATAACGTAATCAAAAGAGAATATGATAATATTTATTATCCAAAAACTTAAGACCAGATTTGTAAATCTTCGACGTCATCGGGCTTATCTTTGTAAACTTTGTTTTTTACGTATCCCCAAAGAAAAAAATCTAAAGGACTTAAATCTGGCGAACGGGCTGGCCATTCAATGGTTCCTCGTCTTCCAATCCATCTGTGGGGAAAAACATTCTCCAGATATTGACGAACATTTACACCATAATGTGGTGGGGCGCCATCTTGCTGGAACCAGATACTGTCATTGAGCAGGTGTTCATTGTTTTCAAGAGGATAGAGCGTAGCACTAGCAGGTATTATTTCATTTTACAATAACTGCAAATACAGAGCCGAAGTTAAATTGCCATTGATGAAAAAGGGACCGATAATATGACCGCCTAGAATGCCAACCCAAACATTAACCTTTTGGGGGTACTGCGTATGGTGCTCCAAAAACTAAGAGGGATTTTCCGATGAACAATATCTGCAGTTATGTCTGTTTACTTCACCTGTAAGGCAAAAAGTAGCTTCGTCTGAGAAAAGAATATTGTTGACAAAATTTTCATTATTATTGCAAATATTTAACATTTCTTCAGAAAATTGTAATCTCCTATCAAAATCATCTTCCGTTAACTCGTGTACAAGGTGTACCTTATAAGGTTTATACTTTTCACTTTTTAATAACGACACGATCGTTGACTGTGAAATATTGAAATTGGCCGCTAATTGATTGGTTGATAAATGGGGATATTCAGATACAGCCAATAAAATATCCAGTTTGTTATCATCGCTTTTTGCTGTTCTAGGTTTACCACTCCTTAGCAAATCTTTAAGGCTACCCGTTTGTTCAAAGCGTCTTAAAATTTTACCCACAACGGATTTAGAAATTGGATTTCTATTTGGATGCGTATCATTAAATAAATTACTAACGTCTTGTAAACTTCTGCGTCTATCTCCATAACCCAACATCATAAGTATTTCAATTCGTTCATGTTCACTTAAACTCGCCATTGTTAATATTAACAGCAACAAATTGCACAAATGAATTATTTCTGTCAAAGATTTGACGTACACAATAACCACTGATAAAATTATGTAGCTCAAGTTTGTTTATCGCTACGCTTCGGTCTATCTGCGATGTACCGAACATCTGTTAAACAGATGAACCGGCTTTTTCTTATAAAAAAGTTATTAAAATGAATTTTAGAAAAACAAAAAAAAATTTGTAAAAAGAAAAAAAATCTCTATCGAATGTTAGAGTAAAACTTACTAATGGGTGATTCATTTGGAGGTACTTTCTTAGGTGGGGATTTAATGGCTGAGCGCGCATGCGACGCGTCAGCGGACTGCGCATTCTGGTTCAGTACTATTTGACATTACGTAATGGAAAGACTTAGCCCGGCACAGCGTCTACAAGTAGTACAGCTTTATTACGAAAATGGGCGTTCTACAAGGAATGTGTATCGTGCGCTTAGAACAAAATATGGGCCACATAATCGGCCTACCGAACGCACAATTCGCTATACCATTAATAAGTTTGAAACTCAATTTACAATAATGGATAATACCCGACCACATAGACCTCATCAAGCACGTAGTGAAGGAAATATAGCGTCGGTAGCAGCGAGTGTACGCGAAGACCGGGAGAATCAATTTGTCGCTGTTCTCAACAGTTTGGTTTGGTTTGTCGTATGCAACAACTTGGTGTATTTTACGAAAGGATCTTGGTTTAAAAGCATACAAAATTCAACTAGTGCAAGGAACTAAAGGCGACCGACCTTCCGAATCGTTTCCGTTTCAGCTGTTGGACTCTTGATAAACTTGCAGAAGATCCACTGTTTTCGACAAAAATTTTGTTCTCCGATGAGGCCCATTTCTGGCTTAATGGGTACGTGAATAAGCAAAATGCCCGTATTTGGGGTGATGAGCAACCTGAAGAGATTGAAGTGCTACCATTACATCCAGACAAAACAACTGTTTGGTGCGGATTATGGGCCGGTGGAATAATTGGTCCATATTTCTTCAAAACAGAAGCCGGCCGGAATGTGACTGTGAATGGCGACCGTTATCGCGCCTTGATAAGGGACTATTTGCTGCCTGAACTTGACACCCGTGGTCTACAAGACATTTACTTCCAACAAGATGGCGCCACTAGCCATACAGCTCGTGAAACTATGGCTTTACTGCGAGAACGATTCGGTGAACATTTAATTTCACGCTTCGGACCAGTAAATTGGCCGCTCAGATCTTGTGACATCACACAATTAGACTTTTTTCTGTGGGGCTACGTGAAGTCTAAAGTCTACATGGATAAACCGGCTACAATTGAGGCATTGGAGGCCAATATTACTCGGGTCATTGGACAAATACCACTCGAAATGCTAGAACGCGTCATTGAAAATTGGAACAGCAGAATAGACTACGTTAACCGCAGTCGCGGCCAACATTTGAGAGAAATAATCTTTAAAAAATAATTGTAAAGAATGGTTCCTTTATATGATAATCAAGTTTCTTAAATAAATTGGCCTTTTTCATTTGTTCTTTGCTTTTGGAAAAAGTATCTCTAAATGAATCACCCATTAGTTCCCATTTAAAAAAAAATGCGCGGACTGGCGTAACTAAATAACAAATGAAGAAAAAAAAAATTCAAATATTCTCAAATGTAGATCAAAATATCCTAACAAACTTTTATATTGAACATAAATCCCTAAAATGAATATTAACGACAATAAATCGCCGTCTCCATACTTTTAACTAACCCTGTATAATAAACGAAAATTGTACCTAGTCTGTTAACCAGTTATATTTTTTTTAAGTAGAATTCTATCAGAAAGTCCCGATAAATTAAAAAGACAACACAAGCAGAGTTACGTCAAGTAATTTTTTTAATTCCAGATACTGGTAATATTTATTTAATATCTACCAACAATAAAATATAATTCCCCTTTGTCATCTTTGATTCTAAATATTAACATGTATTGTGGCGACAAGCGTATTAATTTTTAATGCATTTTAACATGTATTTTTATGACTGTGTATTATTGTGCTTTATAGATCTTCCTTCAACCTCTTTGTTAGTAGATCTGATACACAATATCAAATTTATAACAATTTAATATAAGCACTAAAAATAACTTTCGTTCTAACTACAGTTTAATTTAAAATGTATTTTCGAAAACCTTCTGTCTCATCAAAAATGAACAGAAAAAAATCGGTTTTTCATTGACAGGATTAATATTCGGGATTAATTAAAAATTAAACCTGAAAGCAGTCATGAAGTGCAAACACGAATTTCACGAAAAAATATGATTTTTTTTTAATGTAACCTCATTTCACTGTCAATCAATCTGTATTTTCCATATTAATCAAATGACAAATACTTATTGAATTATATCATGTTACGAAATGAATTTCATTACGTATGCTGCTAAAATAAAAGGAGTTTGAATTGTTCTGACATATACTCTTTTTTTTATTTAGATTACAATTTCCGAAGTGGATTTTGCATAAGATTTAAGATAAATGAATTTAATGTAAAAAGTATTTAAATTTCAAATATAGTCTTGATCTACATCGGTCAATAACAAACGATTTACTGAATATTTACAGAATTTTGAAATACACACAAAATCACATGTTTTGGACCCTCTCTGTATAAAAGAAATGAATGGTGTATTGTTATTTCTGGGTTCTTATCAAAGTAGGCACATTGTATGCGAAAAAAAGACAGCAATGACGTTTGATGATAACCAGAGAATGGATGCAATTTCCATAAAACGCAATCGGCTATTGGAATTGTGTATAACGTCGCTCAGTACATCCCGGCGTAACTCAATGAAGTATTTGTTTGACTTACTCGGCCACCTGGTCTCGCAGCAATAACAATGGACAACCCAGCTATTGTATTCGGAGAATATAGTGTTTTCAGTGGTGTCGTGTACGTAGATAAAATAAATAAGTTTATCGTATTTCGTAAGAGAAATAGCACGTACATTCCTTTTCTTTTCATTTAAGCAACATCTTCCAATTATTTTCACGTAAGTTTGCATAAAATTTCGTTATTTAATTTCGTTTATTTGGATCTAGAATATTCCTACTTTTTCAGACAATGGAAGAGCGTCGAGAATGGCATCGTGAAACAATGGCGAGTTGAATTGAGGGCCATACTGATTGTATGTACATTGCCAGTGATTCCGAAATTTATTGTGAAGTGTGTGAAACGTTATTGAAAAATTGCAATAAATCAACCGTAAAACGTCACGTAGGATCGTTAAAGCACCAAAAATAATTGGAATCTGACAATTTTAACGAAGAACTCTGTGAAACTTTTATGGCAGCTAATATTCCATTATTTAAATTGAACAATCCAATTTTGAGACATTTCTGAAAAAATATACTAGTCGAAATGTTCCTGATGAATCAACTTTACGCAAATATTATGTTTCTAGGTGCTATACGAGAACAATAGAACGCATTAGAAGCCATCTTTTATATCAATAAATTAAATCAATACATATGGATAAGCGCCGACGAAACGGTGGATATGTTAGGACGCTGTGTGGTAAATGTTGTAGCTAGTGTACTACATCCAACTATTCCCTATAACTCATATGAAATAGCAACAAGTGTTATAAATAGAGTTGATGCGGAAACAGTTGCTGAAACCATTAAGGAGAATATGCAAAAAATGCTTCATTCGGACGCCACGTACAAAGAAAAAATACTTTTATTTGTCAGTGATAGTGCTGCGTATATGTTAAAAACAGGCAGACTATTGAAGAAAAGATATCCCAATATGCTGCATATTACTTGTGTAGCACATGCTCTCCACAGAATCTGTGAATATATCAGAGACACTTTTCCGGAAGTTGATAGACTTGTATCAGCTTTTAAAAAAGTTTTCAAAAAAGCACCATTGAGAGTAGCTATTTTCAGGGAAAAATTTCCATCTCTGTCAATACCTCCCACTCCAGTAATAACTAGATGGGGAACATGGCTGGAAGCTACTAGTTATTATGCTGAGAATTGCGATAGTCTAAAACATTTCGTAACACTGCTAAAAGAGGATGCTAGAGTATTGGTGAGTGCAAGGAGCTCACACAAATCCCAAATTTAAAAAATCAGTTGTACTTTCTTGACGACCACTTTGGAAAATTGCCAAAACTAATCACTTATTTTGAAAATCGAAATATCAAATTAAATGACGGATTAACCACATTAGATGTGGATGTTAATAATTTGAAAAGTATTCCAAGTGACTTTGGATGTGGCCTTCGGCAAAAGTTTGAAGCAATTCTTAAAAGAAATCCAGATTTAATTACATTGCAGCAATTATGTATGGAGACAATTCCACAAAATCTAACGGCTAAATATGAAGAAATAAAAGAATATTTCTAGTATGCACCTATAACCAGTTGCGATGTAGAAAGGACGTTTTCTATTTATAAGGATGTACTTAATTCAAAGAGAACAAAATTGACAGAAGAAAACCTTGAGAAACTATTGCTATTCAATATTAATACTCCTTTACTCAACTTGAACGACAAAATGAACAAATAAAAATATTCTAATTATAGAAATAAAATTAAAAACTTTAAAAATACAACTTTTCAACAAATATATATGTATTTCGTAATTTTATAGATCACCACCCGTTTGTTTTCCAATTATATAAACAAAATTAATTAATAAATATGAATTTCGTAATTTTAGATAGATAGATCACCACCCGTATGTTTTCCAATTATATAAATAAAATTAAATATTTTAGAAATACAGCCTTTCGCCAGTACTGCACTGGGCTTTGCGTCATGTGGTAAGCGTGTCCGTTCTCTACTAATATGTATCCAAGCGTCAGTATTAATTTTTTTTAGAAGCAAAAGAAGATTCCTTGCACAAATCGTCATCATTTTAAAATAAAATCATTTTATGAAAGAATGGGGAAGTTGTTTGAATGTATAGGCATACGTCTATATGCGATCCTAAAGTAAATATATATCTCAAACAAGTGACTTTATTATATACTTCATTATATACACATTTAACTGTCCATATTTATTTCTTCCCTATTTATAAGCATATATTACGTATTACGTAAGTTTTGAGTCAGTCATTTTTGCAACTAGAAAAATGTCGCATTTGATAAACTTCTGGTAAGTTTTAAATTATAATTATTTATTAAATGTTGAAAAGAATTAAGTATGATTGTGTAATTCCGTACTCTGGCTTTTTGCTGCCTAAGTGATGGAGGAATATTGAACACTATATGCAATAATAATGAATTTAAGTGCTACAAGAAATGTCACATAAATCAACATTTAAGATCTAAGGTGCATGAGCAAAATTATAGATTGCAACAATTTAGTGACCAGACTGATCATTCTGATGATAAAATGATGATAAAGAATTCTATACAGAGTTATGCTTAGCAATATTACGTTTTGGAAGTTAAATAACTCTGTTATAAAACAATTTCTGGTAAAGTACTCTAGACGTCACGTTCCCGATGAATCAACTCTGAAGAAGTATTACTTAACTTCTATATATATATACGCAATAACTAAATTTAATAACAGTGTCAGTATCAGAAAATGTACATGTATTTAATACAACTTATTGTTTTGAAAACAAGTGACTCTTTCTGACTTATACAACAATGGATTCAATTTGACGAATATAAGCATCAAAGCATGTCTAAAAACGCATAACCATCATTTCATTTTCTCGTAATTATTTATTATAGATAGAATAGATAGTATGAATTCACTGAATTAGACAAATCTAAAAATATTTTTAATTAGATAAAAATGTTTCTAAATGTGCGTTATTCAGTTAATTCATATTCAATATTATTGTTTAAATATAAGTATATTAATGCATGATTAAATATATTTACGATTGTGTTTAGCTACTCGTCTAAGTTCCGGGATGCTGATTTCTTGACAGACTTGCCTAATTCTAGCACAAAGTTCATCTCGATTTCTGGGCCTTGTGTTATAAACTTTATTTTTTACCATTCCCAAAAATAAAAATCGAGGGGTGTAATATCGGGAGACCTCGGAGGCCACAGTTCAAAAGGACTGTTTCTTCCTATCCAGCGCATAGGAAATGTTTGGTTCAACCATTGCCGAACAATTCCTGAATTAGGTTTTGTACAAATATTTTACCCTATTGGACGCCAATGAAGTCACCGAGACATTTGGACATGAGGAAGCTCAGTGGCTCAGTGGAAGCAAGATGGGTGCCGTGTTTGCAGTCAGACGATCAAAAGCATGTTCGTGTGACCATTTCTCAGCCATGTCTAGACATGTTCAAGCGTAATCCTGTAGATTTTTTGAGACGTTTTGTAACCGTCGATGAAACGTGGCTACACCACTTCACGCCAGATACTAAAACATAATCAAAGCAGTGGACAGTACGAAGCGAACCAACTCGAAAGTAGGCCAAAACGATGCCGTCACCTGGCAAGGTGATGTCTACCGTCTTTTGGGATTCTCGAGGAATAATTTTTATTTACTACTTGCAACATGGGACGACAATAACAGGCGCGTATTATGCGTCGTTACTAGACAGATTAAAGAAAGAAATCAAAGGCAAAAGGCCTCATATGGCAAAGAAAAAAGTCTTGTTTTACCAAGACAATGCCCCATCACACAAGTCTGCCATTGCAATGACGAAACTGTACGAATTACGATTCCAATTAATTGAACACGCACCGTACTCGCCATATTTGGCCCCTTCTGACTTCTTTCTATTTCCGAACCTCCAGAAATGGTTGGCTGGAAAGAAATTCTCTTTGAATAATAAAATCATCGAAGCTGTAAATGAACACTTGGAAGGTTTTGATAGTTCTTATTTTTCTGAAGAAATGAAAGGTCTTGAAAAACGTTGGACTAAAAGTACAGAGTTACTAGAAGACAATGTAGAAAAATAGATAGGATTTTACCGCGAAAAATGGTGTTGTGTGTCTCGTTCTAGATACTTTCCGATCTTCCCTCGTACATTTGTATATGAAACAATACTATGCTACAATATGAAACAGACATGTAAATAATTTACATATCTGTAACATGGACAATACACCACGTATTTTCAACATTTACTTCTGCTTAATACATATGTTTCTGCCATCTAGGCGTCATCAGTCAAGCTAGTGAAGCAATGTATACAAATTGATACAAATCTGTTAAACAACTGATTTGTATCTGTATTTATATTTTATTGAAATCGCCCACAAAGATAAAACAAGTTTCGTCCTATAAGGTGACACTATTTAATAAGTGACATCTTACGGACGAAAGAGACTATGTCCGGAAGGCGACCTTTCGTTCGAATAGCTATGTTATTATTGGAAACGAAAAAATACGTATGTCGGTGTAGTCCATTAACAACGAGCCAGATGGCGGTAAATATACAAAAAGGTTGTGTTTATGTATGAGAATACGTTATGCACGTATAAAGCTTCGTTACAATATGAAACAGATATGTAAATAATTTACATATCTGTAACATGGACAATACACCACGTATTTTCAACATTTACTTCTGCTTAATACATATTATTGTGGATTTTTCCCCGAAGAATTATTATGAACAATTAGAGATTTTATTACATTTATTAAACTTGTACATTTGTTTTATATCAAAGTATTTTTACAGGTTTATTGGATTTATTGTAATGACCGGGACTGTATAGTTATTATTGTATCGGAGGTTGTCCGACTTGTGGTATTATTTAATTAGATGTGCCCGATGTCCGCATATTTTGCCGGTTTGGGAGAGAGAGATATCAGGTTCGTTGCATTGTACGGTTGGAGGTAAAAAACATCATTTTTGACTTCTATATTTCTATATTTGTTTTAACTTCGGTTTATTTTGTCTTGAGTGTTTTTGATGTGTAATTAATAATTCATTTACGCATTACGAGTGGTGGTGATCTCGTTTTTTTTATTTAATTCTTATTATATTTGATATCTCTCGCTTTTTTTTTTCTTTATAAAAAGTGTTGCGTACGTAAGTACCTTTTACAATTATTTTATATAAATACTATTCTTTATAATTCTATGATATTTGTGCTTATTTGAAATTTTATATTAGCTTATAAGATAGATAATTGAGAAAATTAGTTTTTTTGTCAAGATATTCTAGAAGATTTTTGAAAGTCAGGTTGGAGGGGAGATTTTATACTTGTGTTAAGTTCGCACGAGTAAAGTAAATTACGAGGTTGACGTTTAGTCTATTTACGAATTGATTTTGGGATTATAAATTAGATTTTGAATTTGAGAATTTTCTTAATGATCTATTAGTCATATTTTTGCTCGCGATTCACACGAGGCTTTTTCTTTGTGTGCGTGTTTTTTATCACACAAACTTTTTACTCCAAGCTTTTGTTCTATATTCCATTAGCCCTCTTTACACTTTGAAAAGAGTTTTTTCTTCTTTTTACTTTTTTTAATAAAATAGTTAAGTATAAGTGTGACTTTTTTTGACTCTTTAATTTGTCCACATTTTCACTCGAGAAAAAGAGGGAAAGCCCGGGAGCAAGCTGTCTCAAGCAAGCTAAATTTTCGTCTGAATTAGTCCGGACATTTATTGTGGTTAACCGTGGACCTACCCTTTAAGTAAACTCACAGTTCACAGCAATATGTTTCTGCC
This sequence comes from Melolontha melolontha, assembly GCA_935421215.2. Lineage (NCBI taxonomy): Eukaryota > Metazoa > Arthropoda > Insecta > Coleoptera > Scarabaeidae > Melolontha > Melolontha melolontha. The sequence continues at coordinate 18,055,998 of OW285237.1, read as the reverse complement.
ATCTAGGCGTCATCAGTCAAGCTAGTGAAGCAATGTATACAAATTGATACAAATCTGTCACTTATTAAATAGTGTCACCTTATAGGACGAAACTTGCTTTATCTTTGTGGGCGATTTCAATAAGATATAAATACAGATACAAATCAGTTGTTTAACAGATTTGTATCAATTTGTATACATTGCTTCACTAGCTTGACTGATGACGCCTAAATGGCAGAAACATATTGCAGTGGAATTTGCTTTGAAATTGCTTATTAATTTTTATTCACACTACAGCTTATATTGCCGACTATTCAGTCTAGTAGAATCCACGAACTCCCATCTCATGAATCGTTCCTCGCGGATCGGGTCCAAGTTTTAATTTGAAAATAAAACAATAAACATAAATAAAAGATCTTATTTGTTAATTTCGCAGTTTATTTAAAAAAAAAAGTAAAAAAAAATCCCTCTACAGAGTGTATAGGGTGCTAAAGCATCATCAAACAGTAGCAATGGGGAAACACTCTTTGTGAATAATGACTCGCACACAGAGAAAAACCCCTTGTGACACTCGATCAAACATAAAACTAATAAATACTAGTGAAATTTGTCAAGTTTGACCTCTACTTTAACCCCTGCAAACAAATGTCAAAAACAACTAAGTTTTCGAAACCCGCGAAAATTGAATTTTTTGTCGTGCGCAAAAATAACACAACAAGGTCAATCCACACTAAAGAAAACTCCAACCTTGAATTCAAAATGTTCTCGAATATTAATTTAAAAAAAAAAAAACTTCCCTTACAAAAAACATGACAAGTTTCTCTAATACCCATATACTACTTTCAAATATAAATTATTACAAAAATACATAAAATTATAATAATGAAAATAATCGTGATATCAAATATATAAACAAAATATTTTATCAAACTTACATAGATCTATGCACCATTAACCAAATGCATGAGAGATATCTTATTCATAAGAACATTTTATAAACATCAAAACACTCGCAAAAATCGAATTAAGATTTACATGCACTTCACACAAATGTATAAACAATATTCAACCCGATTTTATAAAACAAAGAATAAAATTGAGTACTTTATTCTTTAATAATCCGATCACTTCAACCGTCAAGATATCTCTAACTCAAAAATGAAATTTTAACATCCGCCTGAATATCCCTACCAACTATAAAATCAAAATATCTACCGACAATATACATTTAAATACTAATACATTATCCGGAAAAGCGGCAAGTTCAATCCTCTGGTCAACCTAAATATACGAGGGTTAATCATAATTTCAAACATTATAAAAATTTTCACTTATAAAATAAAATATATATATAACGATCCCCGTCTGAAATAAATAAACATACAATTGAAATAGATAATTTTTTATAAATGTACTACATAACAGAGTTCAATATTGTTCAATCATTTTTCCTTTCTTGTCCAAGGAAAAATCTATAGCAATATGTATTAAGCGGTAGTAAATATTGAAAATACGTGGTGTATTGTCCATGTTACAGATATGTAAATTATTTACATGTCTGTTTCATATTGTAACAAATGCTTTATACGTGCATAACGTATTGTCATACATAAACACAACCTTTTTGTATAATAACTATGCTGTTAATAGTTAGGAAAGATTAATGAATTGTTAGATATTTTTAAAATCTTATTGAAAATATTCCTAAATTGTATTATTAAAAGAAATGTTCAATTCTAAAATTTAGATATTCTTCTACTCTTTTAGACGTCGAAGTTTCATTAGGTTACGGAAATGTAAAAGATAAATAAAACTTTACAAAATATTCCTGGCTGCAGTTGTTATGTACTTAGAATAGGGTTTTAAATTCTGGTCGATGCATCGTTGCTTACACTAATACCTGCCAACTCTCTCTGACGAAGACAAACTACAACACTAGTTCGTAAATCCGAGTTTACAATCCTCTTAGTAACGTGCTCTGGAAAAAATATAAAAACAATGGCAAAACAATGTGTTCATGCCGGGAACTGTTTACACGCGACAATTTATGGACAAAAACGTTTGATTTTTAAGACACTAAAACTGGAAATTGGCGAACTGCACGGAGTTCGCCAATTTCCATTAACTAATAATCAAGTAGACACTTTGTCGTCGACTTTTATGCTCGGCGCTTTTGATGTTAGTGCATTTTGTAATGCAATTCTGTTTAGTGAATGATGCTATTGCATTAAGGAATATTGGCCATAAAAGCTTGTGCTATAGTGGAGTGGGACTTGAGTCTCCTTTACGTGTACTTTGGTGTAAAGTATCGCATAATATTTAATGTCTTTTCGAATTCATAAGTACAAGCACTAGGCATAAATTTTAAGATTATCTTTCCATACAGAGGACGTTAAATATATGAAGAGCCAGACGACGCAAATAAAATGCCTTCTTCAATTTATGGCTAATATCTTTACACAGGAATTGATAAAATGCAAACAGAAATTTATTTTTCACAGATTATTGAATGAAAATAAAAATGAAAATCAATTATTTTATTTTTTAGCATAATACGAGTGCGGGTTGATAAATTCGCGCGATCGTACAGAAACAAAAGAATTATTTAAATAAACAAACTTTATTTTTCTACGCAATCGCCGCTTAATTCGATACATGTGGTCCGTCTGGATTCAAGCTTCCTCATTCTGTCTCGAAACAGCGTTAGTGGACAGGGCTTTAAATCTCACCAATCCAGCTTTCAGACCAACAGTGCTTATTAAAGCAAAAACAATTTTAACAGAAAACAATTATCCACCACAATTTATACAAAACATTATAAAACACAGACTTAATAAAATATATAACAAAAATAAGTGCCAAAACATACATGTTACGGGCCATACATGTTACACAAAATATGTGTTTTGATACGAAATAAATTCGTGAGTTTTGTATCCTTTAATTTCCTTAGTTTAATTTCATTATTTTAATTTTAAATTTTAATTTTAATTCATTCCTACAAATGTAAATATATTTCTTACCTTTCTTTGTATTAATTTTTTTGTTCTAATTACTTGAAAAAGATTTAATAAGAAAGTCGAAACGTCGTTTTAAATAAAAAAAATTGGAATTCATTAAAGGTCGCTAAACCAAGAAAAAGTCTATTATTTTAATATACATACATTCCTTGTTTTCAATATACAGTAAAACCTCTAATTATGGACACCTCCGACAATCGGACACCTCTAAAAAATGGACATTTTTTGTTGTACGAAATTTTATAATGGGTTTTCTTAATAATAGTCACTCCTAATATTGGACCCTCCATAAATCGGACGCGGACACCCTTTATTTCACCGAAGCAATAAAACATCTGTAAATATATCTCTTAATTAAGGACAGACAAGACGGGCGGCGCCGAATAAAATTTTGCAATTATGTATGTATGTATGTACTTTTATTGCTGTACACGTGGAAGTATATCTACTCAGGTTTTTCCCATAATACTTATGTATGTACAAAGTGCACACGTGGAAGTATATCTACTCGGGTTTTTCCCATAATACAAAGGAACGACGGTTTACCACTGGCCTACTCGTCAGGTGATAAGTGGAGTGATATTTTGAATCAGTTTAAACTAGCCTTTGATAGTGTCAACAGGAATTCTAGTAAAAGAAAGCGGTTAACAATCCAAGATAAAATTGATATTATTGCGGTTAGTGAACAGCAAAGCTTAAGTGTCCGAAAGCTCGCGGAAAAGTTTGGTGTCGGAAAGTCGCAAATTAGTGATATAGTGAAAAACAAAAGTGAAATAAAAGAACTTTTCGAGAAAAATGGAAACCTAGCTCAAAAAAGGAAGTTTCCAAAAACTAGTGGTTTAGCAATCGACGGAGCAGTGTTCAACTGTTCTGTAAGGTGCGAAACAAAAATATTCCCATGTCAGGACCCCTACTCAAAGAAAAGGCGCTGGAAGTAGCACAAAGTTTACAACTCACCGAATTCAAAGCGTCTAATGGTTGGTTGGAGAAATTTTGCCAAAGACATAAAATATCATTTAAAAGTGTGTGTGGTGAATCTGCCTATGTAAACATGCAAAATGTAGACGATTGGAAAGTCAAGTAGCAATCAATATGCAAAGATTACTCTCAGAAAGATATTTTGAATGCTGATGAAACCGGTTTATTTTTCCGCGCCCTTCCGACAAAAACATTTGCGTTAAGAAGTGATAAATGTGCCGGAGGAAAATCTGCAAAAGAACGACTAACTATATTGTTGTGTTCAAATATGGAGGGTGATAAGGAAAGGCCGTTAGTCATCGGCAAAAGTAAGAAACCTAGATGTCTTAAAGGAGCTCATGTGGATAAGTTGCCGATGGATATCTAACAAAAAAGCGTGGATAACTTTGGATATTATGTCAGCTTGGTTAAAGAGCTTTGATAACAAGATGAAGAAAGAAAAAAGGCATGTAATTTTGTTTCTTGATAATGCCACTTCTCATCCGAAGATTTCATTGGAAAACGTAAAATTGGTTTTTCTGCCTTCAAATACTACCTCGCATTGTCAACCTATGGACCAGGGTGTTATTCAAAACTTTAAGGTAATTTACCGGAGCATGCTTGTAAAAAGGCTTTTGGCGTTAATGGATATTGAAAATTCACTAGAAATGGTAGAAAAAACATTACGGTAGTCACTGCATTAATATGGATATCAGCTGCTTGGAAAAAACTCTCGCCTGTGACCGTAAGAAACTGTTTTCAAAAATGCGGATTCAATCAAAGTGACAGTGATTTAAGTGCAGAGTGCGATATAGAAGATAATATACCATTAGCATTTTTATTTCCCAATTTTAACATCACTAATTTAGATTTAAGCACATACGCATTAATTGATAATGAGTTATTTACTGAAAATCCTAATGTTTCCATTATAGATTGTATCGATGAAATTACTGATATCAGTGATGAAATGGAAAATGAGATTGAAGAGGAATTTGTAACTAGTATATCAAATATTTCAGAAGCCCATCAAAAATTAAAAGATCTTGAGAACTATTTCTTAAGCACTAACAGTTTTAACATTGCTAACAATATTTCCCAAGCTCTTCTTGAATGTGAATCTGAGATATTTAAACATAAAATGAAAAAAGCAAGACAAACAACAATTAATGATTATTTCAAGTAAAATCTAGCATAAAATATGTATGTATGTATATATTAAGTATTGTAAATTTTTTTCGACTTTCGTCTTATTATGTGTGATTAAATTGATATGAGAATGAAAATTTTTTTTCGTTTTTTTTTTCACCTCCACATTTTGGACACCTCCATATATTGGACATTTTAGGATTCCCCGTCAGTATCCATTATAAGGAGGTTATACTGTACCATTCTAATTAAAGTGTTATTGTTGACTGAATTGAAGTTTAGTATATTTCTGTTGTTAATATTGAATTTATGAATTTCAAAGAAATAGTTCCGCAAATTAGACCTTTAATTCTCCCTAGGTGATGCCCTTTAAACATGTTTAAACATAGTTAATTGGCAGTTATTTAGTAACCTAACTGAGAGTAGATGCATTCCATAGGCTTTGACTTTTATAAACCAATTTAAAACATTTTCCTAATTGCTTTCACGTGGATAGAAGTTTGACGACGAGTTGAGAAGCTTTAGCAGGGATATTGAAATAGTTCTAAAAGTTCCCGACTTTCCGCAATAATGGGTAAAATTAATTAATAATAATTTCGGAAGGCATCATTGTTCTCCTCTTTATACGATAATTTTAGCAGACATACAAAATGTTACTTGAACATTCAGTAAAATAAACTTGCAAGTAAAATTTTCCTCTGTGTCAAAGATTAACGGCCTTGTAAATATGTTTATTATACTAAATGTTTGCTCACGTCGTATGGAAGTTTGATAATACTCTTCCAACGAATATGCTTTGACATTTTCAGTAAAGTGGAAGCAGATCACAACAAACTATAGAAGTTATTAATGTACATATACAAATATTACAAACATTAAATGAACGTTAGATAAGATAAATATTAAAACAGCTTTAAGATTAAGATGAACTATTGTGTCAAATACTGTAAATGTACGTAGTATATTAAGCAATTTGATTAATATTAATTAAGGAGAGATTTTTATTTCCTGCATGAAGTACAATATATCTAAAAATATTATTTTATCCATGAAAAAAATTGCAAAAGATTCAAGGAATAATTCACCGTCATTACTGGGCACATCAGGTGGAATATATATAAGACATATTGCAGTGGATTTTTCCCTGCAGAAGAAACTAAAGAAGATATGAAAATGTTTGTATTTATGTATATTTTTATTCCAGAGAACTAAATATAAAAATTTAAAATTTTATATAACAATTAATTATAATGTGTATTTTTGTCCATGTCTGTAGGATGCTCGGGCCTATTTTGATGTTCAAAGTCCGCACCAAGCAGGAAGTTATAATAATATAGATATATATTATTGTTATGTTGATTTATATTTTTGTGTTAGGTAGGGATGTCTTGCTGTTTCCTGTGGATTCATCATACCTTAGAGATTGAGTAGTTTTTATGCAGATAGGTTGTGTTTTTGAATTTTGGATAAAACTTAATTTTATTCAATATTAAATTTTGAATAATTACGGTGTGTGTTTTTGATAGAGTGTTGATGTAATTTAAAAGTCATTACGTATTTTTTATGAGTATTTAAGACTTGTAATTTGAATTAAATGACCTATCTCGAATCTCTCTTCTAATAGTTTTTGTGACGTGACGTATACAAAACTAAATGTATGTATTTTTAATATTATATTTATATCTATATTTGTAGTGATAATTCTATTGAAATCTGAAGCTTCTTAAATTTATAATTTTAGTTTGTAATATTTTGTAATCATTTAAAATATTAACAAAACGAATTAGACTGTTTTTTTTTAATATAGTTTTTGTTCATTTAAGTTGGCGTAGTATAGTAGGAAGGGGGGAAAATTTATCTGTCACATGCTGGAGTTATTGCGCATGATTAATTTTGGATACGTGTGAAAATAGAGAAAGTTCTATTTGACGTTTGATTTTTGAGGTAATAAAGTAATTGATGACAGCTAATAAAGTTTGTTTATATTTATTTAGATCTTTGTTCGGGATTCAGTTAAGAGTTTTTTTATCTCATGTAACAGTCATATCTTACATGAGTTTTTCTCTAAGTTTGAGACGTAATAAGTAGAGCTGAGGATGTTTGCGGTACGGCAGGACCGTATGTAGTGCATCCCCACATTTAACTATTTATCTAAATATTCTCTGAAATGATTTGCCAGATCTCATAAATTAATAGAGTGATATTTTAGTATGCACTGGATATTGTTATTATACAAAATCATAATAGCCATTTGTATTTATGGATCATAAATAATAATACGCATGTATTTGTATTTGATTGTGAATTCAATTTAAACTTAAAAGGAATGGTAATATTTTAACGACAAGCCGTCCTTACAATACATGCATTCGAGACAAAGTGTGCAACTCTACGAATAACTTCCATGAAGTTAGAAGTTATAAGTTATAACTTCTAACTTCATTCACCTAGTTCAAGTAGGTAGTATATATAAAATATGTGCAAAATATGTGCTGCCAGGCTTTGAAAGGCTGTGTGACAAGATTTTAATAAATCCAGGTTTCTTTTGTTTTCGTAGCTTTTATTGCATTTGGTTATAAAAATAATATAATAAATAGTAATAAACACAGCTTCTAATCTAGTAATATATTATCAGAATGTGTTTTTCTGGATCTTAGTTAAATTTACACCTTGTTTTAGAATATTGTGAATAAACACTTTACAATTGACTACTTACAACATGGAAATTCAATGAAACTAAAACTTCAACACTAATAAAAGGCCTTTGTTGTTTATAATAATAGTTCTTAACGACAGTAATAAAATTTTCTAAGAATAGGGGCTTTACTTCAGCTCCAAAATGTCCATTTTCGATCAATTATGGAAGTTATTCGTAGAGTTGCATACTTTGTCTCGAATGCATGTATTGTAAGGACGGCTTGTCGTTAAAATATTACGATTCGTTTTAAGTTTAAATTGAATTCACAACCAAATACAAATACATGCGTATTATTATTTATGATCCATAAATACAAATGGCTATTATGATTTTGTATAATAACAATATCCAGTGCATACTAAAATATCACTCTATTAATTTATGAGATCCGGCAAATCATTTCAGAGAATATTTAGATAAATAGTTAAATGTGGGGATGCACTACATACGGTCCTGCCGTACCGCAAACATCCTCAGCTCTAGTAATAAGTCACAATCCTACTTTATACTTGTTAAAGTAGAATTTTTTTTTTCTTTTCTTTTTTGAATTATATGTATGTGGCGTTGATGTTAGTTTTATTTCTTAAATTAATCCTTATTATTTCTCTTCTATACCACGATATTCGTGAGAATAAACCCTGAAGATAAAACAGCTCAAGGAAGGTGCCCACCCAATTGAGTCTAGTTCGGCAAAACTACTGTGGATTGTGAACATAAGTCAATAAGCAATTAAAATCACAATTCATAGCAATATGTATAGTATAAGTGACTGAATTCTACATCTGCAGGCTATTAAATCAATTAACGGAATCAATGTAGCAAATTCAGAAGTATCTATAATTTCGAACGAAATTGTATTAATCAGAGCAATAATCACACCGCCACCAGTAGACTTTCCCACAGTAGCAAACTTACGACCACATCTAATTACGTTATAATGAGTTGGGAAGAACTCTGAGTTTTCAAAGGAATCATTTAACCAAGTTTCAGCTATAAGGACAATGTCGCATGATAAATTACAAAAGTTAGGAAAAAATAAATGCGACTTTGAACGAATACCTCGTGTGTTTTGATAGTATAATTTAAGAGAGTACGAATTACTGTCGGGCAAAGCTAGTTTTCCGAAGCTATAATTATGGGAATGCCATTTCTATATTTGATTTTCAGGTTTCGCTCTCCAGTCCCCATACGCGCTTGCAATTAAATTTTAACGCTTTTATACAGTTCACGTTGCATGATTGCTTGATCACGAGAAAAACCCAGGCGAGACCACTGATCGAAAGATCTTATCCGTTCCGATTTTTTTAATACTTCGAAAACCTTAGCTTCAGAAGGAAATCTAATTCTAATTGGACGACATCTAGCAGCATTACTCGAGTGAAATCGACCCAACCTCAGCACTTGAAATTCGGGCACATCTAACTCTACAGCAGGAAATTTTTCTCGCAACTGCGCAAATTCTAGTGTCATTTTTTAAGACGAATGTGAAGATACTTGAGCAGTATTTGTTCAAAAATTTTTAAAAGTTCAAGAAAATAGCAAGCAGACATGTTCGTATTTATATTACTTCTGTCGTCTTCCCTAACCCTGAAATGCTATTTGGGGTACACATGTACCCCAGCCTTCTTAAAAAATCCGGCTAATCGAAAATAGATGGAGCGGCGCTCGCGGGCTTTTGAGTAGTTTCAGCACACGATGCGACAGTTCATGTGCGATATTGGTGAAAGACAGCGCCTTTGTATCTTTGAGATATTTGATAGTTGGGGTACATGTGTACCCCAGTGTAGCAGAATAAGACTTTATTAAATTTATTTTCGCTTGTAAGTATATATTTGTTTTACTAAATTATTTGATTATTAATGTTTTTACTGCATAGTTTATGCTATTTTTTAATTTAATTGTTGTTTTTTAGATCACGCAAGTAATGGCTTCTCGAAATAAGATTTTCGATCTAACAATCCTGATGATCTAGCTGAAATACACCGTATTCTTTATGATTCTGATTCCGAGGGTTCTCAGGACGAGATCGATGAGGACGATGTTATTATACCAGATTTTAGAGAGGACCTCGAAGAGGATAAAGAGTCTGAAACTGAAGACGACCCAATAGTTTCCTCTATTCCAGTCCAACCTCAGGATCCCTTACCACCCGTCTATGATTCTGAGGACGATGTACCCTTGGCACAGATACAGCTTGCAGACCAAGATAAGGTTAAAGTTTTCAAGGTTTCCACCAAACTAAGGGGCAAAAATGGTTCAAATGGTCAGGTGTGAAAGGAGCAGTTCATCTTACACCAAAAAGAAATCTTGTTATGCATTTACCCGGAAATAAAAATTAATCAAGACAAATACAATCAGGAATAGAATGATGGCAATTATGTTTCACCAGAGAAAATCTGGATTCGATAACAGAACATACCAACAACGAAATAAAAATTCAAAGATTGAAATATGGCAAAGAAATGGGCAATAGTGATACAGAAGATACACCAATAGCTAATAAACCTTCCTACACCAGAGACACAGATAATGTTGAAATGATGGCTCTCTTTGGTTTATTCTATTATGCCGGCGTAATGAAGATGAATGGAGTATTTACAAAAGAACTCTTGGTATACCCATATTTAGAGCAACAATGCCCGAAGCACGTTTTAGATTTTTAGTAAACTGATTCCGGTTTGACGATAAAAACACCAGAGCTGAAAGAAGAGAAATCGACAACCTTGCAGCATTTCGAGAAGTTTTTGAGAGATCTATAAATAAAATGAAAAACTTATATGTACCATCGGAGTACACCACAATTGATGAATAATTGGTTGGATTGCGAGTCCTTTCAAAATGTATATTCCTTTAAAACCCGATAAATATGGGATTAAAATTGTGATGTGCTGTGATTCTAAAACGGCTTATGTACTCGACGCTGAAGTTTATATAGGCAAAAACTCCACACCATCTAATATTCCTGTTGCCCAGTATTATTGCGATAAACTTACCACTTCTTTTCAAGGAACCAATAGAAATCTGACAATGGACAACTGGTTCACATCTGTGTCGACGGCAAAAAACCTTTTAGAAAAAAAATTACAATTGTAGGTACACTGAAGAAAAATAAAACAGAAATTCCTCCATCATTCTTGGACCTCAAGGAGAGGCAGATAAACTCCGCCATGTTTTGCTATAGTGACCAACTTACATTATTATCATATTGTCCACCAAAAACTAAGAAAAAAACTGTTATCATGCTTTCAACAATGCATGAACAAGGTGATGAGTCAAATACTACCAAATTACCAGAAATTATAGAATTTTATAATTCCACCAAGGGAGGAGTGGACACTTTGGACCAACTGTGCCACACTTATTTTACTAGTAGAAAAACACGCCGTTGGCCATTATGCCTGTTTTATAATTTGCTAAATATTGTGGGATATAACTCGTTGGTACTTTTAAGAGGTTCGAATGCACCAAATAAAGAAATTGTCAAAAACAGAAGAGATTACCTGAAAAAACTTGCACTTGATTTAGTGAAACCTCATATGCAAAGTCGCTTGCAAACTTCAACTATGAGGCGTGAACTCCGTCAACCTATATGCAATGTACAAAAAATAACCCCTCCAGTAGAAGTACTAACAAGGCCACCTGCTACCACCGGTAGATTTTCATTTTGCCACAGAAACCAAGATCGAAAATCGAGGGTCAACTGCGATATATGCAGAAAATTTATTTGTTTATAACATCAAAAGAAAATTTGTCCAACTTGTGCGGAGTGATAATAAAATACTATTTTGCTGAATAAACCAAAATGTAGAAAGTTATTTTAACTTGTCTTTGCGTTATATTTAAATAAACACATTTACCTATTGACAAAAATTAGCTAACTTTTATTTGGGGTACACCTGGACCCCACTGTAGCAGATTAAGTCCTGAAAATAAGTGTAGCGTTCCAGGGTTAAATACAGGAGTAATACAGACAGTTTTCCATTTATAAGGGTAATATGCGTTCGACTTAGTACAAAATCAAAAATAAATTTTAACGAAACAGCAAATACAATGAATCCATCCTTGATGACTAAGTTTAGTATCACCTATTATGCAAGCAAATATTCATTTAATCTGCAAATATCATCCGCCTTTATTGAAAACACGGTATCAACGACAAACGCAGCGCTGAAAACGATTAACTAATGAATGAACCGATTCCTAAAGGGTTTGCTTTTGAAATTGCCTCGAGAATCCTATTCACTACTATTTGGATGACCGAAATGTCAACATAGCAAGTTAATGGACACACTAACACTTGAGTGCATATATGTTTGTCGGTTCTGGACAATTGCAATCTATAATGAAAAAGAAATCTGACAGCACATATAATGCTGAGCATCACTTCAGTTTTTATATTCTGTAAATTCCTTAAGTGTTGGAGCAGTTGTTTAGTGTTGCATACTATCTGTAATTTTTAATAATATTCCAGTAAAGTAGGTTATATAACAGAATTGAAACATATATATATATATATATATATATATATATATATATATTTTAAAGTAAGAAATTCGTCTCGAGGCTCAGAGTATATTAATTATAATTTCACACAGCCTGTAAACAAGCATATTAATAGCAGTATCATTAATTCTATTTCTATTCGATAATTTACAAATACAAATCAGATTTAAACCTACACAAAGGGTAAATTAGACTTAATTAAGTATTAAATGATTTAATTAAATTGTTTAACGGTTTCATTACCATTGAATTGGGATGAATACAAACAGCACAACAATATGATATATAATTCAGAAAATAATTTTAATTTTAATCGAATTTATTGAACCAACACTTAAATTTTATTGGTTTGTAAACAATTACATATTTTAACCCTTAAACCTAGGACGTATAATCTGGACCAATCAAGCATGGAATAATATTTGCTTGCTTACAATATGTATTAAATATTCTTAAACTAATCCAGTGTTCTGGTATGGTCTAAACAGGTATTCATTCAAATGTTCTCAGGTTAATTAATTTTTATTTGACTTGTCTTTTTTAAATTATAAAATAATTTTTTCATCACCACATAGCATTTTTTTTGTATTAACACGTCTCAACTTGCTGTGGCTGGCTGTTGTGAGACAAATTGAAGTAAACGAATATGCATGTTTGTACAAGTCGGAACTTGCATTACAACAAGATGTATAAATATCCGTTATTACGTTTCAAATTTATTTATATTTATTTAATGTTTTATCGCCCGGTATACTACTTTTGTTTTACTTTTACTTGTTGTTTTAAATTTTTGAGCTTACGTGTACGTTGTCGCCATCTGTGTTATTTTATTTTTATGGTATGTCGCCTTCCCCCCTTTCCGCCTCGATTGTCGTCTCGATATAAGGGATTCGTTCCCGTGCCGTTGAAATAGATAAGTTAGATTGTTCTAAGTGTTTTTTTACACTCTGGAAGGAATTAAGACGTACGTAATTCTGCGTAGTTTGGAAATCGCATATTGTGGATAAGAATGTAGAGCGTATACAAATCTGGAATTTGCCGATATTGTTCCGTTTGAGAATTCGAAGCGAAGAAGGTAAAGAGGTTTCCTTTTTCCTTCCTTGCCTAAATTTTGGACGGCAATTCTTGGACATGATTACCGAACAAAACCTCTGGAAGTGGTAATCAAGGGCACCTTATCTCAACTACGAATCAATTACTGACGAATCAACATCAATTACCGACATCCCCGGGCATTTCCGATTCCGAAGGACAACACATGTATCTCAAAAACATCCTCGCCTGACTCTTTTGTTTCTACTGAATTATGCAATATTTGTGGTTCATGCCCAATTCGCTGTTTCAGTTCTTGCTTGTTAATCATCACAACGGTTCCTACCTGCATTCTGCTCCTCCTACCTACCACAGTATCTCTTTCTTCCAGTGTTTGGAACAAGTGTACCTGATTGGGGCTGCTATCCCAACCCAACGGTTGGCTCAGAAAACCGTGGGGTCGCAAGTCACCAGTAACCTAGCTTTAGGCTACCCTTTGCGGGTTTATTATTATATTTATTATTATTATTATTATTGATGTGCGCTCCTTTCAGGAGAAAGGGAAAAACTTGATACACGGCCGCGAGGCAAGCATATCAACATCTATCCTGCATTTGCAAGTAAGCTCGGTAGAGGTATTCATTCATTTCATTTGTCCATCTCAACCGCTTACTCTTACTGGTCCCTTCGGTGGGCTGACCGGTATGGCCAGTAACACTTTCAGGGATAAAATAGATGGTGTTAGTGATCGACCAGAGGTCGGAAAGGGGCGGTCGGAAATAGTCTCCTTTTCAGCCTAATGGGCTGCCTCTGCCGTGGCTATTGCAAAAATCTATGCCCTTGGGCGCTGGGAACGCCACCTGCCCTACGCCTAATTATTATTATTATTATTATTATTATTATTATTATTATTATTATCTATTATTATTATTGGCCATTAAATAATCGTTTAGTTACGATTTCTATATTTTGCTTCAAAAGAAAAAATATGATATTTTACCAAGCACTATACATCATAACACAGCTGCCAGTGACCACACTATAAAGTCTGAAATTTTGACATAAAGTCATTATAATACATACTGTCGTACCTATTCTGAAGATAACTATGAACCAATCTAATTAGAGCATACTTTCTGCAGCAATATTATATGATTAACAGTATCGAATACTCGCGTAAAATCAGTGTATATTGCACCAAGTTGACTGCCTCTATCGAGCTCTTCATCTATTTCCTGTGCAATAATAGCAAGATTTGTTGAAGCGGCACGCCCAGACATGAATAATAAATAAGTATAAAAGGTATCAATACAAATATGTATCTATTGAGAATATATAATGCTTAATAAATTTATACTGCTGTGTTATACGAACCAACTCTGTACACCGGTACACAGAAATCAATTAAAAGTTTTATCATTTGAAATTCAAGGTTAAATGAAAAGTATATTTTTAGAAAATTTAGAAGGAAGAACTTTTTTCTAAATAATACAGTGGGATTTGGGAGAAATCAACATAAGTTTGATTTACGAAATGAGCAAAATTTAAAATGAACACGTTCAGGTTTAGTCGCTCCAGTAAACTTCGGAACAAGAAATTGATTTGCTTCTTAGATTGCTCTCTGTATTATGTGGCTTTTCAGCTTCTGATATATATATATATATATATATATATATATATATATATATATATATATATATATATATTTCTGATGTAATATATATTTTTAAGGTTTCTCAAGAAATAATTCATTTTAGTGAATTTTTTCTATTCACAAGAGGGTGTCTTAGATTAATGTCTTGTACGTGGAAATAACTGCTTTTTGAAAACTACAATTTTGGGTAGAAATTTCTTTTTTGCAGGTGTTTGATGCTACAATTTGAAAAACAATATAAAAAGTAAATAAAATTACATATTAAATGTGGTTTATTATCAATTTTATTCTCAATTCAGAAGTTAATGAAAAGATATACAGGCTGTCCTTGAAATAAAGTAACAGCGTATGATAAATGGAAAGATGTAATTATATAGAATATATATTCAAAATATTTTCCCAAAATTCCTTCATACTGGATTTATGAATTTAATTGAAGGAATAAAAAATGATCTTAAGGCCAGAAATTGAAATTACAAACCCTCGTAGCATATTTGTTTTTTTTTCACATACATAATGGAAAAACTGAATAATTTAAACTAAGGGCTACAGGGAAATGACAAGAAGCACATAGCTACAATAATATAACCTATAAACCCGTTTAAACCTAAACTGGCTTTGTGGATATAACATCTGAAGATGAAGTCCTTTGTGCATTTTCCAAAAATTTTAAAAAATAATAGACGACGGTGAAATTGACTTATCAACATTTGTTATCAACCTGCAATTACCTCAAGACCAGTTTGAAAAGCTCTTTCATCATTGTAAGTATCTGTTTGAAATTGCTTCAAAATTTCAATGAAATGAAAAATTGATGGATGCGTAGAATAAAAACTGGCATTAAATTTAGGGTGAAAAGATTCGCAAGCATTTGTGCTTCTGTTTATGCTATCGCTGAGTTTTGCCCACAAGCTAGGTGGAAAAACGGCTTATTCTGAAATATAATTGTCAACCAAATAATCGGAAAACCGTTATAAACATTCATCTGGAAGTTGTACTTCCGAAAAACCAAAAGCATAACAATCGCCTACTTCCAATTGATTTAAAAATGATAAACCAAATATATAGCGCAGACACTTTCCAATTTCACAGGATTCGTTCTTATAATAGGGAACAACGTCCAGACTTTGAATTTTGGGGAATCATCCTTGTGCTTAATGGAATCTGCAGCCTATAACTTTGGAATCTGGAAACTCCGTTTTTATGGCATTATGGATTGCAATTTCAAAATCCGCTACGATAGCTTTTGGGTTCAGATTTAAACCCAAACTATGACACATTTTTCACAACAGGTTAACCCTTAACTGGTGACGTGGTGCCACCGGAGACCCCAGAGACTATTCAAGCTCGCATAATTTCTAGGCGCATGCGCGAATCTAAACCGGCACTTCAGTACCTTCAAGTTGATCAGTTGTAAGTGTAGTGCCAACCAATTCACGTCGGTCTTCTGAATGCTATTTGTGATATAGGTAAGTAAAGACAACGTGGGGTCTTGTATGACCCCACGTCACCAGTTATTTTACAGCGAAACATTTCCTTAGTTAGTATTATTTATTTTTAGAATAATGGCGAATAATCCGAAAGTAGTTCGGTACGGAGACCTAAATTTCGAAAGTACAGTACTCAGGTGGTTTGAGGAATCAGAAAATGAAGATAGTACAAATAAGGAAGATCTTGATCAAGTGAATAATAGTTCAGACGAAGAACCTGTAAATGATATTGTTCAGAATGCCGATACATCTACCGACACAAGTTATGCTAGCGATGATAATGACCTGCCCGTTGAAAATGAATATGTTGAAAATGAATATGAAAAAAATAGACGAGCTTTTTATGGGAAAAATAGAATGAAATGGTCAAAGTGTGAACCTGCACGGAATAAAAGAACGGAAGCTCACAATATTGTTAGGTTTTTACCAGGATTGCGAGGGCCTATGAGAACTTTGAATAACAATGCAGATCCCTATAGTATTTGGAAGCATTTGTTTACTGATGAAATGATAGAGGAAGTAGTAAACAGGACAAAAATTAAGCAGAGAAAGGATAAACTACAAGAGAGAAGACAAACCTGAACTAAAAGATATAGATACAATTGAAATGAAAGCATTTTTAGGCCTGCTTTACTACTCGGGAGCCTTTAAATCAAACCACGAGCACCTAGAGGCTATATTTGCAACGGATGGCACTCGTCGTGATATATTTAGAAACACAATGTCACTTAAACGATTTCTGATAATCTTGTCTAATTTGAGATTCGACAATGCTGATGACAGAATTATGCGATTACTTGGTGACAAAGCTGCAGCAATATCCAGCCTATTTGACCAACTCGTTGCTAATTCAGAACAGTGTTACTGTCTAGGCAATTATGCGTGTATCGATGAGATGTTGTTGGCTTTCAAGGGCAGATGCAAATTTCGAATGTATATGCCAAATAAGCCAAATAAGTACGGCTGAAAAATTATGATCTTAGCTGACGCACGAACATCTTACGTGTATAATGCGTACATATATACAGGAAAATCCAGTGACGGTCGCGGCCTGTCTGATGCCGAGAGAAAATTAGCTGTGCCAACGCAGTCGGTCATACGGCTATGCAAAACAATTTACGGATCCAATAGAAACATTACTGCCGATAATTGGTTTTCGTCAGATGAACTGGTTCAGTCACTAAAAACACACAATTTAACTTACGTTGGGACAGTAAAAAAAAAAACAAAAGAATGATACCCCCAGAGTTTCAACCTAGTAAAACTAGAAAAGAAAAGTCTGTCGTGTATGGGTTTACAGCTGATATGACTTTGTTGTCGTATGTTCCAAAAATAAAAAAGCAACTGTCATGATATCCTCAATGCACCACACCATCAACACTGATGATGACAGTAAAAAACCGGAGATTATAGCATTTTATAATTAGACTAAGGGTGGAGTTGATAGTCTGAACCAACGCTGTTCCAATTATACCACTAGTAGATGGACGAGGAGGTGGCCGATGGCAGTGTTTCATACCATACTTGACATCTCAAGTGTAAATGCCTATATCCTATATGGTTGTTTTAGGGGTAATGACAGCATATCCAGACTAAATTTCATGAAAAGGCTGTCATTTCAATTGGTTGAAGAACACCTTAACAGAAGATTTCGGAACACATCTGTTCCACGAGAAATACGCCTTTCTATTGGCAGAATATTACAGAAACCTCTAACATAAATTGGTAATGTAGCTGAGGTAGTCGACAATAAGAGAAGACGATGTGGGAAATGTCCTAGAGGAGCTGATAAAAAGACCAGTACACTGTGTAAGATATGTAAAGTTGCAATATGAGCAAATTGGACACAAAAAATTTGTAAAGATTGCGGTGATTATTAGTTTATTCAGATGTTGTGATTTTTTTTATCAAAGATTTGTTCTGTAAACTTTTTTGACATTTTAGTAGAATAATATGTTAAATTTAATTTTTTTAATGTTTTATATTTTTGTCAATGTCTCTTTCAGTTTATTTTAATAAAAATTATACGCATTACAAAATATATCTTTTTTTCTTCTGTATATCACTTTTAGCGTAAAACAAAATGTTGTGTTTGTAAAATGTTATTAAATATTTATTATGCGAATGATATTAAAGAAAACAGTTTCTCAAAATTACTTGAAAACCTTAAATTTTTTTTATGCTGCTTTTAAGTGTGGGGTACTGAGGGACCCCAAGTGTGGGGTACTGAGGGACCCCACGTCACTAGTTACGCTCTAATAAAAGCACGTCACCAGTTAAGGGTTAAAAAGTGTTTTGTAAAAACAACTTCATTTTTATTCGGCAGTAAGCAAAATGCTCGTGGGATATAATACCCATTTTGTAATATATGTAGTGTAAATAACTGCATAAATTGATCGGGACAGTAACTGAATGTACCGTCGACATATACTTTTTCACTATTGCATGAAACAGTCACATTTGTTAGGCACGTGAATACGACAATTTCTTCAACTTCGTCGATGCTAAAGATAAAATTCTCTTTTTTCAGTGCCGTAATATTCAATGTTGTAACACATTTAATAACTTCTGCTTTATTTTTCGGTAAGGGCGGTAGATATTTTCTTCTGTTGTTATATAGATTGTTGCGGATGTAATGAATGTCTTGAACGGTGATCATACTGAAATGACCAGTATTTTCTTTTAGAGCTGAATGTAGTATTTTTGAATGCTTCTCACAAATGTCATCGGTGGCTTTACGTTTAACACTTGCACTTACTATCTGTCTGTTTAGTTTCTTCAGTTTCTTTTCATGATTATGTTCTATGGCATTGGGGATAATTAAATTTTCTGCACCCACGGTATAAATTTTTGCCTTACAAGAGCGATTCGAACATCGCCAACATATTTCACCACTCTTTAATGATTTGTGTTTGGTAAATTTTACACAGTCTACTATTAACACTTGATTTCCACGTTCACTCAAACTAGCGAAGGTTTCCATGCTTTTTCACAAATAAAAAGCACTTCTTAGCCAGGAATGTTATTTCAGACTGACGAATTATCAGTATATACTATATAGTATATATGGTAAATTTGGGTGAATTTTAACTTTAGATAAATTTTAATTTAATTTGTATTCTTTATTGTATAAAAATGAGAGAAACTAAGTAATTAATTTTGAGGAACGTTAACTTAAAGAAAGCACCCGGATATGACCTTATAACTGGTAAGATTCTAAAAGAACTCCCTGAGGTAGCAATGAAGTATATTACATATAACGAGCGATCAAGATAATTTGTAATCGACTCAACCTTGAATCCGAAATCGTATGTATTTACTTGAACTGCACATACATTACAAACGTCAAGTAAAATGTCAGTTGACAGCTAAAATAACAACAGTTAATGTAAACTATGCAGCTGAGGACGAATGTATTTATGACATACAATTTCGGTTTCAAGGTTGACTCGATTACAAATTATCTTGATCGCTCTTTATATTAAATGCTATTTTGAGAAATGGACACTTTCTGTCACAATGGAAAGTTGCCCAAATTGTTTTAATTCCTAAGCCTGGCAAACCTGTGAAAGAAGTGACATCATACCGGCCGATTAGTCTCCTGCCTATTTTGTCAAAGATACTCGAGAAATTACTCTTGAAAAGACTGAAACTTTTAACTGATGAACTCGCAATAATCCCTGATCATCAATTTGGGTTTAGAGAAATGCATGCCACTATTGAGCAAGTGCATTGCTTGGTGGAAATCATACATAGAGCCTATCAAAGGAAAGAGTATTGTACGGCAGATTTTTAGATATTTCCCAGGCTTTCGATAGGGTCTGGGTTTTCGATAGGTTATTGTTCAAATTAAAATCCAAATTACCGCACCCTTACTATCAGATTCTAAAAATATATCTTACTGACAGATATTTTCTGGTCAAGTACCAGGATGAACTGACAACACTGAACCGAATACAAGCTGGAGTACCCCAAGGTAGTGTTATTGGCCCTATCCTTTATCAAATTTATACTGGCGATATACCAACATTGACTACTACAACTACCGCGACATATCCTGATGATATAGCATTATTAGCGACAAGTAGTGATCCTGCAGTGGCATCGCATTATCTCCAAGCATCACTAACTAACCTCCAGGAGTGGCAAAAAAAGGAGAAAATAAAAACCAACGAACTAAAATCACTGTATGTAACATATACATTACGTCGAGATATTTGTCCTCCTGTTTCATTAAACAGTGTTCAGATACCCCAGAGTGAAAGCGCCAAATATCTCGGAATTCATTTGGATAGACGGTAACTTGGACTAAGCACATCTTCTCGAAGAGAAAGCACCTAGGGCTGACATTCTTCAAATTACAGTGGCTCATTGGCCAGCGATCTTCACTATCTCTGGAAAACAAACTTATTGTATACAAGTTGATTTTGAAACCAGTGTGGACCTATGGCGTTCAACTGTGGGGAAGCGCGAGTGTCTGTAATCTGGAAATTCTTCAACGTTCCAAAGTACTGAGAACAATTACAAATTCACCCTGGTTTGTATCAAATGCCACGTTACATCATGATCTTCACATGCGGACAGTGCGCGAGGAAGCAAAACACGCAAGTATTAAGTATCTCACACGCCTTGACGCACATCCAAATCCTTTAGCATTGAAACTTTTGGATAATAGTGCAAAACATACCGTCTAAAACGCGTAACGCCTTTAGATGTAGTGAACACACATAGCTAATTGAATTGTAATTATAGTAGCGAATTGTCATCGCTTATTTTTATTCGTTAGTACCTTGCTGTGGGTTTCTAACTCATGTTGTTTGGTATATAATTACAACTTTTATTTAATACCAACCTTAGGTAGATCATGAAATTTACATGGAGTTATTAAAAAAAAGTTATGTTTATATTTCCAAGAAAGTATAAATTTCTTAATCTCTTGTCCGGGGACAAATCAACCTAAAGGATTAAAACAGCGTAATTAGCATGGTGGCGAATTAATGTAGCAGACATTAGATAGTACCTGCTCAGGGACGAGTTAAGGGCCGCCCGCTTTACGGTATGAAAACTATTGAGAAATTGAGTCACAAGAATCCATTTATGTTTTTAATTATATTATATTCAAAACATAATGTCACTGATTACTCTTCAAAATAAAATAAAAATTAATGAAATTGTATACTTTCCCATGTTAAGGTTTTCGTGCTCTTATTGGCAAACTCTTTACTTCGTTTTTGTATATTTTTGACCTGTAACTGGGCATGACTTGTTGGACAATAAATGATATTATTGTTATTATTATTATTAAGTAAAAGAATGTAAGTAAATTTTTAAATAAATAAGGGTGCTATAGATATTGTAGGTGCATTCTATTAGAGTTCCAATTTTTAGAATGTTAGTACTTTCACGTCAATAACTTATTCACAATGTTATTATATATATATTTGGAAACAGGCGTACAATTTTTGATTATACGATTAAGTATTTATCATTCTATTTAATAATTCAATTTCATGCCCAACGCCGAAGAGTAATTGTTGTTTTGTTAGATGGCTGTGGAATAAGGGGAGAACGAAGGTAATATAAGCCATTCCTTTGTGTATCTGGCATCGTATGGTTTTGAAATGACGATTCATAATAACCGCCATTTTCTAACATTGTGTCGTTTGCGACAACCAACGTTTAATTTCAGACCCTCTTTTACTTTGTTGCGAGTATTCTTTGTGTATATTGCAGGACAAGGTGTCGCCGCTAAATCCACATATAGACCCATTCTTATTACGACTACATGGTACTGTGAAAAATGAGGGTAATCATAATTTATCTCAGCGGTAAGCTACTCGTTGATAAATTTCATCTCGACGACGTTTAAACGAGGAAGCCCTTAATACTTCTTTTTTATTTTAAATGTAATCTCTGTATACTTTTGTAAATAAATTTCCCAGCGGAAAAACTATTATCTTACGATTAAAATTTATTGGAAAAAATATTTTTATTCAAATAGATACTAGCCCTAACAACATAAGGTTCGGACAATACGATTTTTAATAAAAAGCGTAAAATGGGGCTACTTTGATTAATTTTAAAATTCAAACACTTGTAACTAGAGTCGGCAAAGCGGCAAGTTTCAGTGTAGTGCGGAGAACAACGTGGAGGGGCTTAGCGGCCGTAACAAGACGAGCGTTCAGTAACGTTTACGTACTCACATCATTTATGTTCGTGACATCCATGAGTGGGCATAGGCGATGCAGACGCACGAATATTTACAATAAAATAATGATAAAAAATATATTATATAACGTGCTGAAATACTTACTGTTTTAAAAAGCTTCCATGAAATCAGAAACTGGGTGGCGTCTATTAAATATTTGAATTATTAAATATGTTTCCATACTTGTTTCAGTCAAATGAGTGCGGTGTCCGGAATAAATATTTTTCAATTATGGAAACGACCGTTCTAATTTGAGTGATGTTATATTTGCAAATTTAAAGTAATCCTTCGACGCAACTTCACAAATTTGTCTTAGTATGAGAAAATCTGAATCTTTGACAATAACACTTTCAAATTTTCTTCGCTTAGGTGTGAGTGAACATCATCCACAATTTGAACAGTATCCACAAACGACATCGAATCATTTTGTAATTTTTCAATTCCCTACGCTAGTCCATAGTAGTTCTTGCGAATAGTCTCTAAATCACTTTTTAGCTTACTATCTTGAAACATTTTCTGGCTTTTCTTGATAGCTTCGGCGTGTCTTGGATCGAATTGTAAAACTACCTTCTTTTACACCATCAAAATATTCGCAGTAGTAAAACGTAGCCTGTAACCATGTTCCCCAACTCGTAACAACCGGCTGTGGAGGTTCTGGCACTTTCGGACAAAGCTAATTAAATTTTTTTGTACGTTTTGAGGACTTTAGAAACACTGCATTCGTATGAGCTATTAAAGCATTTACTCGTGGATAATATTTAGGTATCAATTGCGCCACAAAGTTTAGAACATGGATTTTACATGTTACGTGTAACAGATTCCCACTCTCTTCTTTAAGAGATCGGCTTAAGGAAAGCATGTTAGCAGCACCGTCACTCACATTCATTAAAAGTTGGTTTGTTGAAACTTGAAATTTGTTCAATGCTCTCAACACCACTTTTAAAATTTGATCGCTAGTACATTTTGCAACTCTGACGTTCTCCAGCTCTAACCAGCGACAGACCGACTAGCTCCTGAAGATGACGAATGCGATCTCGTTGATACGTAGAGTAAATAGTCCTTTTCAGGACAAAACTCACACGCGGCCAAGAACCCGATAAACTACACCTTCATATATATATATATATATATATATATATGATAAACGTAATGCTAATGAGAACTCATAATTATTGAATTCTCACATACATGCCATTGCCGCTTTAATTCGTTGCATCAATTTCTACACATGACAAAATCACCTTTGTCTAAGAATGTGGCTGCAACGTGTCACGGCGTCAACCGTCCAGGTTGTCCGGAAAAATGAAAAAATGTGTGAAAGTCGTATCCATCCGGGATGTGCAGACATCGATGTTTCATGGTCATTACCAATCGTGAATACACCTTACCCAGAAATAGATACGACTTTCATTTCCATACTGCGTGTATATATACTTATGATGATAAACGTAACGCTAATGAGAACTCATAATTAATAATCGACGAAGGAGATACTTGTTGAAACTTCATTATATAGATATAATAATTACCATTGAAATAGAAGAAAATAAATCCATAAACTTTCTAGACCTCACTATAACACACACAACTAAAAAACATGAATTTTCTATTTACCACAAGCCTACACATACAGACACAACTATACAAGCAAATTCGTTTCACCCCATTACACACAAATTATCTGCTTATCAATCAATGCTTCACAGACTAATTAACGTCCCGTTGAGTAAAGAAAACTTAGATATAGAATTAAATAGAATACACGTTATAGCGCTAAATAACGGTTTCACCATAAATTTAATTAATAATATTCTAAAAAAACTACAGAAATCTAAAACGATATCTTCAATTTACCCCACAGTAAAAAACAATAAAACATTTAGTTATAATTCTATCACATACATCGGTACAATTTCAAACAAAGTAGGAAACTTAATAAAAACAAGTAAAGAAGAGACCATTTCATTCAAAACCAACAATTCCTTACAAAACGCTATAAAAAACAACAAAGATAAAACGGACAATAGATTAAACTCAGGGGTTTACAAGTTGACATGCGAAGATTGTAAAAAAGTGTATGTCGGACAAACAGGACGGACATTTGATATTAGAATGAAGGAACATGAAAGAAGCCACAGAGACAAGAAGACAGACTCAACTTTTGCCAATCATTGCCTAGAACATAATCACAAATTCAACACTAATTTTAAAACTTTGGATGTCCTAGATAAAAGTAAAAAACTTAATATGTTAGAAAGTTTAGAAATTAACAAATATAATAAATTAGGTATAATTTTAAATGACCAACTAGACATAAATAACTCCCCCCTACTAAACTTAAAACTCATACATGTCCACCCCCTCTTAGAATAAGATTAGTTCTGTACTTTGTATTGAATTAGTATATTCATCCACCTGATGAAGCCACAGTGTGGTGAAACATATGTAGTGCATATATATTATTTTGAAACTATACAACTGTGTTTTATTATATCTATAGAACTCATAATTATTGAATTCTCACATACATGCCATTGCCGCTTTAATTCGTTGCATCAATTTCTACACATGACAAAATCACCTTTGTCTAAGAATGTAGCTGCAACGTGTCACGGCGTCAACCGTCCAGGTTGCCCGGGAAATGAATAAATGTGTGAAAGTCGTATCCATCCGGGATGAGCAGACATCGATGTTTCATGGTCATTACCAATCGTCAATACACCTTACCCAGAAATAGATACGACTTTCATTTCCATACTGCGTGTATATATACTTATGATGATAAACGTAATGCTAATGAGAACTCATAATTATTGAATTCTCACATACATGCCATTGCCGCTTTAATTCGTTGCATCAATTTCTACACATGACAAAATCACCTTTGTCTAAGAATGTAGCTGCAACGTGTCACGGCGTCAACCGTCCAGGTTGTCCGGGAAAATGAATAAATGTGTGAAGGTCGTATCCAGCCGGGATGTGCAGACATCGATGTTTCATGGCCATTACCAATCGTCAATACACCTTACCCAGAAATAGATACGACTTTCATTTCCATACTGCGTGTATATATACTTATGATGATAAACGTAATGCTAATGAGAACTCATAATTATTGAAATCTCACATACATGCCATTGCCGCTTTAATTCGTTGCATCAATTTCTACACATGAAAAAATCACCTTTGTCTAAGAATGTAGCTGCAACGTGTCACGGCGTCAACCGTCCAGGTTGTCCGGGAAAATGAAAAAAGGTGTGAAAGTCGTATCCATCAGGGATGTGAGGACATCGATGTTTCATGGTCATTACCAATCGTCAATACACCTTACCCAGAAATAGATACGACTTTCATTTCCATACTGCGTGTATATATACTTATGATGATAAACGTAATGCTAATGAGAATTCATAATTATTGAATTCTCACATACATGCCATTGCCGCTTTAATTCGTTGCATTAATTTCTACACATGACAAAATCACCTTTGTCTAAGAATGTAGCTGCAACGTGTCACGGCGTCAACCGTCCAGGTTATCCGGGAAAATGAAAAAATGTGTGAAAGTCGTATCCATCCGGGATGTGCAGACATCGATGCTTCATGTTCATTACCAATCGTCAATCCACCTTACCCAGAAATAGATACGACTTTCATTTCCATACTGCGTATATATATAATTATGATGATAAACGTAATGCTAATGAGAACTCATAATTATTGAATTCTCACACACACAATTCTCAAAATGAAAGTCGTATCTATTTTTGGGTAAGGTGTATTGACGATTAGTAATGACCATGAAACATCGATGTCTGCACATCCCGGATGGATACGACTTTCACACATTTTTTCATATATATATATATATATATATATATATATATATATATATATATATATATGTATATGACAGTTGATATTTGATCGAATTGTTATTTATTTTATTTTATAAAAACATATTTTTTTAAAACTATAATGGCAGCACATGGCAGAATATTTTCACAATTGTGACAATTTGTTTTAATTTTGTTACAATATTTTGAACGAGAGAAAAACCATAGTGGTGTTTTAATACCTATTACATGTGTACTAGAAGTAGATAATGAATCATTTTACTTAACCCTTATATATAAAATTGTCTTGATATGTATTTGATGTAACTAAATTGTTTATTTTTGTTTAAACAAAAATTAGACAACATTTTTTTATAAAATAATGTTTATGAAACTGTCATAACAGTGAATATGTAATTATAGTTATACAAAGTAGATACTCTGATCTATTGTATAGTTTCAATTCCAATAATAATGCTTTTGCAACTAACTTGAAGCTGTTTGTTTTTTTGCCATTAATTAATTCACTATAATATAAATGATTAAAGAGTTACATAATTTTATATGTTGACATAAATATTGTAAATTCTTGATAGTTCATTTTATTTTTTATGTGGTGTTATAGTTCAATTTGATTTGCTGTTTACAGAGCTTTGTTCAATTTATAGTAATTTTAAAATAATATAACTAAAATGCAATTCGATTATATCGTATATGTTCACATAACCTACAAATTCGACTGACTGTCAACAAACTTATTTGGCCCGGGAACGAAGTCATAGTTTCCATATTCATTTTGCAATCTACAGTATTTAATATGACGTCGAAGTACTGATTTGGATTATACAATGTTATTTTGATGATGTAGGGATCATCTTTCCTGACAAGTAGGTGCCATCTATCCATCCACTTATTGTTCTGTTGTACCTGCTACCATGATTGCAGCATAATTTCGTACAGCATGGATGGCCAACAATGCCCCTTTCATTACAAGTATCGTAGGGATTCAAATTGTAAATGAGGTAAGGTGGCAATAAAATCCCATCGGCAGACCCGCAAATCATTGTAGAGGTGCAACTGTTGGAATGATTCATAACTTCTTCGGGATACTTTACACCCCGCCGGTAAATACATTTTTTCTTCCCAGGATCATATGATAAACTGTACTCATCGTATGACGATGGTATGTCAGCTACTTCCCATTGAAGGTTGTCAAAATATGAGTTTAATGAGTCCCCATCCACTGCAGCTCTTGCTCTTTTAATGTTTGTTGCAATTATCTGTCCAAACTCATTTTTGTGATGTTTTATAACGCTGAGTGCTCAATCAATTTCGGGCAAATTGTTTGAGAACTTCGCTAGAATTTTCTCTTGTTAATCCGAATATGAGGTCGTAAACATTCCAAGAACATAAGTTGTAAGTGGAAAGCCACAATCAGCACAAGTGGCAGCTTGAAATGGATATTTCTTCCGCATATGTAAATACCGTCTGTCCACACGGAGTGGAACCAGACATGAACTATTTGATGTATGAGGTGCCAGAAGGAATTTTATAGTTTAAAATTGCTGCGTTTATGGCTGCGATTTCTTCCATGGCTTCTTCTAAAGTCTCCTGCATATGATTTTTATACTCTCGCGGACCCACAGGCTTCTTGTACCATCGCACCTTATTGTACTAAAGTTACAAAAAATAAAACGGGGTCACTTTGAATTAAGGAGGTTGTGTGCATAGGTTCTCAGTGCGAGAAATTGATAAAAATCGAATTTCAATTGAAGGAAATGTTTCAGGCAAATCCTACGTAGTTTTTCCAGTTTTTCTATTTAATATTTCAAAGAGGGACTAATTCTAGCAGAAAAGTATTTCCTCCATTGAATTATTAAATTTTAAATTTAGACATTTTTTTCAAGTTAAAAAACACGCCCGGTATATTTCAACATTCAACGTGCTTATAAAATAGAAAAACAAAATTTAAGAAAAGAACAATAACATGGAATAGTCTTTTTTGGGTTATACCGACATTTTACATACATATACCTAAAAGGACGAAATAAAAGGGAAATTTCCTTTGAAATTTACAAACGACATTTTGTATTATTGCCCATAGCGGAAACACTAAATCTTATTCCTATTCACAAAACACCTTCACAATCCTATCGACCTCTTGAACTTATGACCGCATCTACCTTTCATGAAAATTACAGAAACCTCATGAAAATTTCATGGGTCCGTTCCCAAAGTATTCGAAGTGTTTCATCAGAACCTTGGATGTCGATTTTAAATTCTTCGGCAACGCACCGCATACCGCCAGCTATCTTTGTACAGTTTCGTGAAATAATGGGGTTTCTCTTTTGATATGCAGTGGGAGTGAAAATTAATAATTTAAGGGAGATGGAACTTACGAACTTAATGTTCACCTAACGTTTTGTGGTATTAGCTGCGTGTACTTTAGGCAGTATAACAAGTTTCAAGTTAGCATCACGGAAAATACAATCACGCGTGTCACGAGTTCAATTACCACTACCTTAGTTAATTAATATTACCTAGGCGTTTCATATTTTATAATCACTTAATAGTTTAGACTTGGATACAGGATTAATTAAAAAACGTGTGGAAATAATAGGCTAAATATAAATAATTAATTAATTGATGTTGCACACACTTCTTGAGGAAACATTTTAGTAACTTTAGATTTAGATTAAATATTGAGAATAAAACACTTGGATATATTTCACTAATTTTATTATAATAAGTCTAAGATATGTTTTGGCTGTTATGCCATTACCAAAGATGTATCTATTGATCTAATTTAATGGACGTAATTGTTAGACATATATACTAACGCTCTTGTGAGACGGAAGGAGGTTAACTGATATTTACAATAGTGTCTATGAAGGGGGTGCTAGAGAAGTCTGCCTGTGTATTATTAACCGAGAGCGGGCTCTAGCGATTGATGATTCATAGCCCATAGGCACCTGCCTTGTATTCGCAATAGGTTTGTTTCTGTAAGCCATCCGTGAGTTCCGAACAATTTGATACGTGTGGTCAGCTGCATAAGCGGCGCATACCTACATATTGCTGTGGTTTTTTCCCTGTAAATATTATAAAAATTTATTTAATTATGATTGTACAATTATTTTGAACTCATGTGTATATTCTTAAGTATTTGACTTGCACCGTGAGGGCAAGCCGTATGTTATGATGTGGACTATTTTTAAAACTGTATTTTTTATGCGAAGCCGTTGTGCTAGATGTATACTTCAGACACAAGTGTACTGTGAAATAAGAAAGTCGTGTTTACAAAAAGATTTATCTTTATCTTTGTAAAGTAATTTCGGGTTAGTTTTTTGATTTAATTAGTGGTTGGTGCTGTTTTAATATTCATTACCGATATTTTTACGAGTTTGTGATCTCGTTATTTTTGATATTTGAAAGCTTTCTTATTCACGTTTCTCGAATATATATATTTTTTTTACGTAAGTAAAATATATTGTCTAAAGATATCATTTTATATTGAATGAATTAAATATTGTATTTTTCTATTGTGTTAATTTTTCTGTATTGATTTAGTCTTAGTTATTTGATATAAATAACAAAGAAGGTTTTTAACATTTCTAGTAAAAAAAATCTGTAAATGTAAAGTTTAGTACGTTGGGTATTTCAAGGGCACTTTTTTGTCACATGGGTGTTCACATGCGTTAGAGTTTGCTTCGGTCTATCAAGTTAGTTTGTTTATTTTGATTTTGTTTCCTTGGGAGAAATTAAAAAGTTTCTTTGTAATTTATTATTTTTAATTTTGATCGGCTGTCATAAAGGATTTTTAGACGCATGCTGCGGTCATTTCCATGCGTTATTTTTACCTTTATAATATTGTTAAATGAGGCAATATTAATCTTTATACTCTATAAAGATTTTTTTTTCTTTTTTTTTTATTTTTGCATTAAAGTTTAATTTAAATTTTATTGTGTTTATTATTAAATTGACCTTTTTCTTTTCGAGTTTATAAGTAACTTAAAGATATTAAAACTTTTCTCAAACAAATTTTGAGTGGCGTCTAACTAAAATTAACTCGATTCTTTTCCACATTTCCGATTGTAACCCTGAGAGGAAAGCAGTCCCATTTTGGACATAAGCCGACTGAATATCCTAGCTGGATAGATTTGTCGTGAATGGTGGTATAGCTAATTTCCAAACCACAGTTCATAGCAATATGTAGTTAATATGTATCTGTCAATGCACAACAGAGAGAATGTAATAAATGGTTTGGTAACCGGCAGCCACATCTGCTGAAACAATAGTAAATGCTGACAAGCGAACTGCGTATCGAATTTTGAATAAAAATAATCTACAAAGAAAAGCTCAAAATTATGCATTTTCTGTGAAACATTGAAAGTGTAAAACATTATTACGAACAACTAAAATTTATTCAAGGTGTTCCTGGTTAAATTAGTTCTTTTAGATGTTAAAACTTCTTCAAAAATAGAAAATGTCCGTTCCACATCACAACTGGTGATGGGTACGTGATTAAAGTATTGCAAAAGTGCACCATACAACGAATGTATAGATTTTTCAATCGGCTCTGTGCGGAATTGATATAATATATTCAAATATGGATTTATGCTAAATATAGCATACATTTTTTTATCCCAGTTTTGAAAAATATATTTTTAAATGTTGAAACTAACTTATCAACATTTGGAAAATGACCCCTGATGTACCCCCATACTCGGTGTAGTGTGCTGCACAGGTAACGTGTAGCATATTGGGATATGATTGCTTTAATAACTTCCCTGTTTTTAACATATAAGCTGCCGCATCAGCCAAAAATAATAGCATCTTGTCTTTATAGTTGTCATCCGATGACAGAATATTATGAATACATTGATCAATTACTTCTGCAACTGTTTCACCATTTACGACTGGCAATATTTTAGTTGCAATTAAGTATGGTTGGTATGAAGTTATCGGATTAAGAATACCAACAACTACATTTAAACACATATTGTCCCATTACATCCGTTGTTTGGTCTGCACTTACCCAAAGATGACCAGATAGATTGGTTCCTATTTTTTCAATTGTTCTCAAATAGCATGTTGGTTAGTGGTATTTACGTAAAGTAGATTCATCTGGTGTATGACGATCAGTATATTTTGTACAAAATCTCTTAAGAGCTGGATTGTTAAGCTTTTTGAATGGAATACTGGCCGCCATAAAAGCACCACACAGTTCTTCGTTAAAAGTGTCAGGTGCAGATGGTCATATGTTACCTTGATGAGTTTTCAAAGGAACATGTATCTGCAAATTAGACTTTTGTGCACGCCTTAAACTTAATGAACAGGCACTGCAATATATCTCGGTATCATTACGAATATGCAACCAATCTGAATGGCTTATATGCTATCTCAAGAACAATAAATACTTATATATACAGGCTGATTCATTTTCGGCCCTCACCATGGGGATCTCTCTTATTATTGGAGATAGAGTATAGGTTTAAATTTGACAAAGTTGTTAAATTTTGTGTTTGTTATAAATCCGTAAGGAAAATAGACCTGTGACAAATGACCTTCGTTATTTAAAAAAAAAACGCGAAAACCCCATTTTCTTCTTTTACCTGTAGCACCGACATTTGGCCTTGTAGAGAAAAAATAAAAACACATTCTTGTGGCCATTTCTAAGCCTCTATCTAGTGGTGTACTCTAAATTTTTATACGACGTTTCGTTTATTTCTGGCCATCATCAACTATCTAATTTCTTATAGGCGCCATATTGGATTTAGACATCTTCAGAAAGAGTTTTTTTTTCTGATTTCTACCATGTACCACATGCTGACAAAAGTTTTTGACATTAGGTTTTATTTGAAAGAATAAATTATAAGATTAAATAAGGTAGCCATGGAATTTCAATCTGTCAAACATTTCATTTATTGTTCATTAATAATACAAAAATGTCATACACTAACAAAGAGAAACGAGATATGATAAGTATTTTTTATTCTTCGAAACGAAATTCAACAGTAGGGAGTACAAGATAACAAAAACATTAATAAAAATACATAGAAAAGTAAACAATAAACAATTACAGTAAATGTTCAATTATCTGGCCATCTTCGGAAATGCACAATTGGGAACGCCTTCTGGCATTTTGTACTGCCCTTTGTATAGTTCTTCTAGGAACTGCATTGAAGGCATTCTGAAGTCTGTCTCGTAATTCTTCAATGTTTTGTGGCGCATCTACTTTATAAATATTATTTTTAACATATCCCCATAAAAAGAAGTCTAGCGGACTTAAATCAGGTGATCTCGCAGGCCATTCAACAACTCCCCTATTTCCCATCCAACGGTTTGCAAACTCTTGATTTAAGAAATTTCTAACAACAGCTGCATTGTGTGCTGGTGCGCCATCTTGTTGCCACCATAAATATTGTAATTGATTTAATGGGATATTGTCGTCAAGATAGTCAGATACGTATGTACGTAAAATGTTTAAATATCTTTCTCCATTTAAATGTTCTTCATACATAACTGGTCCTAAGAGACGATTTGCCAAAATACCCATCCAAACGTATATTCCAAAACGATGTTGTGGTCTTCTAGCCCTGTTTTGTCGGGGATTTTGTACTGCCCAATAGTGCTCCGTATTTCTGTTGAACATTCCAGAATTTGTAAATTTTGTTTCATCTGACCAGATGATTTTGCTTAAAAAATTTGCGTCATTTTCTATCCTTCCCATTAACCAATTACAATATTCTAGCCTTCTCAAATTATCTCCAGGCAGTAAAGAGTGACTAACATGGATCCTGTATGGTTTAAACCTACTTTTATGTAAAGTTCTCCAAACTCTGGACCGGCAAAAATTTAATTCTGACGCTACTTCGCGTGTAGAAATTAATGGATTATTATTTATCTGTAAAAATACAAGATTAACATGAAATTTGAAAACACGCTTTTAATTTACCATTTGTAAAATATTTTGTCGATTTTCATTTAAATTCCTGTTGTCTTGACCATTTCGCGGCTTAGTAAACGATCCATTCTCGACCAAATTTCTGTCGAGATCTAGAAAAATGGTACGATGAGGCTGTTGTTGTTCTGGATATAATTGTAGATATCTTGTACTCGCTACTGTTGAATTTCGGTTCGAAGAATAAAAAATACTTATCATATCTCGTTTCTCTTCGTTAGTGTATGACATTTTTGTATTATTAATGAACAATAAATGAAATGTTTGACAGATTGAAATTCCATGGCTACCTTATTTAATCTTATAATTTATTCTTTCAAATAAAACTTAATGTCAAAAACTTTAGTCAGCATGTGGTACATGGTTGAAATCAGAAAAAAAACTCTTTCTGAAGATGTCTAAATCCAATATGGCGCCTATAAGAAATTAGATAGTTGATGATGGCCAGAAATAAACGAAACGTCGTATAAAATTTAGAGTACACCACTGGATAGTGGTTTAGAAATGGCCACAAGGATGTGTTTTTATTTTTTCTCTACAAGGCCAAATGTCGGTGCTACAGGTAAAAGAAGAAAATGGGGTTTTCGCGTTTTTTTTTTAAATTAGGAAGGTCATTTGTCACAGGTCTATTTTCTTTACGGATTTACAACAAACACAAAATTTAACAACTTTGCCAAATTTAACCCTATACTCTATCTCCAATAATAAGCGAGATCCCCATGGTGAGGGCCGAAAATGAATCAGCCTGTATATAAATGTCTAACTGAAAATCAAAAGAGAAATTTTTTTGCAACTAATCAAAAATTTAAAAATTTTGAGGACCAAAATGTTGAAAGTCTGTCGATATCTTTGTTTATTCTATATTCACGAAAATACCAACAGTAGACAATTCAACAATTCGAGTTTATTAATTTGAAAATAAAATCGATAAAATTCCTAGATATATTGTTAGAGGATACGTACAGCAAGTTTACTATTTGTAAGAATAGTGGCAAAACATTTATGCAATTTGGTCGGCGGCACATATGGTCTTTTTATTGGGATGTTTTCTTTTTTGTGGCTATCAATAATAGCCTTTACGTCGAATATGTCGGCAACCCTATAATTAATGTACGTAGTTGAGGATGCCGTTGCGAACGCACCTAGCCAAAACAAAGGCGATGCTCATACTAAATTTAAATTCCAGTGTTGTTTGTAACTGTATTGCAGCCAGTATATTAACTGCGACAGGACCGAAATCAAGTAAAGATAAATCAGATTCTCGTTACTACGTGAACATTGGACCTCGAATTTTTGTATCAAGACATTACTTATATGTATCTTTCACCCTTTATTTATAATTTTGCTATTTTCTTCATATCTACACTTCTACCATTATTTTATGTATATTTTTCGGGCTATTGACTTCTTCTGTTAAAAATTTCATAATTTTTCTGTGTTCAAGTTTCGAATCACTCATTTTCTCTTCTTTAAACGAATGTAAAAGTAACAAATGTTAAGTGATTCGAACAAAACTTGGAGATGACACTATAAAATGTTACAGAAACTTGACGTAAGGAAATTGTCACGATAGCATATTGTTTTCATAGCTAGACAGATAACATCAAAACACCCCTTGTAATAAGGTGACACGGGGATAAAGATTAATTAAATTTGTCATTACTTTTATTCAGCATTTTTAATATTATAGTCCGGTTGAATTCACTATTTTTGTTTTGCCTTTGGAGCACTGCAAAATATCATAAACAAAATTAAATATTTGTTCTGCACTGGCATAATACTAGACAACGGTTCCATAAAGTTATGTCACATTTTTCCGTAGATAGCGGCATTCATAACGGAATCCTGAACAAACAATACGAGAGAACACAAACAAAAACATAAGGTCAAAGAAACGCATGAAATATTAACGAGTCGTCGAACGTACACAGCCACCGTCCACTATTTTCAGACTATTTTGAGATAGATAAATATGTCGAATGAATCCCACTTGCCACCATTTCGTACGGTATGGCAGACTCCTTTTCTACGCGTGTATATCACTGACCCCTTTCTCGAATTTCGAAGTCCATGAAAATGTCGTCATATGTTATTCTCTTCTGGTCTACTGCCTTTAGTTTCCACTCTGTCTTTCTGTGTAAACCGTGATATTGCTATATAAATATTTTCTTGTTTAAACTTTTATAAAATTTACATTCTCTTTTTCGTTTATTTTATGTGTGCAAGGATACAGTTAAGAAATCATCAAAGTTTATTACGGATGGATAAGTAATTTAAGTTTCACACCATTATTTTGCTTTATTGTTGGCAACTCTGATACTTCCACACAGGGAAGTCTTTTAACATTCGGATTGACAAATGCGGAAAGGTGAAAATTTTTCGGATCGAAAACTTTGTGAAATTTATAGACGATTCTATTACCATAGTCTTTGTAACTCTTGATTTTAGTAAAATATAATTAAAATTGAAATTTGGAAAGTTTGGTTGGGCGCTGCTAAAGATAATTACAATATACGAGGTGCGACCCGGAACTTCCCAGAATGCGAAAAAAAAACACGATAAATTATTCTTAAAACTTATTCACTACCATCCCCTTCAAAGTACCCTCATTCTGTATAAAGACACCGATCCCAGCGAGTTGTCACTGACTGAAAGCAGTGCTGGAGGTCTTCGAATGTTAACGTGTTCTACATTTCCTGCGATTCGGTTTGAATCCTCTCAATCTTCTCCAAAGGGCGTCCCTTGAGCTTCTGTTCCAAAATCGGAAACTGGAAGATGTTACAAGAGGTAAGACCTGGGAGGGTGAATCAGTACTGCCTTCTTCGCTAGAACTGACGCACAAAAAGTGACGTGTGGGTTTGTGCATAGTAGTGGTGTAGGTTCCACAAATTGTTACGCGTCTTGGCAGGCCGCTTAAGTCGAATATTTTCTCTTAGTCACCGAAGAACAGCGCAATAAAATCGTTCATTAGTTGTTTCGCCTGGTGTGCGAAGCTCTTTTAGCATGCCATCAGTGTCAAAGAAGCTGTTACACGAACGCTGGGCTTGAGGTGTATCGGAATTTGACCACGTGGGGGCGCCAAATTGTTGCGAGAGGAACGCTTGTGGCTAGTGATTCTTTCCGGATTAGCTGAAGCGTCTTAACAATACTTGAAATGTTTCAGTAATAAATGGCGGTATTGGTTATGCATCAAACATCCAGGCCGCGTGTAATATGCTGAAATAACTATATTACAACTTATTAAATAAATAAAACACAATAACGTAGTTCGTAAAGTTTTTATTTAATACGTACATAAGAAATTGAGCGATTATAAAGTGATTAAATAAAAACAGGAATATACAGTGTGTTTAAAAAAGATGCGGCAATACTAAAGGGGGTGATTGCCCTGGTCATTTTATATAAAAAGTTTCTATTAACATTGGTGTACGCTTCGTTACCGATCTACAGCGTGTTGAAGTTTAATTTTAAAAAACAGTAAAAACTTGATTTTTCCAAAGCGGCTTGAGATATCATAATGAAATTTTAGGCGTGTTAATAGCTGTGGGAGACACATACTTTGCAATACAACACGATGTTTCAGTCGTACCTGTGGCGCGCGTATTGGCACGTCATAAGCTATTTTTCAAGAAAAAATAGGACGCTTCTGATTTCTCTAAAAATACAAATATGCTTTTATTTATTGTTAAATTATGAAGAAAAAAGCTCTCTTAACTTTTAATCGTACGACTTACCGTTTGTTAGTAAAAAAAAACATTTTAGTCCATGTCCATTTATTACAGAAAAAAATATTAAAGAACAAGGTTTTATTCAAGGGCAAAAACAAATATTTAACCAAACCAACAATTTTATCAACCAAAAATTACAAAAACTGTGTAAAGTGACCACCTCTAGCTCGGATGCAAGAATCCAATCTTCTCCTTATTGACTGGCGAACTCTCTGAAAAACACCAGGATCGGTTTTAATTGAGTTGCACCCAGCAATGATTCGGTTTCTTAAGTCTTCTACGTTTTCCAATGGAGTAGCGTACACCAAGGACTTCAAATGGCCCCACATGGAGAAATCCAGGGGATTTAAGTCCGGGGATCGTGCAGGCCATGAGTGAGGTCCACCTCGGCCTAACCAGCGATTTCCGTATGCTTGTGTTAAGAAATCACGAGCTACTTGACTAAAGTGGGATGGTGCGCCATCGTGCATATACCACATTGCATTTCTAATTGCTAATGGTACGTCCTCCAGAAATCCAGGGAGCGTGTTTTCCAAAAAGTTGCGATACACCTCTCCGGTAAGTCTCCTTGGTAAAAATACCGGTCCAATTATGCAGTCACTCACAATCCCAAGCCAAACTTTCAAAGAAAACTGATGTTGAAAACGATCTTCTATAATTTCATGTGGATTTTCGTCACACCATACATGGTTATTATGGAAATTCCGTATTGCATTTCTTAAAAAATTCGCTTCATCGGTGAACAGAATCAACATCAGGAGTTGAGGGATTTGAACCATTTTGTGCAAAAGCCATTGACAGAATGCAATGCGAGGGGGGAAATCAGCAGGAAGAAGTGCTTGAACGCGTTGTATATGGAATGGATACAACAAATTTTCCTTCAGAATGTGCCAAATAGTCTCAGTACTTACATCCAAAGCGTCAGCAATTTTTCGAGTAGAAGTACCTCGATCTTCTTCAATCATGTCTAGCACATCCTCTTCCAGCTCTACCGTTCTTGCTGTCCTTGGCCTTCCTGCTCCTCCATTTCGTCTTAATGTGCCTGTTTCATAAAGACGCCGATGAATACTTTCGAAAGTTTTTCTATCAGGAACAATACGGCCAGGAAATCTTTCAGTATACAACCGCCTAGCTTCTAATGCATTGCCATCAGCACGCCCATAAATGTAGTGCATGTCGGTCATCTCGGCATTCGTATAGCGATTCATGATAAGGAACTTCAACAAATTCGACACATACAAAATTATTAATCACGAGACTCATTGTGGTTTGGTAAAATATTTGTTTTTGCCCTTGAATAAAACCTTGTTTTTTTATTTTTTTTTCTGAAATAAATGGACATGCACTAAAATGTTTTTTTTTTACTAAAAAACGGTAAGTCGTATGATAAAAAGTTAAGAGAGCTTTTTTCTTCATAATTGAACAATAAATAAAAGCATATTTGTATTTTTAGAGAAATCAGAGGCGTCCTATTTTTTCTTGAAAAATAGCCTATGGCGTGCCAATACGCGCGCCACAGGTACGACTGAAACATCGTGTTGTATTGCAAAGTATGTGTCTCCCACAGCTATTAACACGCCTAAAATTTCATTATGATATCTCAAGCCGCTTTGGAAAAATCAAGTTTTTACTATTTTTTAAAATTAAACTTCAACACGCTGTAGATCGGTAACGAAGCGTATGCGGACCTATGTTTATAGGAACTTTTTGTATAAAATGACCTGGGCAATCACCCCCTTTAATATTGCCGCATCTTTTTTAAACACACTGTATATAAGTACGATGAACAAGTAACTAAAAATTGATATGCGGAAATTACTCTGGAGAAGAATTAATTAATTCATTTACTGTGAATTCAAGTCAAATAAAATAATCTCTGCATCGAATAATACAGAGTTACCCTTAAAAGGTAGACACGTGGGTACTTGATTCATGGCGGGCACTTGATCAGTACAAAGAAGACGATGTCTAAACCACGGTAGCTGAGACGAAACAGGATGAGGTTGTGTCGAAGAGAACACTGATTTAGGAAAAAAGATTTTATTTTTTGAGGGAGGGTAAATCAAAGTTGTCGATGTCTATGAATAAGTGACCAATCGATGACGCAAGCTGACAAGTTCTAATGTAACGACCCATCGAAAAAATTCATAATTGGAGTAGACTGTGAAATTGGGTTGGTACTTTAGCCACTTCCACATAATGACATTTATTATTTGACATAGAAAGAAGTTTGTGTCAAATTTTTCAAAACTCTTATTAAGAAAATTGGTTTGTGTTTAGATGTAAATGGACAACATTTTCAACAACTTCTGTAGCTATATGTAAATTTTGATTATGATTTCGATATTAAATAAATTATTTGTTTCCTTTTTTGCTGTAGTATCATTTCAATGCCATAACCTTTTTTTACAATGAAACCAAATGAAACTGTCAAGCATCAAGTAATGTGTCATTATATGGAAGTGGCTAAAGTACCAACCCAATTTCACAGTCTACTCCAATTATGAATTTTTTCCATGGCTCGTTATAAGCCCTAACAACTAAATGTTCGGACAAACAAAAATTGATTAAGAACGTTAATTTACGCGAACTAAATCATTTAATTAAATAACTATATTAAAAATAAATTAAAGTCTATCATTTACAATAACTATTTAAATGTTTTTTTTTTCTATACACATTGAAATAAAATGTGGGTGAAAACAAGACAAAAATATTGCACATTATCGTGACAACTAAATACTCGGAAAATTTAAGAAATTACTAATTTAATATGGCGTTACGTCGCCATGCGCTTTCACGACGGCTGCAATCTTGTCTGGCATTGTTTGTATTAATGATTGACACATGTTAGATACGAAACTTTGCCATAATTCACCCAATTTAATTTTCAAATCGGCAACGGTTCCTTGGGGATCGTCACGCAATTTTTGTGTCATTTTATGCCACAATGTCTTGATAACATTAAAGTCCAGACTGTTCCAAGACAACGAGAGGACCTTGCTGTTAATTCCCCAAACCATTTCTTAGTAGTTTCACAGCACCGTTCTGTTGAAATATGAAATTCATGTCCGGGTAAAGATCTTTCGCGCTTGGCTCAAGACTATTTTTCAGAATTTTCTACCTTCTTCTACTACTTCATATCTTCCTAGGCCCACTGCGAACATGCACCCTCAAATTATAATGCCTTTAGGAAATTTTACTGTCCTTTTGAGGCAATCTTTATGAAATAGTTAATTTTTAGTTCTAACAACCCATTTACGAAAGTCTCCCATGCACACGTACAACTTCCATTCGTCACTAATTATGACTTTGGACCAGTTTCCACAGATCCATGTTTTTTTGTCTCGATTTTGCCAAATTGAGCCGATGCGTCTCTGTTAGCAGAGGTTTTTCTTTCGCCTAAAACATTACGAATAATTATGAATTTAATAAAAACTTTCGAACTGACCTTATAAAAACTAAGTCTAGATTTATGTATCCACTTTCTACAACACCCCCTCGATAAGGTCTTTCCTATTTCTGCATTCCTTTGTGCTGTGATTGTTCTTAAAGTGTTACGACGATCCAGTTTGCAAATTTTTATTAGTAATCGTCGATCCCTACTACACATAATTCCCGGTCTACCCGAACTTTTGTCCTTACATTGGACACTTCCACTCTTACGATAGTGCCTGAGTATATCCCAAACTGTTGACTTAGCCAAATCTAATTCATCTGCAATTTCACGTATTTTTTTACCCCGAGGATATTTAGTGATTACCAATTCACGAATTTTAATATTTCTCGCAATTCCTCTGGCCATTTTTGATTAAATTTAACAGAATTTTTGGCAAAATGGTGTCTAACAAGTAACTGTCTAATAACTGCCAACATATGATAAGTATACATCAAAGTTATTTATTTTTATATATGGCACCTAGATAATTCCGAATGTTTGGTTGCCACGATATTGTCCAATATTTTTCTTTATTTATTCGCCCACAATTTATTTCAATGTGTATAGAACAAAAGCATATAAATATTTATTATAAATGATAGACTTTAATATGTTGTATATATAGTTCATTAATTAATTAATTTAGTTTCTGAAAATTAATGTTTTCAATAAATTTTTGTTTGTCCGCACATTTACTTATTAGGGCTCGTAGGTAAAATAAATATCATTAAAATATTCCTTGTGACACAAGTTTAAGAATGATATGCGGTATGACATAATTATGAAGAAGTATACGTGATTAATTAAAAAGCTAAGTTTTAAAATGTAATGTATTATAGGAATTCGAAGCGAGCGTTGAATATGAGTTGAACGTTTAATCAGGTAGATTTCTTGGAAGGGTCAACTGACCAGTATGGTAACAAAAGAAAGTCTTTCTCTTTGCAAACGAATATATACAGAAAATTACTAAGTTTGAAATAATATTTTAAATTGAAAATATATTTTGTGAAGAATATATAATTTAAAATTAAATTAAACTTTCTTATTAGACAAAGTGTAACAAAGCAAATGAAAAGCGACTTGACGTTGCTTCGAACTTGCCGTGCTTTCTTCGGTCGTGGCGACGATGGCGTTTTCTACTGCGATGACTGTTTTGTTTCGGGATCATACCCGTACACCCATGATTCCTCGCCAGTAATAATTTTGGTATTGAAGTTCGCATCCCTTTCGACAGTTTCTTTCAGTTCTGGACACACATGAACATAGTGCCGTTTTTGTTAAATGCTGAGTAACCTCGGCACAAACTTCGTAGCAATACGGCGCATATTGATTTCGCCGGACAGAATACGCTGAATAACACCGTACGACAAGCCGACGATGTCACGAATGTCATAGATTGTTTGCGCCTGGTCTAAAGCACCCTCACCAAATGCTTGTTAAAGCATTTGGTGAGGCAAAGTTTCCGTTGCCATTTTACCAATTTGAAGCATGTTCTTTGCTCTTTAACATCAGACATTGTAGTGTCGTAGAATAACTCAACTCAATAACCAACTTAACAAATATAAACACAATAATTGTTTGTCACAACCTAGCAAAGTACCGTTTAACATATTGACTTAGTATAGACGTAGCTTGCATCATCTAGCGCTATAAAGCTGTACTAAAATTCCTTGGCGCATCACATTTAAATTCCGAGAAGGGTAACACTTCGTGTATAGTTTACGTGGGGTAATGTAAATAACTATTTATTTTGAATGATAATAATAAATAGTTAATAGTTTTATTAACAAAAGTAGACAAAATTATAATTACTTTATAGAGATCTTGCTCCTGTTTACCTTTGAGTAAATAACTTCTCAGGGCGGATCAGTTTCTGGAAAGGTGCAACAAATATCAAAACACTCATTTCTTTTAGATAAACACAAACAACTTAATTCCTCACTTACAAAGGAATTCTCAAATGCTCTGTTTAATAATACGTATGACAGTATACTGAGTGTCCTTGATTTTAGTTTACAAACTGCAATACCTCACCCGGTATATTTACGAATAAATGTTTGAAATGAATGTTGCTTTACCTCTTAGCGTCTAGAGAATGATGTAGTTAGTTTTGCATTTAGTTACCGCCTTGTATGTTATTAGAACGTCAACTTTCTTTTTAATGGAATCCTGTATTTTTTAATGCAACATAATATTAATCAAGAGGCTCAAATAACTTTCATCTGAATAATTTTTTCATTGCTTTTGCTGTTGCTTTGAAATAATTATTGAGAAACTTCTATGAACACTATAAAGAAACGTTATTTGAATGGAAGGTATTTTAATCATTATTTGCTAATAAATGATACAAACATATAAAACAACTAACAAGGTTTTTTCTAAAGAAGAAACAAGCCTCGATACGGAACATTAACGTTCTGTTACATTCATAAGTTATAATTTCTCGGGTTATTGTTTGGCAGCCTTGACGAATTTTATTCTTCAAATCATCCAAGTCGGCAGGACCCCCAGAATATAAAATTCCCTTTAAATAGCCTCAAAGGAAGAAATCAAAAGGCGACAAGTCCACAGACCGCGCAGACCAAGGAATAGGACCTCTGATGCCGATCCAACCATTATGGTAAATCATAATTAAATAATCGTTGACAATACGTGCATTGGTGGAGCACCATCTTGTTGCCAAAGCACTGTTCTTCTTTCTTCGAGAGGAATATTTTCCATTAAACCAAGCAACACATTTTGTAGAAAATTTAAATAACGCCGTCTGGTTAGGGTTTCCTTATAAAAATAAGGACCAGTTAAACAACCATTAAAAGGCCACACCAAACGTTGGTTTCCCACACTATCTGGAAGCACGTATCTTGCATGCAATATGAATTTTGCTTTGACCAATAATGAGCATTATGCTTATTACTGGTCGAATACATAAGAGATAGAAAACCATACTATTGAAAACTTTTTTGGACTAAATCCCATTTGATTTCCCACTACTGCTTTTTAAGATAAATTTCTCCATTTCATAAAACCACTTATTCGTAAAATGCCACGAGGTGTTATTATTTGTTTAACGTAAAGTTATAAGTAGAGAACGGACACGCTTGCCACATGACGCAAAGCCCAGTGCAGTACTGGCGAAAGACTGTATTTCTAAAATATTTAATTTTATTTATAAAATTGGAAAACGAACGGGTGGTGATCTATAAAATTACGAAATACATATGTATTTGTTGAAAAGTTGTATCTTTAAAGTTTTTAATTTTATTTCTATAATTGGAACATTTTTATTTGTTCATTTTGTCGTTCAAGTTGAGTAAAGGAGTATTAATATTGACTAGCAATAGTTTCTCAAGGTTTTCTTCTGTTAATTTTGTTCTCTTTGAATTAAGTACATCCTTATAAATAGAAAACGTCCTTTCTACATCGCAACTGGTTATAGGTGCATACTGGAAATATTCTTTTATTTCTTCATATTTAGCCGTTAGATTTTGTTAGATAGGAATGTACGTGCTATTTCTCTTACGAAATACGATAAACTTATTTATTTTATCTACGTACACGACACCACTGTAAACACTATATTCTCCGAATA
The DNA here is from genome assembly GCA_935421215.2 of Melolontha melolontha. Lineage (NCBI taxonomy): Eukaryota > Metazoa > Arthropoda > Insecta > Coleoptera > Scarabaeidae > Melolontha > Melolontha melolontha. The sequence goes on along the minus strand of OW285237.1, from coordinate 18,011,756 downwards.
TATTCCGAATACAATAGCTGGGTTGTCCATTGTTATCACTGCGAGACCAGGTGGCCGAGTAAGTCAAACAAATACTTCATTGAATTACGCCGGGATGTACTGAGCGACGTTATACACAATTTCAATTGCCGATTGCGTTTTATCGAAATTGCATCCGTTCTCTAGTTATAAACCAAGGACGGGCCACTACAAAGAATGCTTATTAACACAAATATTTTTATTTTTAAATAGTATGAATTACTCCAAATGATAAAAATAAAAGAACATTCAAAAATGTTTGTTGTAATTATGTAATCGTAATGTAATCTAATCATTACAATGTAATATTTCATGTTTTATTATTTCGATACATGACATTGCATTGACCTAACAATTTTGTTTATGTTTGGCTCCACATTACTTGTCGCCACACGTAAGCTTCCAGATTTTCATTTGCCAGACGGTTTCGATTTTTTATTTTGTTATGTTTCATCACTGAAAACGTTTGCTCACAAATATAAGTCGATCTAAATAAGCTTGTGCATTTCAATGCATTTATTCGCGATTTTGTCAACGCAACGGTTAAAGTTGAGTAAATTACCTTCATTATACTTGTTTCGTAAATTATGATCATTTTGCATGTCTATCAATTCCAGCTGTATTGATTCCGCTGCATTTTTGGGTGAAATGTTGACAGGATTGCTGAAAATGTCTAATAGAGGTTTAACTTTTTTGAAGTCTAGAAAACGATCATGAAAAGCTTGTATTAAAATATCAATTTTTTCAACATAAGCGAAATTGACAGCAGTTTTATTGAATTTCTCCATAATTTTTTTGTAGTTCGGAAAATGGCTGTAATTGGCTGAAATGATTTGTGGCCTGAAAAGACTCAATTTGCATTTTAAGGACGAAACATGAGAGTATAACTGCGAAATCAATTGATATTTGCCTTGGAGTCGCGTATCTAAGACATTCAAGTGATTTGTGATGTCTACAAGAAACGCTAACTCACATAGCCAATCAGGGTTGTCGAGTTCGGAGACGTCCTTTTTCTTTTCCACCAGAAATATTTTTATTTCTTCAATCAAGTTAAGAAACCGCTCTAGTGACAACCCACAACTTAGCCACCTTACCTCAGTGTAAAACAGGAGATCACCATATTCGCTTTCAATATCCTCGAGATATTGTGTAAATTGTCGGTGATTGAGACGTCGTGATTTTATAAAGTTTACAGTAGGTACTACAACTTTCGTCACATTTTCAAATCCCAATAATTTTGAACAGAGGGCCTCTTGATGTATAATGCAATGAAACTGCATTAATTCCTTGGTATCTATGTTTTTACTTTGTAAATACTCTTTTAACATAGTTATTATCCCAGATTTACTTCCAACCATTGAAGGTGCTCAGTCAGTCGTAATTCCAGATAATTTCGTTAATTCCAAATCCATTATAGAACATTTTTCCAGAAGAGATTTGAGCATGGAACTCGCCTTGGTTTGACTTGTCACAGAACTCATACCAATCAGTTCTTCACTCACTTCGAAATTTTGCGTTACACCTCGTAAAAATATTAAGAGTTGAGCAGTTGAACTTATATCTGTAGATTCGTCGAGTGCTATAGAAAAATACTCAAAACTTTTCGATTTCGTAGCTAATTGCTCTTCTATATCAGCTGCATTTGTAAGTCTTCTTTGAACAGTCATTCGATTTAGATGAATTATCTCAAACCTCTTTACATCTTTCGGACACATTTTTTTTGTGGCTATATCTAAACACTGCTTAACAAACTCACCATCTTTAAAAGGCCGACAACTTTTCGCTATTATTCGAGATATTTCAAAACAAACTTCAGTAGCTGTTTTAGTATCTTGAATTGGTTTTGTAAACATAGCTTGCTGGCCTATTAGTTCCCTTCGTAAAGTGGAAATTTTTTGCGTTCAGTTTTCGCCGATTAGTTTGGTAAAAGTATGATGCTGGGTTTCATAATGCCTTTTCACATTATATTCATTCGGAATAGAAACACTACTCTTGCATATTAAACAGACACTTTTGTTATGTGATGAAAAATGGTTCAAATATCTTGAAACTGTCGATTTTCATCTTCAACCGTACGACTACGTTTTTTACTGGGGCCTGGTTTATCCATATCAAAATTGATATTGTATTGTTACGTAGGTATAGGATAGGGAATATTTATTCTTGACAGATTACATTTCAAACAATATAACGTTCGCTTGTCCGTAGTTAAAACTTAACTGCCCCGGTAGCGGGCGATGCGTTGTATTTATACGAGTTACCTAACATCGAGAACCTATCACATTGTTCGGGGCTAATACCAACGTGTTTCGCGAATCTTCGAGTAATCTAGTTGGTTCGACAGATTTCTAGTCTGCTAACAATGCTTGGAACGATGAAGAGCATACCTGTCCTACGTAGTAAACTGAACAAGAAAGTAGTAGGTACTTAGAGATACATATCTTACTAACAATTACAAAAGTTAGAATAAAATAAAATGTTAAGAAATATTGATTTGAATGGATTTTTACCTAATTTTGTAGTTTTTGGAACAATTTTTAAAATTCGTTGGCGGGCCGCATAAATATCGACAGTGGGCCGCGGTATGTGCATCGCTGCCTTAAGTTATCGTGTTACTGAAATGGTCCCAATAGGTGGGTTACGTTCGGCAATTCGTAAACATGTCACTGACTGTCCTTAAACTATTATTATTCTGGTAACAAATTCTTTCAATGGAGACTGTGGTTAAATAATAATTTAAAAAGGTATATAACCCCTTACCACAATTATTAGTCGTATCCTAAATACGTATTTCGACAACTAAGTTGTCATCATCAGTAGGTAAAAACTACTAATTAAAAGTCACACATGGGCACAGTAAAGTAAAATAAACGCTTCCGCACAACTACTATACACTGCAACCCTGTAAAGACACAGTCTTTACAGGGTTATATACCTTTTTAAATTCTGGTAACACATTAGCATTGCTACGAAAATGTAGCAGTTTCGTCCTTATTCATGTTTTAATTAAATTATGTATTTTTTAATAAAGTGTATTTTATTTAAGATTCATGTATGAACAAAAATTCATAATTATTTGACATTAATTTTTAATCTCTCCAATCTCCACGGCAATCTAAGATGTATGCAACAAGAAAATACTTTACCGATGTATAACTGGTTGCCTACTAATGCATTTACTATTTTTTTTTTAATTATACATCGGGAATGTGTGTTTAATGATAAAAAGGAACCCGGTCTATTGTCACATGTTTCGATAAATAAATACAAAACACATTTAAAGTAGTTTACAAATGCAGTGTTTTCGAAATTATCTCTTCATTAAAACAATATTAACAAATACACATTTTATTGAATTTCACGTTGAAACGAAGTAAATGATGAAACGAAGGGTTAGCGAGACGAAATTTGGAAAGTGTCGCGCTTACGGTTCAATTTCGCCCCACTTCTCTCGCCAGTATCGTTGTCTTGTTTTGTTTCACCGGCACCGAGGAAATTGGACTTTATGAGTTATTTGGAAAATGGGAACCGTGAGAGAAAGCCGTTCAGTGCAAATTGATGTATCCTTAGCGTTTCCTTTCTTGTCGTTACATAGAGAATGAAAACGAGATTCAACTTTACTTGTGATTTAAACACGTGTTACTGGGCGTAAGGGACACGTTTATTTTACGTCCGGGAGAAAACAATATTCTGAGGAAAAGTTGTTTTCGAATTTCAAAAATGAGATTTTGAACGTCTTGTTTTACTGAGCTATATGCAAACTTTCGCCTTTTAGTTTAATATTTTCTATCTTCGTTTGAATTCATGATTTTGAATTTAATGCATGACACGATACAGGTAATCAGGAAGTCTACCGGGTGCGGCAATAGTGTGTCGGCGGAGCTTAGCATGAAAACTAATAAAGTTGTAGCAATGAAATTTTACGTACACATGTAGTATGCTATAGTGCACTTTCTATTTTTATTTATATATTTACAGGCTGTTCCGAATTTCCGCAACCACTTTCAATTTTTTTTTAAATAGATTGCTATACTTTCTTGTTATTAGCTGATAGCCACCCAAATTATCTTTGCAATGATATATGACAATGTGCACTTACAACTGTTAGTTTTGGTTTTATTGCAAATTTTGTTAAAATCTTGACAGTTGCAGCGTCTAACATTTTAAGTCTTAGCCTGAAAATGGGTGCAGTGCTTCACGTAACTCTTTTGTTACAAATTTATGGACTAACACGTTATATGTTTTGAGGGTGAACGACGTGACAACATGTACAGGGTGTTCAATATGTCGTGCCAAAATTATCGAAGTTTAAAGGCTGTTTTCAGTTTTTTTTTAAGTTGAACCTATAATTTTTTTGTTAGTCAGCAAATCCCTTGTAAAATTGCCGTTAAAATGGCACCAATAACATAATACTTATATCTAGTATTTTCGAAGTTAAAGCGCTTTAATGGGATATACCTATGTTTATAATATTCAATATGGGGTGCATCTAATAGTTGGTTGGCCATGAAATGATATCAAACAAAGTAACTTTTACAAATACCTGTTTTTTAATTCTTTATTATTAGTTTTAGAATTACATTTTGTAATTTTTCCATAATAAAACAAAATTAATTTAAACTGTGTTCAAATATATGTCCATTCTGCTTTACACATACTCTTAATCGCCTCTGCATCGACAGACTTACATTTTGAACCATGTTGTTTTCACTTAATTGAAGAAAAGCGTTTCTGGTTCGTTGCTGTATGTTCTCTGCCGTTGCAGGAGATGTTTCGGAAACTATATTTTTTACAGTAGGCCACAGAAAGAAATAACAAGGGGTTAAATCTGGTGATTGCGGTGGCCAGCTTATAAAGCTTTCTCTCCCAATCCACCTCCTATTTAAATGTGCTCTTGCAGCAGCACCGTAATGTGTAGGTGCACCATTATGTTGGTATCACAATCTCCTTATGACGTTATCTGGTAGGCCTTCTAACAGCAATGGTAAATTATTTTGTAGGAAATTTGTGTAGTTTTCACAATTTAAAGTAGTATTAAAATAGAATGAACCTATAATAGTATTTCCTATGATGCTTCCAAAGCTGTTAACACTCCATTTTTGTCGGTATAAAATGGGTTGCACAAAATGAGGGTTTCTAGAGTCATAATAATGAGAATTTTTTCTGTTTGTTATTCCACAATTAGCAAATGTTGCTTCATCTGTGAAATTCACATGATCTAGAAAAATTAGATCTTGTCGTAATTGGAAAAGTAGCCATTCACAGTAAACAAGTCTCCTTTCAAAATCCGTTTGTAATAAGCCATGATGATTTTGAATTTTGTAGGGTGAAATTTATGTTTTTTTTAAATCCTTCTTACAACAGTGACTTCTATCCCGTGTTCTTTCGAAATTATTCTAGTAGATACTCGCGGATTTTCCACAGCGGACTGGATGACTGTCACTTCATTATTTTCTGTAAATCTTAGTTTTTTCATCTTTGACGTAATTCACTGAACCCGTCCGATGAAACCTTGTCAACAAATTTTCAAACGTCTTGATATCTGGTGCTCTTCGGTGAGGATACTTCATGGCATATGTTCTTGATGCTAAAAGTAGATTTCTGTTGCTAGCGCCAAGAACAAATACCATGTCTATTAGCTCCTCCTTCGAAAAATTCATTCTAAAGAAACACAACTATAAACTATTACGGCATGTAAATAAAAAATAATGATAACAAAACGATATAACTGACAACAAGATAACAGCTAATAACGAACAAACGGAAATTGATAATTAACTAGCCAAACTTAAATTATAACAATTAAACGCGATTACAGCAAAGAGGAACTACAGAAAAACAGTTTATACAGAAATTTTAAGTAGATATTCGACGTTTGGTTACACAGCAATTTTTGCTTAATATCATTTCATGGTCAACCAACCAACTAATAGATGCAGCACCGCATATTGAATATTATAAACATAGGTATATCCCATTAAAGTCTTAGAAATTCGAAAATACTAGAAATAAGTACTATGTTATTGGTACCCTTTTAACGGCAATTTTACAAGAAATTTGCTGACTAATAAAAAAAATTATAGGTTAAATTTAAAAAAAAAGAGAAAATAGCCTTTAAACTTCGATAACTTGGTAAGAGCGAGGTTAAGAGCTTGGTCCGGCAAACCAAAGGACGTAGGTTCGAATCCTGCATCCGGGCGTTTTTTTTTCAGTAAAAAAATCAAATAATTAGCGTCGTAAAATGCAGAAAACTTTTATTTCATTAACATCACTTCACGAAAATGTAATCGATTTGCCCAAATTTGTCTACCACGGGCACAATATAATATTTGTTCTTAATGCAATTTAACACTTCCCGACAATTCGAACTTCAGCTTAAGAGCTTAGTGGTTAAGACCATGGTCCGGCAAACCAAGGGCGAAGGTTCGAATCCTGCCTAAGGGCGAATTTTTTTTCAGTAAAAAATTCGTATAATTAATGTCGAATATGTATATTTATTTCATTCACATCATTTCGCGAAAATGCAATTGATTTGCATTAATTTATGAGATTTTCAAAATGGGCGCCATTTACTTTCTAATAGTAAGCCAATCTGTCCGTAAATTCTATTGTAACTCTCGTTATGATATCTGGTGAAATCCTTCGTACCTCTTCATTAATTCTCTCAGCCAAATCTTTCGAATTTCTAGGTCCGATAAGATACACTTTCTGATTTAGATAGCCCCACAAGAAGTAATATATTGGATTGAGTTCGGGAGAACGAGCGGGGCCATTCAATTTCGTCTCTTCGATCTAATCGATCTGGAACGATAACTGAATAGTAAGGGGGTGCTACATCCTACTGAAACCAAATGTTTTGTGGAAATTGGTCATTTTCCTCCAATGAAGGAATTTGGTTATTTGGAAGCTCTAAATATCTTTGACCATTTAGAGTTTCTTCTATGAAAAAAGATCCTATTCTTCTATTTCTTCAAATACCAGCATAAATTTTAATGTTAAGCTATCTAGAGTGTTGCGTATGCCCCTCTTGTATCCAGCGACGATTACTCTGTGACCAATGCCAACAGTTATGTGACATAACTGTTGTTCATAGACATAACTTATGTCTATGAACAGTAACCTTCAAATAAAAGTTTTGCCTCATCCGAGTATACTATATCATTTACAAAATTGTTATCATAATTACATTGTTTATATATTTTCTTTTTCATCCTAATTTTAATAATTGTAATTTTTATTATGGCATTTGAAACTTTTAATCTCGTTGTTTCTCTGAATGGCTTCCACTGCTCGTTTTAGCATGAAAATTTTACGCGGAATTCATGTCTACGTATTACCTAAGTTTCTCGTAGTGTTCTCTTTCTTCCCCTGAGCTTGTTCGTATGTTGTTTCTCTTGTCCTTTGCTTTCACTCGTATGTCCCTTCGATGCGTTCATATTATTTAAGCATGTGCCTTTTGATATGCCTTTGTGACATGGCTTTGTTTACATCGCAATATTACTGCATAAGTAAAGTGTAAAGTAAGCAGTGGCCTATGACGTTTTTATTCAATATAAGGGAATTCTAAAAAGGACTTACTGAAAGTAACGATCTGGTAGTTATAATAAAGCACACTTTGTAATTAACGTTCTGACAATAATACATATTGCCTTCTCTAAAACTAAAAATTTATTCATTATAATGAGTGTAAGTTACAGGGCACATACTGAATTTTTGACTTATATCAAATTATATAAATTATCAAATAATTATATGAGTTTACATAGTTTAAAATAAATAAGCTACTTATACTTAATAGGCATGTTTTTAAGAACTTTTCTTAAAGATTTTTTGTTTATTTTCGAAGGAAGAAACATGGTTGCAGTGTCGCCCCTGGAGGGTTTATATGATAGGCTAATATATGGTTGAAAGATTATTTATATCAGTTCTATCATTTTAACATTAAAAAACTTCTTGTTGTAAAGTCTGTGCTATTTAACGTATGGAACATAAGTTTTGAGAAAAAAAATCAAAGGTAAAAATCGATTAGTAGTAAAAATTTTATTACAACATAAACATTGGGAAATTGTTATGCGCTACTACGTCATACAAAATCTAAATTCACAAAACTGATAAGGGCCCATGGTCCTCAATGGCGCGCAATTTTGGTAGAATTCTCCCCAACATTCTCTTGACGACGTTTATATTCACTTCTCGGATCTTCTGGAATATTCTGGCCCGTAACAGTGCTTCATTTTGGACTTACCAACCCTTATCATATTTCCTGCTTAGTAGTGCCGAAAATTCCTCAATGGGGCGCGCCTGGGGTGCGTTTGGGGAATTGTCTTCCTTAGGTACATAATTCATGTTCAGTTAACCAGTTCTGAGTGATTCTAACATAATGGCATGAAGCCAGAACGGCCAGAATATTACATCATCATTTGAATGATGAGCATTAATGAAATTTATCAGTTTAGATAAACATTTGCGAATATAGACGTTTGCATCCACAGCTTCACCTCTAACTCTCCCAACGTAAGGTCTTGAAATTCCTGCTTGAGAGATAGCGCACCAGACCATAATCTTGTCGGCAAATTTCGCTTTCGGTTTGAATTACATGTTGTCAGGACAATTTACAATATTGGACGTGTAAAAACCATCGTCACCCTTTGTTTCGGACATGAATAATGTGAAATATTTCTCATCGTCTGAAACAATAACCATGTTGCCAATAAAAAGTGGACGCCTTAATGTTCGGCAGCATCTAAGGATTCTCTCTAGCTGAGTTGCGGTGCATTTGCGACACTTCTTTCTTTTTTGATATTCTAATCCATTTTTTTCAAAATTCTGACAACAGTCCTCTGCGCTATTCCAAATCTACGGCCTAAAGTGCGCGTAGACGTCCCAACTCTGTCTTGAGCAGATTGGATGAGTCTGTTTACTTCATGTGGGGCCAAAACTGTGGGTCGTCTACTTTTCGGTAAATTCATGCATGGCATACCTTTTTCACATTCCATAATTGTGCGGCAAATGGTTGAGAGTCCAATATTTTGGTCTCAAAGAATGTTAATAGTCTGGCGTTTAGGTACTCGTCCAACTAAATTATATATAGACTTTAGTATTTCAATCTTATACAAAAAAGGGATATTTATCATTACGTTTTGCACGTATTACGCCGTTGTTATATATTGAAACGGATATGCAAAATACATATCCGTAACTGTAAACAAGGACAAACACCTCGTATTTTTAGCATTTACTTATGTTCAATACATAATAATGTTCAATAATACTTATGTTCAATACATATGTTTCAGCCATCTAGGCCTCATCGGTTGAACTAGTGAAGCAATGTATATACAAATTAATACAGATCTGGTAAACAACGGATTTTAGCCTAAATGTAGATACAGATACAGATCCGTTGTTTAACAGATCTGTATTAATTTGTATATACATTGCTTCACTAGTTCAACCGATGAGGCCTAGATGGCTGAAACATATGTATTGAACAGAAGTAAATGCTAAAAATACGAGGTGTTTGTCCTTGTTTACTGTTACGGATATGTATTTTGCATATCCGTTTCATTATATAACAACGGCGTAATACGTGCAAAACGTATTGATAAATATCCATTTTTTGTATATTTACCGCCATCTGGCGCGTGTTAATGGACAGCACCAATATACGTATTTTTCCGCTTAATTATTTGTAATAGCCTTGCTATTCGAGCGGTAGATCGCCTTTTCTGGCCTAGTCGCTTTCTTCCGTCAGATGTCACTGATTAAATTGGTGTCGCCTGATAGAACGAAACTGGTTATGGCTTGGAGACGATTTTAGCGTAAATGTAGATACAGATACAGATCTGTTGTTTAACAGATCTGTACTAATTTGTATATACATTGCTTCACTAGTTCAACCGATGAGGCCTAGATGGCTGAAACATATGTATTGAACAGAAGAAAATGCTAAAAATACGAGGTGTTTGTCCTTGTTTACAGTTACGGATATGTATTTTGCATATCCGTTTCATTATATAACAACGGCGTAATACGTGCAAAACGTATTGATAAATATCCCTTTTTTGTATATTTACCGCCATCTGGCGCGTGTTAATGGACAGCACCAATATACGTATTTTTCCGCTGAATTATTTGTAATAGCCTTGCTATTCGAGCGGAAGATCGCCTTTTCTGGCCCAGTCGCTTTCTTCCGTCAGATGTCACTGATTAAATTGGTGTCGCCTGATAGAACGAAACTGGTTATGGCTTGGAGACGATTTTAGCGTAAATGTAGATACAGATACAGATCCGTTGTTTAACAGATCTGTATTAATTTGTATATACATTGCTGCACTAGTTCAACCGATGAGGCCTAGATGGCTGAAACATATGTATTGAACAGAAGTAAATGCTAAAAATACGAGGTGTTTGTCCTTGTTTACAGTTACGGATATGTATTTTGCATATCCGTTTCATTTTATATTTCAATCTTGTATGACACCTTTCAAAACTATTTCTGAGAAATCTAATATGTCAGTATAGTAACTAACAAACGAGCACCTTTTCTAGCCCAGTGGTAACTAGTTTGGACAATTTTTGGTAATAACATTCCTCGTCAAAACTTTTTCTCAAAACTTATGTTCCATACGTTATTAACGAAAATGAGTACTTTTTCGAAGAATTGATTGTCGTGAGGATTAAGCTCAACTGAGCAATGTCCGTAGACTCTATAACAATTTCGGAATAGCTAATGATGAGAATAAATAAAAGAACTAATGTATAAACAAGGGAATTAATGTATTAATTCAAACCACGTGTATTTATTTATTTAAAAAAAAATACTTTACAATTTTATTAAACACCACCACACTGTGCTTTACTAATTATTTTTAAAGAGAACGAAATTCATGAATACACAATTTTTTATGTCAAAAAAGACAGCAATAAAAATGTAAACGACAAAAAGAGAAACAAGCACGATTTAATTAAGCCGTTTTGTGACAGGAGTAAAAGTTTAACATATATTCGTTGCGTGTTGTATGTGAAACTTTCCGTACACATTTCATTAAATATATTACCTAAGGTAACTGAATAATTTCGAACTTACATAGGAAATAGAGCGAATTAATTTTCTAGGCTTTCGGTTTAATCGAAGTTACCGTGAAAACAAGTAATTTTCTGTAACAAATTATTATGCAGAATTTCGAGTTTAGTAGGTTGAAAAGTATCGTGAATGGATGGCTTAAAATAAATGTAATTTAGTTAAATGCGCACAGCATTTTCCATTTAATAACAAAACTAATAAGCCAAGTAGACGACATATTATAATATCGACTAATGTTTAGCAAATTACAATGTTATTTTCAGTAGTAATATAACAAATGTAATAATAATTATCGATAATTTTTGGAAAATTTGACCGAATGCAGGTTAAGTTGAAAATGAGCACGAGTGCACCTAATGCACGAATGTCCTTTTCAGTTTAACTTACGCGAGTTCAAATGATTAAAAATTATCAATTCATTTTTATTACAAGAACTATATTTAATTCTTTCATTGTTTCGACCTTTGCTTGATGTAAATCCATATCACAAAAAAATAAAGCACACATAAGATGTTTTAGATTTATACTTTATAAATAAGATAATGACAGCCGTTTCGCTAACACAGTAGCTTCTTCAAAATTCAACTTGAGACTAAAGATACATACAATATACAGCGTTAAATCAGGTAGTTGACCCAAGTTAAAATTCTAGGAACTATTCCATTTATATTTATTGCTTTTGAAAACTATACTATGTCCTACTTGCGTGAGGTTTAAGTTTAATAATATAACATAAGCAACTAAGAAACAATATTTCAATGGGTGAACAGATTTAACAGTGGGGATTAATTCAAGTCTAATTTATCGTTTAGTAACATTTCTGAGTTTTTGAGTTTATTAATTTCTAAAGACTAAAAAATTTAGTTTTCTACCTATATTTTCTACATGTATAATATCGAATTGTAAATTGAATTTGTGTTCATTCTCTATTAAATGATTAGAGTAGATTGTGTCAGTTTTCTTATTGGTATAAGAATGATAGTGGTCTTGGATTCGTTTTTTAAACTTTCTACCTGTCTGTCCAATATATGTTTTGGAACATGAAACGCATGATAACTTATAGACTCCTGATTTATTGTATTTGGTAGTTTTTTCTTTATTATTTTTAATATATTTGGCTAGATTATTATTAGTTTTATACGCGATATTAATGTTTTCTTTTTTAAGGAATTTTGATAATTTAAGTTGCTGTTAACCTATGTAAGTAAATGATTTAAACTGCTTGTCTGACTCCCCTTTAATGATCGGGTACACCTCCCTTAATAATTTATTGAAAGATTTTTTTTAAATTAATTTATCTATTAGATTTAGGTCATATCCGTTGTTGTGAGCAATTTGTTTTATAATATTATATTCTTTATTATAGTCTTCATTGGACATCGGGATGTTAATAAGTCTATGTGTCATGCTGTGAAAAGCCGCTACTTTGTGTTGGACCGGGTGGTTAGATTTATTATGTATCGTAGTATCTGTATGAGCCACTTTGTGGTAAATAGAAAAATGGACCCTATTGTTTACACGTTTTAAAGTGAGATCCAGAAAGTGTATACTATTGTTAAGCTCCTTTTCTTTCGTAAATGTGATATTAGGATCAATGGAATTGATAAATTCATAAAGAGTGTTCAACTGCTTATCTGTACCTATATATCCTATGAATATATCATCAACGTATCTGTACCAAAACAAAATATTCTTGACGTATCTGTCATTACGAAAAATCGTATTTTCCAGGTAATCCATATAAATTTCCGCAAGTAAAGGAGAAAGAGGATTTCCAATGATAAGACCTTGTTTAGAGAGGTAGAGTTTGTTATTGAAAGAAAAGTAATTTAGTTCTAGGCAGACTTTTAGTGAATCTAAGATCTCTTCTTTTATTATGGGGTTTGTGCTATTGTATAATAACATTTTATCAATTAGATCTATCGTTGTATTGGGGGGGATACTAGGAAATAAGTTCTTGACATCAAAGGATATGAGTTTCGTGTTATCCGGAAAGTTGCAGTCTTTAATGTTATTAACTAACTCTAGACTATTTTTAATACTATTTTAGCGAAACAGCTGTCATTATCTTATTAATAAAGTCCAAATCTAAAACATCTTATGTGTGTTTTATTTTTTTGAACTATATTTAACGGAAAATTTCATGTATCAATTAAATTTTGTAGTTTTTGTCGCAATTACAATTAAAAATAACTGATTTGGAGTTACTAAGGAGAATTGTTGATTTATCAATAATTTTACAAAACTGTTCATTTTATAAGTGCTGTCATATTTCACGCAATGCTGCGGATTAGAAACGCTTCAGGTGCCGAAATTAATCAGGAAATAGAGAAGTTAACTTCGGAAAATGCGAAAAAATCAAAAGCTTCTATATGGGAACAATTTCAAGAATTTTGTGCTCAAAGAAATCATGTACTGGAAAAAATGACGTCTATACAAGAAATTAACTCTATTTTGGAAGACTGGGCCAGCAATATGTGCAAAAAAGATTGATCATTTTACGTAAAGACAATTTGGAACGTTATAGCTAAACTGGTCCAAGAAAAATGTAATCAAAATTTTGGCGGCACACTAGATGCATATAATGACATAAGATTTAAACCTGCAAGAGATCCAAGTGGCGCTACACGAAAATACCTGCAAATGATACCGGCTAAATGAAAAACAAGTTCAAAAGAGTTTACTAATGAAGAATTCCGGAAAATTGTACAATTATTTAATAAAAACACTCCAGAAGGTCTCAAAAAAAATTATTTCCTATGACTTAGCGTTTCGAGAGGGCCAAGCTCTTAATTGTTTACTGAATTTCTTTCAAGAAGGAATGTCTCACAACTGGAGAATACAATCCCGGGATCCCGAATCCCGGGGTCACGGGAACCCAGCCGGGTTTTGATCCCGTAAATCCCGGGGCTGTACTTGGCTAATCTCAGGATTTTCGGGATTGCCAGTTTGCATTCCGTAATCCGTTGCGCCTTGACAATCACCTTACCTAGATTATATTAAGGGCACTTATTACATAAAGACAGAAAATCAACATTAGGTACGCCGTACGATAAAAGAACTACACAGATCCAGTCCAAATAATATGTAACTTAGAAGGGACTTCCCCGCCTGGCATACTTCAATACAATACTGTTAAAGTAATTCCCCAACGGGCACACAGGGGAAACTCCCGATCACCTCATATGATATATCATAATATTGTTGCGAGGGATTCCCCGTCGGGGATTCCCTGCACGAAAGTATAAATATGCTTATTAGGATTTACTTTTTTCATTTATTATCCTACCAGCGACAAGGTTACACAGGTTAAGTCATTTAAATTTAAAAGTCAATTATCTGAAAAAGTTATTTTAAATGGCGGGAGACTTTGTTCAACATAAAAAAACAGTGATACGTCGTCAGCGAGGAGTTATTTTTTAGTTGCGAAAGACGGGAATAGTGCTAAATGTAGGCGATGCCCTGCCATTCTCAAGACTTTGGGTGGATCGACTAAGGGATTACATACACATTTGTCATTAAAACATAACAATAAGATTTTAGCTGTCGTTAATCGTTTAACAGCTTCAACAAGTCAAGATTCTGAAAATCTGAGCACATCACCGCCGCCAGCTAAACGAAAGTTAGAAGATTATTTTACTAAAGGTGCCGACGATAGCGTGCATGATGTTTTGACAGGAATGATTGCATTAGATGGATTTCCATTCAGTGTATTCATAACTTCAAACGATTTGAGAAAATTGCTCTTAGAGAAATACAAGGATTTACCAAAGTCAGCCATCACAATTCGAAAGCGTATTATGAATCACAGTGAAAAAATCAGAAAGCAAGTACCTGCAGAATTAAAACATTTGAAAAGTGCAGGTGAAAGATTCAGTCTACTGGACATCAACGTCCAATAAACGATACATGGCTGTCAACGTTCATTTATATAAAAAATTTGGAGCTTAGGACTCTTTCCTATTCATGGAAGTATGACGGCTAAAAATTGTCTTCGTTTTAATGAAAGAGCGTCTAAGTAAATTTGATATTTCCCTGGAAACTGATATCGTGTGACTATTGTAACCGATGGACCGAACGTTATGATAAAGGTGGGACGGCTTGTTTGCACTGAACAACAACTGTGTCTCGCAGATGGTATCAATTAAAAAAATAGTTGTAATGAAATTAAATCGTAACAATTTAAATTCAGTAGCGTCTAGATCCTCCTTTAGCTCTTTTAATTGCTTGAACCCATCTGGACATGCTACTGATCAAGTTGTAAATGGTATCCTAGGAAATATTCCAGCATTCGAGGCGAACAACTTGTTCAAGTTGCCTAAGATTTGTAGGAGCAGGTATGTGGTGCCTAACTAATCGTTTCAGCGCATCGCATAGATGCTCGATGGGGTTCATATATTTGGACTTCTTGTTGGGCAGTCCATAGTTCGAATATTCACAAATCGAAGGCATTCCAGTGTCTCTCTAGCAACGTGGGGCCTTGGGTTATCCTCCATAGATATTGTCTCCGATAAATAAAACAAATGGCATCACAAGCCCTTCTAAGATGTTTTCTACGTAGAAATATGAATTCATGGATCTCCTCCAGTATAGGTACCAAATTTGTATGACAAACGAAAGAAATTCCTTCCTAAAACATTATTGATTCCCCACAAAATAGGATCCTCGAAGAGATATTTCAGGCAGTAATACTTTCTCCTGGACTTCGCCAAACTCGTTCAGGTCCATCTGGTGAATTGCAGCTTGTTCTTGCTTCGTCTGAAAATAAAACTCGCGTCCAGTAATCAATGGTTCAATTTTCGTGTTCCCATGCAAGATACAGTCCACTAACTCTATGTTCCCTCAAGAACATTGGTGCAATAGCTGACCTTCTACTGTGCAATACTCCTTTATTAAGTTTTCTCATGACAGTTCCTGCAGAAAGTATCGTTCGTCTCTTGCATCTGTAGACTTTTTACAACCTTGTCCTAGGATTCTACAGTAACGTAAAAGTTCATTAAAATGTTTAATTTTTTGACCAATTGTTGACTTTACAAATGATATACTTTCAAGTGCAAAAAAAAAACGGGCCCCCAATAATTTTCTTGAAAATCAGCTATGCTTATTTGTTATTTTGGCTTTTAGTTTACGCTTTTGATATTTTATCGACAAAAGGTTTCCAAAATTATATATTCAATAATGATTTTCAAATTTTTCATTTAGAGAACAAAGGCATAAAACTAGATTTACTAGATAGTACTAGAAATTAATAAATTAAAACAATCACAAACTTTACTTAACAATCCCTTTACAGCAACTATTTAGGCGATTATAAAGATTTACATTTGTATTAGTAAATATGTTTCCCAACAATACAAGGTCCAGAAAATGATCTTCCACATTTTGCACCTCCACTGTGCCCGAACCACTGACGAGGACTCCTCTCAGTTTATTTAATTGGTAGCGCGCGCATTGCCATTTTAGTTGTCGTCATGAATCGGGCGGGCGAGCATAGTGCCTTCGTTATCGAAACATTTATGAAAAATAACGAATCTGTGATTCCAACGCAACAAACTTCTCGTACTCACTTCGCGCTGAGTAGTCATGCTCCGGTTCCAGATCGCAAAACAATACTATTTTGGGTTTTAAGCTTGAGAGCAACAGGTTCAGCCTTAAAAAGAAAATAAACTGGTAGACCCAGAAGTGTTCGTACACCAATCTTGCAACTGTAAGGGAAGCAGGGGAACGATATCCTACCTTCTTCTTCTTCTTCTCTGTTTGGGGTGGACGCCACCACGTCCAGGCACTTGAGCACACTGCTCTTTGTACTATCCTTAATAGATCTCTCAATTCCACTCTGTTAGTCTTGTGTCCTCGATAAAAGCCACTATCCTCCTCAGGAGAAGTTTGAGTACACTCGAAGGATCCAATAGATCTCTCCCGAAATATTTCTGTCTGAGTTCCTTCAGTTGCTCACATGTGCATATTATATGAAGGCTAGTTTCCTCCTGTTTTTCACATCTCCTACACCAGGGCTCGCTAACCAAGTCCATGGTGTACAAATGCTTCCTTAAAGGACAATGTCCGGTTATTAACCCGGTAATTATTTTAATTTCTTTTTTGCTACTACGAATTAGGTTGGCTGAAAACTTCCCGTCCAGCCCCCTTAGTAGTGTTTTGGTATGAAGTTGACCTTCCGTCAACCTCCTTTTATTTTTATCTTGTTTTTCTAGCCATAACCAGATCTCCCTTTTAGCGGAATCCTTAGTGATTCCACGTACAGGTTCTGGTCCTATGAAGTTCCTATTAGTACCTTCCTTGGCCAGTTTGTCATTGCCTTTAATTCCCTCATGCCCTGGCACCCATATCAGCGACACTGTATTGTCTAGTGCCAGGTTATTGAGGACCTGTTTACAATATTTCACCAGCTTAGACCTGGTAGATGGGTTCATAATGGCTTTAATAGCCTCCTGACTATCAGTCATTATGTTAATTTTTTTGCTGGCGCAGCCGGCTTCCCGAATTTCATCGGCGCAGGCTGCGACTGCTAACAACTCGGCCTGGAAAACAGTAGCATGTTTCCCCAGACATATCGATATCTTCCTTCCAGGGCATTCCGTATATGCATGCACCTGCCCCCTGACTAGATTGTGATCCATCAGTGTACCAGGTGCCGGCACCACAATCGATCGAGCGACTTTTTCCTGTTCCATGGTCTGTATAAGTATGTTCAGCTTAGCTGTAAACATAATTTCAGGTGCCATACTGTCCACCGGCATTTGAAATATCGGCTCTTCCAGTATAGTTCCTGTGATATCTGTATGGCTCCCTACAACCTTATTAGGACACCATACGTCATTGGCCTTCAGCCCCTCAATATCGCAGCCATTGCCTCCGCCTTTATAAATAGTTCCAGCGGAGGGAGACCCACGATGGCCTCCATGGAAGCGGTTCCCGTGCTGTTCATAGCTCCCGTGATTCCCAACAGGGCCTGTCGCTGGAGAGTCGTGAGGAGCGCCACCGACGATGTCCGCTCCGTCCTCCTCCACCAGACAACTGCCCCATAGGTAATCGTTGGTCTTATCGTTGGTCACTGCTGTGTACAACCAGTGTACCACATTTGGTCTTAGTCCCCAGGTCTTGCCAACAGCTCTTCTGCATCTCCAGAAGAGCTGCGCCGCCCTGTCTGCCACTTTGGCTAGGTGTCTGCTCCAATTCAGTTTCGCATCAAGTGTTATGCCTAGATACTTCACTTCATTGGTTAGTTCTAACTCTTGCCAAACAGCCTTATGCTGCCCAGATCATTTAGTTTTCTCATGTTGGTAAAGGCTACCAACTTGGTTTGAGGTTGAGGATTTACAGTTAATCCCTCCTCAAGGCACCATCTTTCTACAATTCGCAGAGCATTTCGTATGATGCTCGCCACTGTCCCCGGGAATTTCCCCTGGGACACTATGACAATGTCATCGGCGAACCCCTGCGTCCATATTCCCTGGTCATTTAATGTCCTGAGGAGATTATCCACTACTAGACTCCATAGTAGTGGTGACAATACGCCTCCTTGAGGGCACCCTTTTGTTGTCCTCATGGAGATCGTTTTGTTTTGTATTTGGGCATGAACTACTCTGCTACGCAGCATGTTATGAACCTAGTTGCATGTGGTGTTTTTTATTTTTCGATCTCTTAAAGATCGAATAATAGAAGACATCGAGGTGTTATCGAAAGCGCCCTCTATGTCTAAGAAGACTGCAAGTGTAATTTCCTTGTAGTGTTCGCTTAACGGCCCCTGTTGGCTTAGGTTCTCCCTGAGGTTCTTTTCGGGAAAGGGGGAGCCTTATTTTACTCGTATCCACCCCCTGTTTCCTAATCTTCTTTAATTTCTTTCTTTGTGTCCCGGAAAGATGTTTTCTTTCCTTGGGTGCACCCTCTTTTCGTAACGTTCTCAGTTTCAGTCCGTTGCGTTTCAGTTTTGTTTTTTGGAGTCTCATCAGTCTCCATTGCCAAGGGATATCCTACCTGTTCACCTGCCACACATATCGCTACTTTATGTTTATCACATCGTTCTTTGCGAAGAATTTTATATGCAGATCTGCTGTTCCACCCATACAAAATTATGATCGTGCAAGAACTTAGTGAACGAGACCGGGAAAATCGCATAGCTTGTTCCAAAGATAATCTTCAAAACGTCCCAACAAATGCGCGTAACGAGTAACGAAGCTCATTACAATTTATTCGGCAATGTGAAGAAACAGAATTCTCGCTACTGGACACGAGAAAACCCACAGCATGAAAGGCCACTTCACAGCTCATATATTACCGTTTGGTGTGCTGTTGGATCATTTTTTGTTTGTGGTCCCTATTTTTTTGAAGAGGGAGGCGTTTCGTTTACCGTAACTTCCGATTGATATATCGACATGCTATTCAATTTTTTTGGATCCGAAACCTAAAGAACTTGAACATCCGGATGTGTGGTTCCAACTGGATGGAGCTAGGGCTCGTACGGCAAGAAGGTAGAAGAAGAAGATGTATGTTGTCCTGTTTCCAGGACACGCAATCTCGATATGTGGAGACATTGAGTGACCTGCGGGTTTACCTGATCTTGTCCCATGTGACTATTTCTTTTAGTGATACCTGAAAGCGAGAGTCTTTGAACACCATCCCTGAACCATTGACAAATTAAAAGCAGCAATACGCCACGAAATTGCAGGACTATTACCTCAAATGACTCGAGTAATGAAAACTTTCAGAAATAATCTTAGAATGTTTATCGAAAAAAATGGTCGCCATTTAAACTCCGTAATTTTCAAAACTTAATGAAAACAAATGGTATAGTATACATTTCCTTTACCTAAAAATAAATTCTAAATAGTATTTCCAATGGCGTTTTTATTAAAGATTAAAATGTCGGAGATAATTTTGCCGGACACTGTATAACAGCAGTAGCAAAATTTTACTGGAATATTGGTGTAAATTCTTAAATTTAAAGTCATTGTAAAATAATATTAACCTTTTCGTATTTATATATACCGAAGTTAGTTTGTAAATTGCTCTGATACGTACCTGACGAAGCCACTGTGTTGACGAAACAAATATCGTTTTACGATCATATATTAATGAAGTGAAGATTTTAACTATTAATTTTAGTCCCATAATAGTAGGTAACTGATAAAGTCACTATGTTGGCAGGACAATTATCGTTTTACGATCATATATTAATAAAATTTTAAGTACTAGTTTTATTCCCATTATAGCTGGGTTAGAAGCATAACATCCTCCTTCTATACCCGGCTTTGGAACGTGCAAACTTAATCATAGGAACATATTCGATCTGAGAAGTTATAACTAGTTAAAACGCCAGAGTACTTAGGAACTGTTAATGAGGTAACAACAGCTTGTAGAGAAATTTTAACCGTTCGTAATAATATGGCACGGCGTCTGATTATCTACCTAATATAAAGCGTAATTTGAATACCGACTACCAAAATGTTTTCAGTCAAAGCGAAAAAGTCCCGGAAATAGGTAATTAAATTATTAATACCAATGTTTTTACATAAGTTACTAAAGTTACATATGTTTCTAAATTACATTAAACCTTAAACAAAGGTTTTTGCATGGCTTTTCATTTTTGTTAGTGGTTCATGAAATGCGATGTTTTATCTTGAAATATGTTGATATGGGGATGAATATTAAGCAAGGGTTCAGTAAACATCAGCAGCAGGTGGCAAAATTAACTACCACAGGCTGCCATCACAAAAGAGGTACGGTATTTTTTATTATTATAAAATTGAATTCCGGGAGAGTCATGTTCAACGGTGTTCATAATGGATTTAGGCTGTTTGAATTAATTACCCTCTTTTTACACTTTATATTTCATTACTGTTATATTTTCCGTTAATTAAAATTTGGAGATGTACAAATACATAAAAGCAAAAAAGTAGACATTTTGGAGAAGATTAATTAGGTTATTGTTCGTATAGGGAATTCTGTAATTAATATTAATAGCCCTTTCACATTCCGATATTTTTACAAAAGATAATTTTGAAGCAAGTTAAAACGAACAACTAAAACTCAAAAGACGAAAGGTTAAGTGTGTATTATCTTTCCATTTTATTAAAATTGAACTCTTTACGTGTTGATTAATAATCGATTAAGTTATAATTACTTTTCGAGATGAAAAGATCACGAACACATAATCACAATCTTTATGCAAAAAAAAAAACTTTTAACAGTTTTATTATTCAGAATTGTCCAATTAAAAAAACAAGGTGAACGAAATTGAGCATATTCTTTACAAAGCAATAAACAAGATAGAATTGCCTCTGAGTTTAATAATAAATGACGTTTAATATAAAACAATGTGAATTGATAGTAACTGTATTCAAAAATAAGGCTTTTATAGTGAGCATGATAGTTTAAGGTTCACGATGGATTCGTGAATTAATAATTATCTCAAGTTATTGTATAATACAAAGGTATTTTTAATAATATAAAATATTATTAAAAATCTGGTGTGAAGAACACAAGTATTATACAAAACTGGTGGGGTTTACGTACTCATGTATGTTTCAATTATTCTGATCAAGTTATTGTTATTATTATGATAATAAACAAAACCCGAGTTTTAAAGAAGATGAACTAACGGGTGTTTTTTATAGAGGTATAAAACTTTAAGTTGGCAAAACTTTTTTAACTGGCGGCTATTTTGTCAGCCGTCAAGTGATATATGTTTAGTTTGGTTTGGCATTTCAACATGAATAGACTGACGCCTGAACAACGCTTCCAAATTGTGCAAATTTATTTTGAAAATCATGGTTCTGTTCGAAATACGTATCGCGCACTACGTCCATTTTACGGTCAACATAATCGTCAATCAGAGCAATTAATTCGATTAACTATGGAACGTTTTCGCACCACGTTTACTCTAAATGATAATACGCATCCACAGAGACGTCGTACAGTGCGTACAGAAGAAGTCATTGCTGCTGTAGAGCGTAGCGTAGAGGAAGACCCGAATCAGTCTATCCGCTGTCGTGCACAGGAATTGGATATGTGCCCATCCGCTTTATGGAAGATTTTGCGGAAAGATCTTGGTTTGCGGGCTTACAAAATCCAATTCGTGCAAGAATTGAAGCCACACGATCACCTAGCAAGGCGTAGCTTCGGCGAATGGGCCCAAAACAAGATTGCCGTTGATCCCGATTTTCATAAGCGAATTTTGTTTAGCGATGAAGCTCACTTTTGTTTGAATGGATACGTCAATAAACAAAACTGCCGTATTTGGAGTGATGGTAATCCTCAAGTGTATGTTGAGACACCGTTACATCCAGAAAAACTGACTGTTTGGTGTGCTTTATGGGCTAGTGGAATCATTGGTCCGTACTTCTTTAAAAACGATGCTGGTCAGAACGTTACAGTGAATGGTGACCACTATAGAGCCATGATTACTGACTTTTTCGTTCATCAATTGAACAACCATGATGTGCAGGAGCTGTGGTTTCAACAAGACGGTGCAACATGTCACACAGCTCGTGCCACAATTGATTTATTGAAGGAAACGTTTGATAACCGCATAGTTTCACGTTTCGGACCCGTGAATTGGCCTCCAAGATCGTGCGATTTAACGCCGCTAGACTATTTTCTGTGGGGATATGTGAAGTCGCTAGTCTATGCCGATAAGCCCGAAATGATTGACCACTTGGAGGACAACATTCGCCGCGTTATTGCCGGCATACGGCCACAAATGTTGGAAAAGGTCATCAAAAATTGGACCTCCAGATTAGACTACGTCCGAGCCAGCCGTGGCGGTCATATGCCAGAAGTCATATTTAAATTATAATGCCAGAAGATTATCTTTCGAATAAAGTAAATTTCATGTCAATTTAAAAAAATCATCTTTGTTTTATTCCATTTCAAAGTTCTATACCTCTATAAAAAACACACTTTATATACAAGTGTCCCGTATTATTATGTTCAAATTTTAGGAGTGTAAAGTAGACTTCATTTCAAGTAACAAAAACGCAAAACTTGTATTTGTTCCAAAGTTACAGATCTATGAATGTGATTGTCAGATCATGAAAAAAATGTAATCCTAAAGTCAATACAAACTGATTTTATTTAAAAAAGATATACGATTCAATAACAGACCCGTGATTGTTATCGTCGCATAATAAAATGTTATCCTCAAATAAATAAACACGAACCATGAATATCATACAATAAACAAATTTTCTGATGACTGTTAACGTTGCATTTTTTAATGAAGGATTACATTACGTTTCAGTTCATACAACAGTTTATTAGTGAGTGGACACGTTTTCTTTATTCAAAACGTCTTACCGATTTTCTTCTCAAGAGTATGCGGACATGCATTTTGTGTATGGCTACTGTAACGGCAATGCACGTCAAACAGTTATTGAATACCGACATCGGTTTCCCGATAGGCGCATTCCTCATTACAGAACGCTCCTGGAGGTACACAGACAATTTCGGGAATGCGGACAGCGTGATTATCTTTTCAAACGATGAGTAAATTTGCCGGCAGACTTAGAGGAAGAAGCAGTAGCTATTGCTACAAGGGTTTCAACTCTCAGTGTATGTCGAATCGCTAGACAACTAGGAGTGCCACGAACGATAGTTTGGCGAATTTCAAAACTTGATGGCTTATATCCATATGACTATCGCAGGGGACACGGTTTGCTTGAGGCAGACCACTATGCTCGTCTAGTTTATTCTACCTGGGTATTAAGACAGTCACGCCTTCATTTTAATTTCTGCAGAACAGTCCTCTGGACAGATGAATCTACGTTCACCAGAAGTGGTGCTACAAATCTGAGAAACCTGCACAGGTGGTCATCAGAAAATCCCAAAGCTACATGCCCATCTAAATTTCAACATGAATTTTCTATTAACGTTTGGGCGGCCCTGATCGATAACTTGTTGATTGGTCCTGTCGTCCTTCCAGGGAGGTTAAAGGCGGACAATTACCTTCAGTTTCTTATTAACGAACTGCCAGGTCTTATATAGGATGTACCACTACCACATTGTGGGGCACTACCACATTTCGGAATTGCTGTCCAAGATGCATTGGTCGAGGTGGTTCTGTTGCATTGCCACCCAGATCACCCCATCTTAATCCCCTTGACGTTTATTTATGGGGGTACATGAAAAAATTAGCGCAAATTTCGAACACAAGAGAAGAGTTGTTGGACCGTATTCACCTGGCTTCCGAGCAAATCCGACAAAACAAGTATGAAATTCGGATAAGTACTTCTTCTGTTGGCTTACGGGCACAAGTATGCATTCAACAAAGAGGTGGATATTTCGAAAATTGAACTTTTTTAAATAAAATCAGTTCTTATTTACTTTAGGATTAATTTTTTTTAATGATCTGGCAATCACATTCATAGATCTGTAACTTTGAAACAAATAAAAATGGATATACAAGTTTTGCGTTTTTGTTACTTGAAATGAAGTCTACTTTCCACTCCTCAAATTTTAACATAAAGATACGGAGCACCCTGTATATTGAATATCAAAAAAAAACTTCAATATTAATGTCAATTTTGTATACAGGCAACTAAATTAATAATGAGGGGAAATGATTCATGTGAGCCAGTCGCACATTGCCTATTTGGTCGAGTTTGTCTGGGTCAAATTCGTGACATTAAAGTGCTTATGTATATAAATTAATTAAGAAACTTATAGTGTTTCAAAATTTAGTTATTTAAGTGTCACTGAGGACTTAAATTCAAGAAAGGACTTTACTGATTGAATTTATAACTTTGTTTGTAGTGAAATTTTTAGTTATTTATTTCACAAGTGTATGAAATATCTTCTGTTAACATATGAATTATTGGTGGTTGAAACAGGTGTTATCCGTTGATTGTCTCGGCAGCGTGTTGGACTTGAAAATCTGGTTGATATGTCAGGAATGCTTTATAGGACTAAGTATATGGAACTTGGTATTCTATTGAAATACAGGGACGTTCGGTGGTTCAGATTGGTTTTTAAAGATTGTTTAATTTTATTAAAACATTTCAACACTTGATTCAGGTTTGTAACATTTTTTGTTTTATGAAATTTTAAATTTTGTGCACAAAATAATGCATGGTAACGCTTTTCGCAAAAAGAACGCCAACCTCCGATTGTGTCTTTTTTATGAAAGTTTAGGAACCCATAAATGACACTAAGGTATTGATTTAACTAATTTAAATATTACAATAAATTGTATAGAGGTTAACCAAAATTAAATCTACAAACTTAAATTAAATAAATGTTTCTAAAGTAAATATTCCTTGTTAATTCCTATATCGACATATATAAATGCATCTTCAATTGTTTGTGAGTCTTCGATAGACTGCAAAACTACTCGACGGATTAAACTAAAACTTGTGTTTTGAAATGAGGAAGTTTATGGGCATAGTATGTTAATTTTATGATAGATGGCGCTGAACAACAATGGACAAATCATGTAGGAAATGACTACCAACACTAAAACGACATTTCTCACTCTATAAATGAAACATTTCACAATAAATATCACAACAATTTCACATATTGTGGATATGTACTCAATAATATAAATTCATGCGCTTAAGTCAATCTAAACAGCGATTGGAAAACTATATTCGGTTAGGTTATATTCCTGCATTATTACGTAAACAATTGACGAATTGGACAACAGCGTTTTTTGCAAATATCGGTTGCTATTTAAATAATAATAATAGTAATAATAATAATAATAATAACAATAAAATTTCAAAAAAGTGTCTTGTTTGACACGGCTGCAATAATACCTCGCATACTGAACTGATGTTGGAGCGCGCGAACGTGGGTAATGTGACCGAGAGGCGAAACGACGGAACGGGTGGGGTGCTGACGTGGTCCTCTATTGGGTGGTAGCCTATCATATGCGCTACAAAACTCTTGGGGGGTCTACCCGATGAGCGGACAGGTGCCATTCCGGTGAGAGAGGAACCAAGCTATGCGGCGGAAAACTCGGCGCCGTGCAATGCACATGACACTAGGACCGGTCCTGGGTGGCAACCTGCCCAGGCTGCCGTAAGCAGCACACACACGCCCGACGTGTGTGCAGTGCCCCCGTAATCACGGAAAACGGTAAGATGACACAAAGTGTGACCGTCGTTGACCGAAGAGTGTTGCCTCGGTTGACGACGAGCAACCCCGTGCAGGCTGCGCTTCGCGGATCTGGGCCTTGCCTCGTGGTGGCGGGGGTCGAGCCGTCGAAGTACTGCACGGAAAAGTAAAGAAGTTGCCGGGAAAGGGTTGGCGGTCCTGCGCAACGGCTGGTTGCTCCGATCTCTGAAAATTAACGCGACCCGACATTAAGCATATGCACGAGTGCGCTAACAAACAACACCCCTACACTTGCGCGCTCGCATAAACACAAAACCACACTACCAGAAAGAGACGCAAGTTGCCGGCAGCGGCGAACACATAAGTTAAGACAAATATATATATATATATATTGTTCAAGCGCTGATCTGAGAAATAATAATATTCTATATAAATAATATTTAGTGATGTTGTAAATATTACAGAAGCCTTCACGTTCGGGTGACTATTGATAAATAGCTGATGAGTTATGTATAATAATAATAGAGTAATTATAAGCGATATAATTATATTAATTATATAGTACTGGAATCGTACTATTGGTTGGGCGCCTTCGTCTGTTTTAAACCTATTACGCTAGATCACCAGCCCTGCTCGTGTAATGTCTCAGGCTGCGGCTAGATGTCGGAGAACAAGTATTATATTTTACAAAATTAGACGATTATTTCTCTAAGATCCTCGTTGGTTGATTTATCCCTATGTGTGTGATGGAAAATTGTTTAATAATATTACTAAATTATCTCTAGCGAAGCAATGATAAATAAAAGAGTTTGTTTAAAGAAATAAGTGTAAATATTTATTGAAATAAGATATCTGTAAACAATGAATAAATAAAGTGCCTGACGACAAAATATGGAATTAATATTGAGTGCACGTATGAATTAAGAGGTTATGTTTAAATAGCAATGTTTATGAATAGTATATGGTAATATAAATAAATAGACAAACAAATTAAAGGTGAGTACTACAGTTCTGAATAATAAATGTTCTTTCACAAATTCTGAGTAAGTTAGAAAAGTAATTTTAAAGTAAAAATCAAGAGCTTGTAAATTAGTAGTTTTGTTTTTTTTTGAAAGATTGTTTGCTAAGACTTTTTCGAAATAAATTGACTTAATTATACCTGTTTCTCGTAGAATGCGGGCAGATATCTTGAATGTTAACGGCGTTGGTCAGGAAAGTCGAAGTACGGATCAAATAAGGTGTTTTCGATACTACGATGCCGGTGTTGGCGTTGTTCGACGGCGTTGGTATTGCTCTGGGCCGGTGTTCCAAAAATATGCTTTGAACGATTACTGGCCGATCCTCGATATAATCGATTCCAAAAATGGTTCTATAGTAGCTCCAAGGATAGATACTTCTTTTCAGAGTAACTTTAGGATTCTATCTCAGGTATTTTAAGTTTAATTAAATTTTAATTTCGGAGTAGCACTTTTTCCTGGCAATCGTTATAAAATTTTTCTACTGACGCTCGATAGCAATTATTTCTTTCAAAGCCTAGTAAAAATTATGAAAATTGCCTCGAATTTTACTTTAATTAAAATGGATAATAATTAAATATAAATGCAATATTATTTCTAACATGGAAACAAAATTAATATAATAATTTACAGTTAGTTGCAACGGGTTTTTCAGTGTAAGGTTATGTTATATGAGTAGAATGAAAATAACCTATTCGCGGGTTTTAAAATTCAAAAAAGTGTGCGTGTCTAATTAGTATCGATACAAAATTTGAATGTAGATAAATTAGCTATCTGTTAATTTCGCGCTAATGATTTTAATTATGAAAATGATAATAAAAATATAAAAAGTAATTTTTAAAATATATATAAATTAATTTTAAATATACAAAGTTCTCGTAATATTAATTTATTTACATTTCGATACTAATTTTACAAATTATGTCCGCTAATTTAGCCATTCTATTGTATGCTATTTTTATGTTAATTACTGTCTTTCCCTTTGTAGTTAGCTGGAATAATGGTGCAATTTGCCCCATAATATATATATATATATATATATATATATATATATATATATATACGCAAACTTGTGATAGTGTATGTATGCATATATGCACACAAGCAACTGTTTATTGGTAAGTATATACCATAATAAATATTAATATAATAATAATTTTAATATAATTGAATGTTAGATAAATATGCCAATCATCTTGTTCAAACGAACCGATGGGGTAAGATAATGGCAACCAAAAACGAATGGTTCTTGTGAGTGGAAGAAGTAATAATAATAATAACAATAATAATAATAATAAGAATATTTTAATACATTACATTAAATGTTGTTACTGTTTAACTTCTTTTACACAAGTAACAAGCAGTAATTTGTTACTGGTGTAAAAGAAACAGTGGGTTGAACATCGCGGGGTCAAGGTGAAAGGCGGATAAGGAACAGTTTTTGTGATGGAACACAGTGATTATTATATATACCTTGATTATTTGCAGGTTAGAGGAATAGAGCACAGAATTGCAAAAATAAAAATAACGAAAGAACAGTATTTTTCTAGTCTGCAATCGTTATTTAAAATGAGATTGTCCTTAAGAAATATGTCGAAAGCTATCAACACTCTCGCAACATCTATACTCACCTATGGGTTTGAAATAATTGATACAGAGCTGAACGAATAGATATTAGGACAAGAGTAGAGGTCAAAAACTATAAAACTCATTACCCGCATAATGCTTTCGAAAAGTTCCGCCTGTCAAGAAGAAAAGGATGCAGGAGGATAACAAATGCTTATATCAGGCATTATGCGCAGGTAAATAACTTTTGGAAAAGTAGAGAGAAAATAGCCTGCATAATGCGATTTTTCAAATGGACAATTGTATACCAATAAATCTTATTAATAGGCAATTTTATCCATTTACCATGATTTGAATTGATGCCGAGGTAGTTCCATTTATACAGCAGGTTTATCAGTGTGATAAATAATATGCAGGACAACGATTAAATAATAACATATAATTCAATCAAGATAACAGCAATGATAACAACAGCAAACACTACATTATAAATATGAGGCACTAGGCTTGTACCGACTTTACCTATGCAGTGACTCTGCTTGCAGAAACCTCTCAGTGTCTCGTTTTATACCTTTAGAGGGTGTGTTGTCCCCTTAGCCTAGTGACCTGGTTACAAGATAAAAGCAATGTGGTGTAAGATCATAACTCAACGAGGTCGTGTTGACAAAATGGGTATTTTGAATACATGACCTAGTTTAGCTACATGTGTCCCACAAGGAAGAGAGATGAAAAAGCAAATATTTTTATGCCAAATATCTGCTATCTAATTGAACCAGGAAAATACACCTTAGAATCGCAAGCATAGCTGTATACAAGTAACCTGTTTATTAGAAACTGAGAGATTTATTGCCGTCATTCAGGATCAAGTAATTCGAACGCATTCCTATAGAGAAAGTGTTCTTCAAGAGAATTTATCTGACATTAAATATCGACTGTGATGATTGTTCACCAATCAACTTGATTCTCTGCTTTCATTCGCGAATTATACATAATTTTTATTTCCACTTTTCCGTAAGTCATTTAGGTTTATTTCCCCGAAATTTCGTCAAACTAACTTTCTTTACCAAATGTATAATTGTGTCGTTTCTTTTACATTCAAAGCTAAAATTTTGCAAATAGAGGTAACCATTGGTCGGAGCACAGTTTTGAGTTTGTTATTTTCGCTGTTAGATATACATTCTTTCACATCAAAGCTCTACTCAGCCTTTTCAAATTTCACTTGAATCTCCGAGTTACCGTCTCCATCGTATGACAAACAAGTCCCACAAAAGACTTTGCATTTTCTTCATTTTCATTGTTTCGCCTTTTTTTTAGTTACGTTTTGAATTTTTTGTACAAAACTCTTCTTATTACATGCTACCATTATTCGCATATATTTTGTTTTCCTTTTTATTTTGCCATCCCAATCCCCTAGCCTTCGATTCTAATGTTCTAGTTTTGCAGTTATAGTATTTTTAATTTCTTAAAATGATCTTGATTGTACATCCTTCTAATATATTCTTCAATAAATACGACATATGCGTGTCGATACTAATACTTATACATACGCGCTTAAAGGTTTTCTGAAGTTAACATCTAAAGAATGCCTATACATTTAATAGGATTATTTTCAATTTAATTTTATTTTTAATCAAATTATTTAAGCTGTAAAATTCACTCCAAGTTTCTAAGAATACTGGTGATGTGATTAAGAAAATTGAAAACTTAACTCTTCTTGGTGAACACGTCAGAATCGCGTATAATTATATTTGCCTCTTTAATTAAAACCAATTAGGTTTGAGTTTTACTATTATCACTGAGCTGATATTTCCTAAGAGGATGATACGTAACACTTTGTAGGGAAATAATAATTTCCACTGTTACATTGTATATATAATCTAGTTAATAATATTGTAACCGCAATTGAACGAATTCAACAATTTATTAGTAAAAGCTTAATAAAATTAGTATTCTATTTTCATATACTCTAAATAAACATTAAAAAAGGCTGTTAGTAAAGATACAACATTTTTGAAAAATATATTGATTTTATTAACACTTAAGTGGTATTGTGAGGTCCCAGCAAATCCCAGCAGATATATTTTAAGTTGTACTTTAGCTATCAATTAATAGGTGGCGCTGTGATTTCAGCTAATCTAAAGTCACTAGATATACAAAGTACCGCAATATAAGTCCATATTTGGTCCAGACAAACGCGGTAAATTTGAAAATGTTTGTGTTCATTTCTAAGGAACCTTTTACTAAGGAAAAGAACAAAGCGTCCATAAAATATAAAAAAACTTTATTTAACTTTATATACTTTATCAATATATCTTAATATCAATCAATATAATTTAATATGTACAAATGTTTAAATGCGGCAGAGTAATAATAAATGAATTAACTAAATGTAAAACAATTGCAAACATAATTACATTTATATTATTAAAATTACTGTACAAATAATATTTATTGTGTAAAATGTTGTAGCTAAAAAGCAATTGCAGCAATAATAATATTTGTCATTATTAACTAGCGTAAAGTATTTGATCGAATTTTGTACTATTTATCTATCAGTGTTAATAATGCCATAGTTATTATAATGATAGTTTCATTGATAAGCTACGACTACTTTTAATGCCAATATTACTCATATTTTTGTCAGTATCTATATTTTTTTGTTTCAACGAAAAGAAAATTCTTGTTTTCACATATAAACATAAAATTTTGCCTAAAATATTATGAGAGTCTGGAACACCAGGTAAATCTTGGTGTTATAGTACTTGGTCTTGGAAGGTTTTGGAACTGATAGTGTTGTTTAATATTAATGTTTCATTTGCGCAGAATTTGATTTCACACTTATGAAAATAGTCAAATAGCTGAGTACTTGGATAACATAAACTATGATCAGTCTTATTATCGTGCAAAATTGTCATTTGATGCATTTCTTGATATTCGTCTTCTGAACTGGATATGAAAGACCAGCATAAGTCACAAGTTGAATAATTTTTCTTTACTTTAAATATCATGCATCCAAGTAAATAATATAAAGCTGCTTTTACTGCATCAGTCAGTTGTTCGTCACATGTGAAAGCATTGAATAAATTTAGGTCTATATTTTCTTTATTATCATCATCTACTGTTTTCTCTAGTTCATTGATTGAATCGCAATACTGTAGTAAATGATCCTGGTATGAAATCGGATAGCTACCATGTCTGATGTTACATTCAAATTAGGTTATAGTAATATAGATCACATTAATTTATTTTTCTTTTCTATTGTCTTGGCACAGAATAATTTCTTTTGCCATTTAACATTTTAGTATTTTTTATACCGTGCATAAATGTATTTCATTTGTCTTTACTTTATATTAATAACGTCATATAATATGTAGCCCTAAGTTTACATAAATACGATTTAAATTCGTTTGTGAACGCGTACCCAAGACCTTGTATATACGTATGGCTTTTTTTACTCTAATATATACAGTTTGGTCTTATACTGTGTCGTATAAGAGTTTTAGACCTTTAATTTTGCGTTTTGAATTTATAATTAAATTATGTTGAAGATTAGCAGTTATATCTTTATTTAGATTATTACATACTCCAATTTAATTATATACAGAGCTGATATTTTTGGAAATATGATAGGTTTTTCTTTTCTATTTTTATCTTGTAAATTTTATTAACGACCAAAACGTTTATAATAAACTTGGTTCTGTTTCTTTAGTGGGGTTGTTAGTAGTACGTTCTCCGCGATGGCGATGGCGATCTTTTTAATTTATAGTCAGTTCAATAACGTTTCGACAATAATCGCACGACCATCTTCACTGAGTTTTACGGCATTTGCAATGGCTGGTTGACACGTAAGGTGAGTCCAATGAGAGGGTTTGAACTGTGCAGCATTCTTTTTTTACAAAGCTAGTTTTCGTGGAATTTTTATTATTGCACGTTGTAGCCTCTGTAATGATGATAGGCAGGTAAGCAACCACATGTAAAAACATTACAAATGATACCAATCCACAAATATTAGATGTTCTTATGAGTTTTAAAGCAACTATTGTTCACATTATTTATTATAGTCACGCTACAATTAAGGCATTTAAATGGAAGGTGTGCCTGTAAATGTGAGTGATGTAGGAATCTCTGGCGTTTCGAAGATAATAATACTTTTGTTTAGTATCCAATAAAATTTTTATACCATGATAAGGAACAAAGAATTGGTAGTTAAAGTACACGGCAGAAAAACAAACTTATTTTTACCACGAAATTCCAGGAAATTTCGTGAATATTCAGGTTTGCTTTTCCTTCAATCCCACAGGAATACCTTTCTTCGAATGGTAAGTGTATTTTCCTCTTTTAATCTGTGCGATGAAATGAAGTTCGGTCTCGAACTGCTCCAGTGCGAAATGTTTAATAAAAATGTATTAAGATTTAATGCAGGCTGCGACCCAATGTCTTCATGTGTAAACGTCTAGAGTTATGAAATATTTTATTATTTACAATCCTAACCTACTTTTTTCGTGTCCGGGATTTCATTTCATTTTCGACAAAATGCTGGAATTATTGTCTTACCTTTAATGAAATTTATTCAAGTTTAAATTTTACTAATCTTTTCTTATTGGACGAGAGATAAATTAATTTTATATGAAGCGCCTTTCGAGATTTTATATTACAAGAAGTACATATAGCTTGATTTAATGAAACATTACTTTTACCTTAAGTACATATAAGTGTCTCCCAACGTAATAATATCTTTTAATCGAAAAAAAAATTATAGCCTACGTTTATATAGCTGTGAAATTATGCACATATTAAATGAAAATAATAAGCAGGAAACCACGAATAATTTTATTTTCAAAGATTTGAATAAAACCCCAAAATTTGCTTAATTTTAAATTCTGAGAATAAGAAAAAATTGGTTTTCGGGATCAATTGACTATAGCTTTATATAGCAAAACATCATTAGCGTAGTTCTAATAGACAAAAATTCACTATTAACGATTGGAGCTGATATTGCGATCTGCTGTTTTCAATATTATTCGAAAATCAAACCTGTAGCTACATGATCTGACTTTGAGAGAAAAGTTTCCACATTTTTTCTTCGACACAATTCGCGAGAGGATAATCTTTGTCGGATTCTCTTCATTTTCAAGTACGCAATCAGCGGACTGACGTTTACTTTCTGGTTCTTCGGAATAAATCCATGATTCACCGCCATTCACGGTGCTGTAGACCTTTTTTGAGTTTCCATTATTGAATTTGTTCAAAGTTTTTCGGCGCCAATTAACCCATTAACTTCCAAATTTTTATTATCGACATTATTTGTAAATTTAAATTAAAAATAGGATTATATTAAAGGTAATAGGTTAATTTATTCGTTAGCAAATAAATATACGCCATTAAAAAAAAAAATTGAAGTCCCATTTAGGACCCATGGCACTTGTCGTTACAAAAATTTAAAAAAAAACTGAACCAACATTTCTAAACTAAACTAAAGAAAAATATTTATAATTTATGCCAATTAGGAAAACATGACTCAAGACTGGACCATGACATCGAAATAAGGTCCAGAATTGAACAAGCAAGGCAAAACTTCTTCAAACTCAAAAACATACAGTGCGATAAACAGCTAAATGTAAATTTACGCGTACGGTTTACAAAGTGTTACATCTGGTCAACGCTATTATACGGAGTGGAAACATGGACCTTGAAAACTGTCAGTATGAACCGTATAGAAGCATTTGCAATGTGGACATACCGAAGAATGCTAAGAATTCCATGGACATCACATACAACTAATGAGGAAACTTTGAAAGGGGTACACAACGGCTTACCTTGGTCACGTTTTGAGAAATGAAAAATATTATCTACTGCAGCTCATAATTGAAGGAAAGATAGAGGGTAAACGTGGGCTTGGCAGAAAGAAACTATCGTGGATGCGGAATATTAGGAACTGGACCGGATTAAACTTTGAACAACTCATTAGAGCTGCTGCAAATCGAGAGACCTTTGCTGATGTGATCGCTAACCTCCGATGACGGAGAGGGCACAAAAAAGAAGAAGAAGGAAAACATTCCATATGCAGTCCAATATTGCATTGTTTACACTGTTTGCGAACGTTTGTGTCACATATAGCATATTTTCTTTGTTTTCCATCAATCGTTCGCTCCAAAACATGTCCAATGGGATCAAATCTAACATCGTCAGGCACGCGGCTTTTCCTCACCTTACTAGAACTTGGTCTTCCGGCAAATTTAGGATCGGATTATGATTCTTTCTTCAGACAAGTTCTGGCAGTAATGCGTCTAAAATCTAATAATGGGATGCTTCCATTTACTGCAATATAAAGAGCGTGGGCGTTAACAACCTCAACGTCAATCGTATTTGTGAAAAGAGGGAAATACCATTTCTTACCTCTAAATTTGATTCGATACTTTTGCACATTCCAGTCTAACTTGTCGACCCCTCCCATATGTTTATTGTATTGTCCGACAATGTTTGGTCTATCGACATGGCATTCTTTTTTTTTTTCTTACAATATCTTTTCACTTTTTCTATAGGTTGCAATCCTAAGTAATTTGATAGCATTTTAACACAGCTATTGTCATTCCAAATCAACGCAAATATTTTATTTTTTTCATCATAACGATAATCATATGCCCCGCGTTCCTCCTTTTTTATGATATTATCAGATTTCAAAGGACACTTGTTCAATCTATTATAGCGTACTGTTCCAGCCGCCTTTATATTTAGTTCTCTCAACTTCAACAATAAATCAAAGCTGGTGAAAAAGTTATCGAAAAATATTTCATATTCTGACGGATATTGCAAAAAAGAGGTCATCTTCATTATCACAGAAGCTCCAACACCACTTACAAGTTGTACTTCTTGGCTTTTTCCTTCATAAATATCCATATGAAAACAATAGCCAGATTTACAGCAGCACATAGCCCATTGTTTGAATCCAAATCTTATTGGTTTTCCCCTAATAAACTGTTTCAGTTAATGGTGGGCATAGTAACGCACCATTTGCTCATCTATTGATAGTTTTTGTGCAAATATACCGAACTTTTTGAAATTTGTGTTCAATTTGTTTATCAAAGGACGGATTTTAAATAGTTTGTCTTGTTTATCGCTGGTTGGTATGAGACTATTGTCGTTAAAATGCAGGTTTTTTTTTATTTCCAAAAACCTGTGCTTAGGCATGCAGTTACTAACGCATTTAAGATTTATATCTTGATCCTCCGACCAATATAACTGCTCTTGGGGCAACGAATGGTACCCTGATAGCAAAAAAAATCCAATAAACTTTTTAAGACAATTTGTGGAAAGTTCAAAGTTACGTCTGTTGTTTTGTCTAGCGTAATTTACACTTTGGATAGCTATATGGTTATCTTCGTCGAAAAGTTCTTCAAATATTTGAACCCGTGATTTACCTTTCAAGTTTTGAATAATCTGTGATTTCAATTCAGATACATTGTTGCTTTCAAATGATGTATTAGTCAAATTTATGTCCTGCTTTTTCTACTCACTTTTTGGCAAGAATTTACCTTTTGATTTTACTATAGATGCTTGATTTTGATCAACATTCAAAGCGCTGGAATGGATTTCTAGTTGTCCAGGAACGTCTTGAGGAACAGTTTTTGGCAAGAATTTACCTTTTGATTTTACTATAGATGCTTGATTCTGATCAACATTCAGAGCGCTGGAATGGATTTCTAGTTATCCAGGAACGTCTTGTGAAACAGTTTTTGGCAAGAATTTACCTTTTGATTTTACTATAGATGCTTGATTTTGATCAACATTCAGAGCGCTGGAATGGATTTCTAGTTGTCCAGGAACGTCTTGTGGAACAGTTTTTGGCAAGAATTTGCTATTTGATTTTACTGTAGATGCTTGACCTTGATCATCATTCAGAACGCTGGAATGGATTTCTAGTTGTCCAGGAACGTCTTGAGGAACAGTTTTTGGCAAGAATTTACCTTTTGATTTTACTATAGATGCTTGATTCTGATCAACATTCAGAACGCTGGAATGGATTTCTAGTTATCCAGGAACGTCTTGTGGAACAGTTTTTGGCAAGAATTTACCTTTTGATTTTACTATAGATGCTTGATTTTGATCAACATTCAGAGCGCTGGAATGAATTTCTAGTTGTCCAGGAACGTCTTGTGGAACAGTTTTTGGCAAGAATTTGCTATTTGATTTTACTGTAGATGCTTGACCTTGATCATCATTCAGAACGCTGGAATGGATTTCTAGTCGTCCAGGAACGTCTTGTGGAACAGTGTCTTCTAAAATATTATCGTCAAATTCTTCGCAATCTGTATAACATCGATATTATCGCGCGGCAGTTCGACTATATCAATGACTTCTTGTTCGAGATCAGCAAAAAATTCATCATCTTCCAATAGTTCTTCAGGTTCTGCGATAGTAAGGAATTTTCTAGAACCCATACTGAATCGGAAACAAAAAAAAAAAACAGAAACTGTGAATAAAACTAACATAACGCTCTCCATATGATTTTTTTTACATAGTAATTTCCATGATCCCCAAATGGGGATCAAGGTGTTTTGTACTATGTTTTTTATAATAAATATTATATTTGCTCACCTGTTATTCTAATATCAACTAAAGGAATGTATTATTACTTGAATTCACAAAACTGGCACAAAATTAATCAAATAAGCACAAAAAATATTATTAGAAATAATGTAAATATTCGACCATCAACTTTTGTGTATAGGTTATAAAATAACGCGCATAACATGCTTACAGGGTTACCAACACTAAAATATAAAATTTTTCTAGAAAGTACAGAGTATTGATGTTCAGTTAGTATACATTACACTAAAGATAATAACATTTTAAAATATGTTAAAAAATAAAATTCGCGAATCCCCATTTGGGGATCAGGGAAGCTAATGGGTTAATTTGCTCTTCAATTCAAAGATGAGGAATCTAACGGGAAAGTAACTTTCTCACATCGAGTTCATCGTGTTGTAACGAACAACTTAAATTTTCCGTGTGATGTTATCAGATCCAAAATAGGTCATAATTGAGCCCGCTAACAAAACTTAGTAATATTTTTCCTTTTTACTACATTTTCCGCCCTGGATTGGAAATGGTGGAGTTGTTGAATGACCGGCGAGATCTCCTGACTTAAATCCTCTGGATTATTGTTTACGGGGAGCTGTTAAAAATAGTATTTATAAAGATGAAGTTCCACAAAACATTGAAGAACTTCGACATAGACAGTTCAAAATGCCAGAAAGCGTGCGCGATTGTGTATTAAAGGAAATGGTCAGTTATTTAAACATTTTCTGTAAAATTGTTGGTTTATTGTTTTGCTACTTATTTTTATTAATGTTGCTGTTATTTTCATTAATTGTTACAAGCAAGGTGCAAGATTTACATAGACTTTGTAAAAACACACCTTTAGCTTAGCATTTGTAAAATATCTCATTGGTTTTCATTCATATTTCTGTTAATATAAACATCACGCGATTTTATAAACGATCCAATCTCGAACAAGTTTCTATGAAGATCCAAAAAAATAATACGATGTGGTAGTTGTCGTTCTGGATACAATTTTGTAAATACTCGCTATTGTTGTATTTCGATTCGATGAATAAAATATACTTAATATATCTCGTTTCTCTTCGTTGGTGTACGACATTTTACTATTAGTACGATAATTGAAATGTTTGATAGTTTGAAATTTCATGGCTACATTACTTAATCTTAAAATATATCGAACTAAAGCACAATATCAAAAACTTCTGTCAACATGTTATACATGCTTGAAATCAGAAAAAAAGTCTTTCTAGGGTGTCAAAATTCGACACAGCGTCCATGAGAAAGTTGATGGTGGCCAAATCGAACTAAAACACCATATGGAAATTTAGAATTTACCATTAGACAGTAGATCTTGAGAATGTGTTTTTAGTTTTCCTCGGCAACCCCAAACAAACGTGCTAGAGATAAAAGAAGAAAATGATCTTCTCTCGTTTTCTTTTAAAAATCTCGAACGTCATTTGACACAGGTCCATTTTCTCTACGGGTTCATAACAACCACAAAATGTAGCAACTTTGCCAAATTTAAACCTATCTTCTAGCTCCAATAATAAGCAAGATCTCCATGGTGAAGGTCAAAAATGAAACATCCTGTATAATACGTACATATTGCTATGAATAGTGGGTTAGTAGTGAGATGTACCACTATTCACACCAACTCTGTCCAGCTTAGATACTCAGTCGATTACTTTCTTTAAATGGGACTGCCTTCCTCTCCGGGTTTCCAATGGAAAACGTGGAAAAATAATTGTATTCATACCACAATCAGGCGCCACACAAAATTAAATTGTGAATATTCTTAGTTTTACTGAAGTTAGTGTTTAGGCACACAAGTAGAAAGGTAATTAAAAAGATATACACATCTTTACTCAAATGAATCATTAATGCATATAAAAAAAGAAAAAAGAAAAAAAAAATTCTTTATAAAGTATAAAGAATTTGTGTAATACAAACTTACACTTAGAGATAAAAGAATTTGTTGAAAATTGACAGCAAAATAAATCCAAACGTCCTCTGATTATAATAATAAATTGCAAAGACGTTTTTTAAATTTCACCCCAAATAAACAACTTCTAAACGTCAACAAACAGAACTGACAGACCGAAGCTAATCTCTAACGCATGTGCAGTCACATGTAATAAAGAAATGCCCTTGACTCCAACGTGCAAAATTTTAAAGTTAAAGAAAATTTTTTATATAAATTTTAAAATACGTTCTTTGTCATTTATGCAGTGTGTTTAAAAAAGATGCGGCAATATTAAAGGGGGTGATTGCCCAGGTCAATTTATACAAAAAGTTCCTATTAACATGGGTCCGCATACTCTTCGTTACCGATCTACAGCGTGTTGAAGTTTAATTTTAAAAAACAGTAAAAACTTGATTTTTCCAAAGCGGCTTGAGATATCATAATGAAATTTTAGGCGTGTTAATAGCTGTGGGAGACACATACTTTGCAATACACCACGATGTTTCAGTCGTACCTGTGGCGCGCGTATTGGCACGTCACAGGCTATTTTTCAAGAAAAAATAGGACACCTCTGATTTCTCTAAAAATACAAATATACTTTTATTTATTGTTCAATTATGAAGAAAAAATCTCTCTTAACTTTTTATCGTACGACTTACAGTTTTTTAGTAAAAAAAACATTTTAGTGCATGTCCATTTATTACAGAAAAAAAAATAAAAAAACAAGGTTTTATTCAAGGGCAAAAACAAATATTTTACCAAACCAACAATTTAATCAACAAAATATTACAAAAACTTTGTAAAGTGACCACCTCTAGCTCGGATGCAAGAATTCAATCTTCTCCTCATTGACTGGCGAACTCTCTGAAAAACACCAGGATCGGTTTTAATTGAGTTGCACCCAGCAATGATTCGGTTTCTTAAGTCTTCTACGTTTTCCAATGGAGTAGCGTACACCAAGGACTTCAAATGGCCCCACATGAGAAAATCCAGGGGATTTAAGTCCGGGGATCGTGCAGGCCATGAGTGAGGTCCACCTCGGCCTAACCAGCGACTTCCGTATGCTTGTGTTAAGAAATCACGAGCTACTTGACTAAAGTGGGCTGGTGCGCCATCGTGAATATACCACATTGCATCTCTAATTGCTAATGGTACGTCCGCCAGAAATCCAGAGAGCGTGTTTTCCAAAAAGTTGCGATACACCTCTCCGGTAAGTCTCCTTGGTAGAAATACCGGTCCAATTATGCAGTCACCCACAATCCCAAGCCAAACGTTCAAAGAAAACTGATGTTGAAAACGATCTTCAACAATTTCATGTGAATTTTCGTCACACCATACATGGTTATTATGGAAATTCGGTATTGCATTTCTTGAAAAATTCGCTTCATCG
Source organism: Melolontha melolontha (assembly GCA_935421215.2). Lineage (NCBI taxonomy): Eukaryota > Metazoa > Arthropoda > Insecta > Coleoptera > Scarabaeidae > Melolontha > Melolontha melolontha. The sequence continues at coordinate 17,971,080 of OW285237.1, read as the reverse complement.
GTGAACAGAATCAACATCAGGAGTTGAGGGGTTTGAACCATTTTGTGCAAAAGCCATTCACAGAATGCAATGCGAGGAGGAAAATCAGCAGGAAGAAGTGCTTGAACGCGTTGTATATGGAATGGATACAACAAATTTTCCTTCAGAATGTGCCAAATAGTCCCATTACTTAGATCCAAAGCGTCAGCAATTTTTCGAGTAGAAGTACCTCGATTTTCTTCAATCATGTCTAGCACATCCTCTTCCAGCTCTACTGTTCTTGCTGTCCTTGGCCTTCCTGCTCCACCATTTCGTCTTAATGTGCCTGTTTCATAAACATGCCGATACATACTTTTGAAACTTTTTCTATCAGGAACAATACGGCCAGGAAATCTTTCAGTATACAACCGCCTAGCTTCTAATGCATTGCCATCAGCACGCCCATAAATGTAGTGCATGTCGGTCATCTCGGCATTCGTATAGCGATTCATGATAATGAACTTCAACAAATTCGACACATACAAAATTATTAATCACGAGACTCATTCAATATGTCAGTGAATAAAACAGGACTGTGGTTTGGTAAAATATTTGTTTTTGCCCTTGAATAAAACCTTGTTTTTTTTTTCTGTTATAAATGGACATACACTAAAATGTTTTTTTTTACTAAAAAACGGTAAGTCGTACGATAAAAAGTTAAGAGAGCTTTTTTCTTCATAATTGAACAATAAATAAAAGCGTATTTGTATATTTAGAGAAATCAGAGGCGTCCTATTTTTTCTTGAAAAATAGCCTGTGACGTGCCAATACGCGCGCCACAGGTACGACTGAAACATCGTGTTGTATTGCAAAGTATGTGTCTCCCAAAGCTATTAACATGCCTAAAATTTCATTATGATATCTCAAGCCGCTTTGGAAAAATCAAGTTTTTACTGTTTTTTAAAATTAAACTTCAACACGCTGTATATCGGTAACGAAGCGTATGCGGACCTATGTTAATAGGAACTTTTTGTATAAAATGACCTGGGCAATCACCCCCTTTAATATTGCCGCATCTATTTTAAACACTGTATACAAGCTGTCACACAAAGAGCGCCCCAAGCTGTAACTCTGTTATTTATATTTCGAGTTTTATGAGATAGGTACCAAATGAAATGGTTTTATGAGTACTATGTTTGAGGCTACATTTACTTTTTTCCAGCGCCATCTTCAATTCCTAGCGATTGTCAATTTTTTTTTCAAATTAGACGGTATATATTTTTTTGCGTAATTGAATAGAGATTTTTTTCCTGAATCCACTGATGTGCAATACATCAATTTTAATTAAATTTCGAAGAAGCAAATTATGAAAATACTGTCCGTATAATGCTCTTAGTCACTTATGTTACATACTGTAGTATGCGATGGAAAAATAACGCCTTACGCATATGTAACTGTCATATTTGGCTTTTCTGTACTAAGCAAGCATATTTTGACAGTTTTGAAATAAATAATGAATTTCAATCAACTTACTGACATGCTACAAATTTATTTTGAGTGTAATAAAACCTCTAATCAGGCGTTGCGAATTTACATGGAACGTTTTCCGGAAAGAGAAGTTCCAGAACGTCGTAAGTTTAGCCGACATGAAAAAAATTTAAGAAGATTTGGATGTTTCAAGAAAACGAAAGTAGTACGCAGGAAATTTTCTGAAAATGTAGAGCTGTACGTTTTGTTAGCTGTTGAGGAAAATGCCAAAACCTCGGTTCGTGAAGTGGCGAACATAGTTGGTACGTCTCGAAGTACTGCGTCTGCAGTACTAAAAAGCACAAATTTAAGCCGTACATTGCCCAAAAAGTGCAAGCAATAAATGAAAATGATTCAATTCGAAGAACGCAGTTTTGTAATTTTTACTTAACAACATTGCAACAAGTTTTGTTTTATCGCAAAATTATTTGGACAGATGAATGTACTTTCACTAATTATAGAATTTTTAATCGAAACATTCATCGCCAATGGAGCCAAGAAAACCCTAGATACGTCGTCGACCGTTATTTTCAACGTCGTTTTAGCTGTAATGTTTGGTGTGGCCTACTCGGAGACCGCTTGATTGGGCCATTTTTTATTGCCGGTTCCTTAAATCAACTAAGATATCACCAATTATTAAGCGAAGATGTTGCAAGTTTTTTGGATGAATTACCGCTGGCGGAATTGCATGAAGTATATTTTCAACAAGACGGTGCTACTCCCCATAATGCACGAATAAATGTTGGCTGGTTGAATAGAAATTTTAATGAAAAATGGATTGGCACATATGGACCTATTCGTTGGCCTGCGCGTTCACCTGATCTTACGCCTCTAGATTTTTGGTTTTGGGGATATCTGAAAGATCGACTTTATCTAACAGTGCCACAGAATGTAAACGATTTACAAAACCGAATAATTGAAACTTGTCGGGAAATACCTAATAATTTCGTATTAAATGCCACCCGTGGTGTTATAAGAAGATGCATGTATTGCATTGAGCATGGCGGTAATCAATTCGAACAATTTTTGTAAAATTTTTTAGTTTTTAATTTATTTTTTAGTTTTGTTATTTATTTTTTTTTGTAAAATAAAATTAGTTACATATGGATAATGCGTTTTTTTTTAAATTTATTTTTTCATGGCGCACTTCAGTATAATACAAAGTCACTTTAAGAGAATGTTCGCAAAATCTTTTAATTTTTTTCTCTTCTAAATGTACAATTAAAATGGATGTATTGTATATCAATGGATTCGAGAAAAAAATCTTTATTCAATTATGCAAAAAAATATATACTGTGCAATTTGAAAAAAAAAATTGACAATCGCTAGGAATCGAAGATGGCGCTGGAAAAAATGTAAATGTTGCTTCGAACATGGTACTCATGAAATCATTTCATTTGGTACCTATCTCATGAAAATCGAAATATAAATAACAGAGTTACAGCTTGGGGCGTTTTTTGTGTGACAGCCTATATACAGCGTTAGTAAAAAGTCCCGGAACGGTCGAATAACTTTGTTATTTGAAAATTATGATTTCTGAAATTTGGTATGGGGGTATAGTTAATATAAATGCATTTTATGCAATACACTTAATATTTTTTTCACTTCCGGTTTAATCGGCAATACGTCCAACTTTTTTTTTTTTAATGGAACGGCCAGTTTTTTTTAACACTATTGAATGCAAAATAAAAAACAACGTTCAGGAAGTTTTAAAATGTTTATTTTTATTCACAAGAAAACAGTTAAAAAATTAAAAAAGTGTCCTAATACAGAAAAATCAAGGTACCTGTCTATTCAGGTTGCGATTACAATAATTGTTCAAAATGCTCTCCATTTACAATTTGACAAAAATGTAAACGGTCAGTAAAATTTCTTATTGAATTTTGTATTTGTTCTGGAGTGATGCGATTGGATCCTTGAACTATTCTCTCTTCCAATTGTTCAAGATTATGGGGACGATTTTTGTACACTTGACATTTCAAGTGACCCCAAAAGAAAAAATCTAATGGCGAGAGATCTGGCGAACGTGCTGGCCATTCGAATGCTCCGCTACGTCCGATCCAACGTCCCGGAAAAATGTCATTCAAATAATCGCGGACATTATGGGCAAAATGGGGGGGAGCTCCATCTAGTTGAAACCAAAAATGTGCATTGGGGTGATCACCTATGTTTGCATTTGGGAAGAGGGCCGCAAGTGCTGGAACAATCTCATTTCGCAATAAATTTAAGTAGACGTTGTCAGTTAAATTTCCTCTTATAAAAAATGGTCCTATGATGTTGTTTCCAACAAGACCAGCCCAGACATTCACCTTTTGAGGACGCTGTGTATGGACTTCTTCAATCCAATGCGGATTTTCAATTGACCAGTAGCGACAATTATGTCTGTTCACAGTGCCGTTGAGAAAAAACGTTGCCTCATCTGAAAAAATGATGTGATCTAAAACATTAGGCTGCTGCTCGATCAATTCCGTCATTGTTTCGCAAAATTGTAGTCTACGATCTGGATCATCTTCAGTTAACTCATCGACGGGATACATTTTATAGGCTTTTATTTTTGCTGATTTAAGAATTTTATGAGCAGATTTTTGAGAGATCTCATGAATTTGACCTAATTCTGTTGTGTACACGTGATGATTTTCTTCCACTGTAAGTAACACATTCAAACTAGTTTCTTCATCTGTTGCTGTTAATGGACGTCCCCTTCTAGGCAAATCCTTCACCTGACGAAATACTTCAAACTTTTGAATTGTTCGGCATACCGTACTTTTACTAATGTGACCATCCGGATAAACAGTATTAAACAAAATACGAACCTCTTCAAAAGAACGTTGACGATCACCGTACCCACGCATCATTAATATCTCAATTCGTTCTGATTCAGTAAGTTTTACTGCCATTTTCAAATGTGTTAATGTCTAAAATAAGTAAATTTATAGCGATGCAAAAGTTAAAACGCTTTCAAAATTGTCAAATGTGACAGCAAAAAGAATGAAAACACTAAACAACAACTATTTTCAAAGGTACCTTGATTTTTCTGTATTAGGACACTTTTTTAATTTTTTAACTGTTTTCTTGTGAATAAAAATAAACATCTTAATACTTCCTGAACGTAGTTTTTTATTTTGCATTCAAAAGTGTTAAAAAAATCTGGCCGTTCCATTTAAAAAAAAAAAGTTGGACGTATTGCCGATTAAACCGGAAGTGAAAAAAATATTAACTGTATTCCATAAAATGCATTTATATTAACTATACCCCCATACCAAATTTCAGAAATCATAAATTTCAAATAACAAAGTTATTCGACCGTTCCGGGACTTTTTACTAACGCTGTATATAACAAAATAAATATATAACAAAATTACCACAATGGTATAATACAAATCAATACATACAAGAATATAATAATCAAGATAATTAGTAACAATTTAATTACTTACTTAAATGAAAAACAATTTTTTCACGAGACACCTGGGTTGGAAAACCGTATAAAAATCACAACAAGTAAAACAAACTCCCAAAAATAACGGTATTGAAATCAATAACAACAACCAATTAATAAAAATCACGAAGCTACTAAGTTAAAATAAAATATAAAGATTTATATCTTGTAACACACGTCTTTACAACCCAGATAACAATTAGTGTCTGAAACGGATATAGCAAATCCGGCGTATTAAAACATCATAAGTCAAAATAAAAATGAATCAAAATAAAATCTGCAATCATCGATAAATTTCAAAATTGTACACTGGCATCCAAAATAAATGTCCAACGATAAATAATGTTTTCAAATTGTTTGCGGGGAAAAGACCATAGCATCTCCCCAAGATTATATGATGGAAAAGCCTGTACATGTCAAAATCTTGTTCATCATATAATCTTCCGCACTCGACGAACCAAGGACAGTTACGCACCTTGTCTTAACCGATCCCCGCACTCAGCCGTCGCACAATGTCAAGCTGGATCATCCTCGTCAACGTGCAGCAGTGGAGCGAACGGTTGCAGAGCACTTATATGGTATCGCCCCTTCTTACGATGATTAATGAAATAGAGATAATTCAACGAATACTTCTAAAGAATTTATGTTTCAAAATCGAAGAAGCTTGTCCCGGAACAAGGTTTAGAATGCACCTTGCTCCTTTGACGAGCATGGCTTTGAATCTCTTACCAAAAGGAGACTTAGAAGAAGATGCTTAGATCCATTTTTATGATAAAATATCATGAACAATAAAATTGGTTCGTCCTCGTTATTATCTAGGGTTAACTTCTGTGTACCACGATTGACGTCAAGGTTAACTAAAGCAGTCATTGTCGCTACCCCAAGGTTTCTGACAATTAGGGAGTTTATGTGTTTTTCTAAGTGATTATTTATAAAAACGTTTTACTTTAAAACAGACGAAACAACTTTAATTTGATTATGGTTCTATTCTATTTTCTTACACAAGATGGCGCACAGCCGACTGATATATTTTGTTTTCTGTCAAAGTGACAGTGCAAACAAAACTGCTATTCGCAACAGTTAGTATAAGTTTTCAATTTAATGTTTAGTAATTATAATGGAGCAATGGACCTTAGTTCATCGTACAGTGGCAGGTTGGTTTTACTATGAGACTAAATCCATTACACAGACAAGAAGCAATTTTCAACGGTATTTCGGTATTCATCCGCGTACAGCATTATTTTCACGGGATACAATATTGTCATGGATTAGTAAATTGGAAAATAAGTGTAGTTTATTTAATGTAAAATTGCGAATATTGGAAGAGTTGGAGCATCAGTTCAACAAAGTCCTCAGCATTCAACACGGCGCAGATCGGAGGCTCTTGGGATCTCGAGAAGAAGCTGGCAACGTATTTTTCATGAAGAACAGTTTCATCCTCATAAGATTCAGATAGTCTAGAAACTTTTTCCGCGGGATAGAATAAACCGCATAATATTTTCTTGGAAATTCTAAACGAAAATCCAGACAGACTGAATTTCTTATTTATAACTGATCAAGCCCATTTTTATTTGTCGGGCTGGGTCAATAAACAAAATATGTATTATTGGTCCCAAAACGATCTTCGACAAATCCACGAAACATCTTTAGATTCGCCAAAAGTTACGGTTTGGTGTGGCATTGGACCGTTTGGAGTGGTGGGACCATATTTTTATGAAAACGAAAACGAACAAGCTGTCTCAGTCAACTCTCAACGTTAAATCGATATGCTACAAAATTTTGTGCAGGAGAAGCTAAGAAGAATGGGTATAAACCGTAAAGAAATTGATTACCAACAAGACGGTTCTACTGCGCATACTTCTTGTGGAAGCATACAAGCAATTAGATAGATGTTCGGCCATGTCCTACCTCGCAACGCGGAAATTGTGTACCCACCAAGATCACCAGATTTATCTGCTTTGGATTTCTTCTTGTTGGGCTATTTAAAGCAACTTGTGTATAAAAATCGCCCTAGAACAATTGCTGAATTAAAGAATGCAATACGCGAAGCAATTGATAAAGAGTTATTACATAGGGTATTTAACAGCTTTGTGAATCGCTTGCATCAATGTATCGACAATGATAGCGGCCACCTGCCTGATGTAATATTTACAAAATAAAATTTGGTATTTTTTGATATTATAAAATCCATGTTTCGTTGTTTTAAAATAAATATTTCTACACCAACAGTGATTTAAAATTTAAAATCAGTCGGCTGTGCTCCACCCTGTATTATCATTATAATGTTTTGTCCGTTTTGAATTTTCTGTTGGGCAATCTAATAAATATTATTATTATTTTGACTGTTATTAACTAAAGGGATTCTTATAATAATATAGTGTAAAGTTTGTCTTTTCGGGTTCTTAAATAAAACTAACAATAACTTTAGACACACACACTATATTAATATTAAAACGTATAACAATATAAAACTAACTATTAACAACAATAAGTACATTTATGTATTTTATATTTATGTAATTATATTTATGTTTACTTCGCGAGATTCGGGTATCGAATGAATGTCCATCCCTTCTTCGACGCGGCTTATATATCGTCGTTCATTTGTTCCCGACGCACGCAGAACGCTTGAGAAAATGCTAGCGAGTATGACGCGCTACGTGTCGTAGGATGAGTCATCACATTGCCCCCTTCTTAAGAATGAAGTTTCGTCCCGAAACATGTAAAGTTTTGGTTCCCTCAACCGATGGCGAAATCGACAGGTAGGGCCTTTGTTACATTGTGACGTCATATCGAAATAACAGTCCACGGTCTTATCTTGCCTGGATGGACAGGAATATTCAAGCCGGTAACTGCATACCAGAATTTTCATACCAGTATGTCGGAAGATTACTTCCAACATGCTCCTTACAATTCTCCAGTCCAGGCGGTCCAATCCACAACCCAATTTTGGAACTGCTAATTTCAGAATGTTTTGTTGTAACATTTGTTCGCGTAAGTGGGCCAGGGCCTCCCATAAGGCACAATAGGTTGGCTTCAGGCTCGACAGTTCTTTCGTGACCAAATAAAATATGGGCTGTCCTTCATTTATTATTTGGAGACTCTTTCCAATTGCCGGTCCCTGCTGCCTTAGCTTTTCGATTCTGCCAAATCTCTGTTTAAATTCCTTCCTTCCAGGCAATTCCTTTGGCCATTCGTAGATCTCGGGCTACGCAATGAGCAAGCGCGTAGTCTGGCGGCACCGTGAACAAATCCTGCTGTTTCTCGATGGTTACCCCAAATCGAGCTTTTCTCGAACCAGAATACTCTTGCATAAAGTCTTCGAAGGTTAGTTCATGGTATTGGCTATCCAATCGGCGCAAGTCAACGGTTTCGTCATTGTCTCCAGAGTATGGGGCTAATCGATTAAAATGTACGACTCTTGGCTTAGTGTGAGGTGTTCGCCTGATGCGGTATATTACATCGTTGATCCGCTTCAACACCTCGTATAGCCCCTCCCAATTCTTTTGAAGTTTTGGGGATAGGCCCCGTCGGAGTTGTGGATTATATAGCCAAACCCGATCGCCTTCATGGTAACCACTCTTCTCGGCGTTGATGTCATAGCTCTCCTTCATTCTGTCACTAGCATCTTGGATATTGTGTCTGACTTGTTCATGTATATTATCTAGTCGTCGTCTGAGCGTGCTGACATAATCTTCTCCGGCAAGATCTTCACCAGGCTTGCTCCCAAACTTTAAATCACAGCGCAATCGGAGTTCTCTCCCGAATAGCACGTTTGCTGGTGATTGGCCAGTTGTCTCTTGAACGGAGGCCCGATACGCCATTAGAAACAATGGTAAATGTTCGTCCCAATCTCTCTGGTGTTCGGAGACCACTTTGGATAAGTGTCTGATCATGGTCTTGTTCATTCGCTCTACCATCCCATCTGATTGTGGATGCAAGGGAGTTGTTCTCGTCTTCCATATGCCCAAAAGTCCACACATCTTTTCGAATAGACTGGACTCAAAATTCCGCCCTTGATCGGAATGAAGTTCCAAGGGTACACCAAAACGGCTGACTAACTCCTTCACAATCACGTCTGCTACAGTTCCAGCTTCTTGATTTGGTAGAGCATATGCTTCAACCCATTTGGTAAAGTAATCCATGACCACTATTATGTATTTATTTCCTTTGTCGCTTTCTGGAAAAGGACCGGCGGCGTCTATGGCGATCCTTTCAAATGGGCTTCCTACATTGTATTGCCGCATGGGTGCACGTCGACGCCTCTGGGGACCATTGCTTCCGGCGCAATTTGCACACTTTCGGCACCATTCTTTCACATCTCGTGAACAATTCACCCAGTAAAATCTCTGGCGCACCTTCTCCAGTGTTTTATGGACTCCAAAATGTCCCCCAGAAGCACCATTATGGAGTTCTCGCAATACCTCTGGTATTCTTTTCTTGGGAACCACCATTTGCATCTTGCGCTCACTTCCATCGTGATTTTCGACCTCACGTCTCAGGAGATCGTCATCCATGGTTAAGGAATCCCATTGTGCCCAGTATGACTTCAATTCTCGTGAATGGGGAGCAATTTCTTGCCAGGTCGGTCTTTGCCCATTTCTTTTCCAAGCCCTGAGGACTGCAAGATCCGGATCAGCTTCTTGATCTGCGCGCAAATTGTCAGGTTGCCATTGGTCATCAACAACGGTGGTTCGAAGAGCGTTGGCCGATTTGTCTTCGATTCTGTTGCAATATCGACAGTCTTCTGGACAGGGCCTTCTGGAAAGGGCATCTGCATTTTGATGTTTGAGGCCTGCTCTGTGTTCAATGACAAAGTCATACTCCTGTAGCCTCTCAATCCATCTAGCTACTTGACCCTCTGGATTCTTAAATTGCAAGAGCCACTTTAAGGAGGCATGATCAGTGCGGATCAGGAACCTCTGCCCATACAGGTACTTGTAAAAGTGCTCAATAGTCTTAACTACTGCCAATAGTTCTCTCCTGGTTACGCAGTAGTTCCTCTCCGGTTTGGACAGGGTCTTGCTGAAGTATCCAATGACCTTTTCTTGCCCATCTTGGATTTGAGAGAGTACGCCACCAATCCCGACGTTACTGGCATCCGTATCCAAAACAAACCTCCCAGATGGCAGTGGATAGTTTAAAACAGGTGCACTGATCAACGTACCTTTTAACAACTCAAAGGCCGCTTGGCATTCGTTGTTCCAAATGAATGCTCGATTTTCTGTTAGGCGAGTAAGTGGCTTTGCAATGTTGGAGAATCCAGGAACGTAGCGTCGATAATATGTGCATAATCCCAAAAAGCTTCTTAGCTGATGTTTGTCTTTGGGTACAGGCCATTTTTCCACAGCTTTTACTTTTTCTGGATCCACAGCAACTCCTTTTCTGGAAATCACATGTCCAAGGTAATTTACCTCCTTGTGGAAAAGGTGACATTTCTTTGGACTTAATCTCAGGTTGGCACCTCTCAACCTCTGGAATACTACTTCCAAATTTTTCATGTGATCTTCAAAGGTTTTCCCTACCACAATCACATCATCGAGATACACCAGGCAGGTATTCCAGGACAATCCCCTCAGTACAGTGTCCATGAGTCGCTCAAAAGTAGCTGGGGCGTTACACAGTCCAAATGGCATGACTGTAAATTGCCAGAGTCCTGTACCTAAACTGAAGGCAGTCTTCTCTTTGTCATTGGGATCCATTCCCACTTGCCAATAACCGCTCTTTAAGTCGAGAGTGGAGAACCATTTTGCTCCTGCCAAGGTGTCTAGCGTATCGTCTATTCTTGGGAGAGGATAGCTGTCCTTTTTGGTCACACTATTTAAACGACGATAGTCCACACAGAATCTGGTAGATCCATCCTTCTTCCTGACAAGGACCACTGGTGAAGCCCATGGACTATTCGATGGTTCAATTACTCCTTGGCCTTCCATATCTTGTATAATTTGCTTGGCTTCCTCACGTTTTGCCAGTGGTAACCTTCTTGGTCCTTGTCGAACTGGACTTGCATCGCCGGTATTTATTTTGTGCATTACGATATTGGTTCTTCCCTTCGTACCAGTTTCAGTTTCAAAGACGTCTTCATAATGTTCGATTAGGTCCTTAACTTGACTTTGTTCCTTCTTGCTCAATCCTTGACAGGCGGAGTCGATTATCTTGGACAATTTCTCAGGAACCTGCACGAATCCATTCTTCTTCGCCTCTATGCGATGAACGACGGCCGACACTGGCGAACACCACCCCAGAATAGTACCCTTCTTCAATGAAACAGGGTAATGGTTCACATTCATTACCCTTATCGGTACGGTCTTCTGAGTCTTAACCAGCATTTTGGCAACTACTATTCCTCGACCCACCTCGTCATCATCAGCCTTTGGTTCCAACATTGCAACATTTCCGTCCAAATAATCACCTTCCGTACACGCCGTCAAAAATGTCTCACTTCTTGCATCCAGAACAACATTCTCTGCTGTAATTACTTGTACACTCCCACAATTTTTCCCATGAAGAAACAATTCCTCATTATTTATTTTTAAAGTGCCTTCTTTCATGTTTAACTGGAAGCAGTAGGTGTTCATGATGTCTAATCCCAGGATTATTTGTTCTTCTATGTCGGCTACGAGAACACGATGTCGGATTGATGTTGGTCCTATGACAAAATTGACATCTACTTCTCCATCCACAGAAGCTGCTTCTCCAGTAGCTGTCCTTAGTCTCCATTTGCTAGAAAGTAATTCTTTATTCCTGGATATTAAATCGGGTCGTACAATGGTTTTCGTCGATCCAGTATCTAGCAAGCAAGCATAGGTTCTTCTTTCCATAATAGCATTCACATACAGGCCATTGGTTTGATTTTGCAAGGATGCGATTTGGGCAGTCCTTGGGACTTTCGGATTCTCAGCGGATTCTTTCTTGGTCCTTTTATCACATTTATTCTGGATATGACCGTTTCTTCTACAATTCCCGCATGGCCGCGCACTTTTATTTGATTTGATCTGATTTAGGACTTGACTAACCACCTGCTCCATGAACTCCTCATTTTCCTGTTCGTCGACAGAACAGCCACGAGCATTGTTCCGAGAGGCTTGTTTAGCAGTCTCAAACTCAAGTGCGTACCCCAAAGCATCGATCGAGGTTTTCGGTCTTGCCAACCTTAATGCTTGCTGCGTATCAATATCCCGGAGACCATCTATGAACGTCTGGACAGCTAGGTGTTCCATGAAATTATCTGGCGCCATCGGATATGCAAGTCGAACTAGACGAGCAATATCTGCCTCAAATTCCTGAAGATTCTCGCCTTTCTTCTGTGATCGATTCTTCAGTTGGGTATGGTATACTTGCTCCAAATGCGCATGGCCATATCTCATCTCCAAGCGTTTAATGAGTTGAGAATAATCTTTACGTTCCTCAGGAGGCAATGTCTGCAAAATATCACTAGCATCACCCCTCAATGCTATGACTAAAGCAGTCGCCTTCTCGGCAGAAGACCATGCGTTTGCTTCTGCGGCCGCTTCGAATTGCGTCAGGTAAGTTGCCCATGACGTCTTTCCATCAAAGGTTGGTGGCTTGATTCTGGTCTTTGAAATAGCCACAAATTCTTCTTTTATTTCGATGGGCCGCGGTATGACTTCTTCGTTGACCTGCTTGGGATCAGAATGACTCGTGGTAGCGGGTAATTTCATCTCAATCATTATTGCCTCTAGAAGTCTAGAATGTTCTCCAATTTTCTCTTCTACAGCTATGAAAACCTCTTCTTTTAACGCTTCTGATTTTTCCGCTAATCGCTGTTCTAGAACTTTCTCCACTTGTTCCAGACTTTTTTCGAAGTTTCTAGAATTTTCTAGTAATTTCTTTTCCAGATTTTTCTCGAGGATTCTAGCGGTTTCTAGGTTTCTTTGTTCCATTTGTTGCATTTGTATTTGCGCATTCTCTATTAATCGTTGTTCCATATTTTTCGCGCTATCCAAATTCTTCTGTTCCATTTGTTCTAGAGTTTTTGCTAAGTTTCCAGAAGTTTCCAGGTTCTTCTGCTCCATTTGTTGCATTTGAGTTTGTGAATCTATTAGACGCTGTTCCAAGGTTTGCGAATTATCTATTAGTCTTTGTTCTAGAGTTTTCGCTAAGTTTCCAGAAGTTTCCAGGTTCTTCTGCTCCATTTTAGTTTGTGAATCTATTATTCGTTGTTCCATTGTTTTCACACAGTCTAGATTGTTCTGTTCCATTTGCTTCATTTGAATTAACAGCATATTCACGTCAGCATCTCCGCCTGGAACTTGAAAGACATAATTCTCGGGATCCTCGCCTTCTTGGATCAACACATTGCGAAGCCGTTGCTGGAGGATTGACTTTTTGCCAGTTGTATCCTCATCCCTCTCTTCGAATTCTCGTTTTAACTCGGACACTTTTAATTCCACCAGTGTCATTCTGTTGGCCATCACGATATTTAAAATAACGTCTTTCCGCACTGTATATTTATTTAAACGAATACTTAATTAACACTTAATTGTCTACTTAGTTTATTATTTATTAATTACCCCACACCTGACACCACTGTAAAGTTTGTCTTTTCGGGTTCTTAAATAAAACTAACAATAACTTTAGACACACACACTATATTAATATTAAAACGTATAACAATATAAAACTAACTATTAACAACAATAAGTACATTTATGTATTTTATATTTATGTAATTATATTTATGTTTACTTCGCGAGATTCGGGTATCGAATGAATGTCCATCCCTTCTTCGACGCGGCTTATATATCGTCGTTCATATGTTCCCGACGCAGGCAGAACGATTGAGAAAATGCTAGCGAGTATGACGCGCTACATGTCGTAGGATGAGTCATCACAATAGGAAATATTTTGTAGCAAAAGGTATTTTAAACAATCATTCAATTAGATAATTATATATAAAAACGAATTTCTCATTTGGTAAACAATTTTTTTTCAAAAATTTACGAAAATGGTAATCAATTTCGGTTATATTTAAATTTTAAAACAATTTGCTTCCTGCAACAGTATAATCATTATGCCAATATATTCCTTTTTGCTTGTAAATTTCTGATATTGAGTTAATTAAGGCAAGAGAAATTCTTTTCTAGACCAATCGAGACTCAAAGAACGGGACAACTAAATTGCAGTGAACTTCAAACTCCATTCACCTAATGATTTTGACCCATATTCGTTGCAAATACAACTCGCGCGAATTTGAATTGCAAATTTTATGACGTTATTTAAATCAACGAACGGAAACAAAGATAGATGGTATATTATTAATTCACACATTTGAACTAACTCAAGACTAGCTTTCCTAGTGTAAACATGATTAAAATTCCATATAATTTCATCTGTCCATTACCTTCAACATGTTTATATACGAGTAATATGATGTAAAAACTATATTCGAAATATTAATTTAGTTACGTTGATTGAATCTGCCAATACTGCTGGAAATCCATAATAAATGTGATTGAAGTAAAACACATTTTTTACTAATTTCTGTTATAAATTAAAATATATTATATATACTATACCAGGTGCGGCAATAGTTTATTAGTTTTAGAATTACATTTTGTAATTTTTCCATAATAAAACAAAATTAATTTAAAATGTGTTCAAATATATGTCCATTCTGCTCTAGACATGCTCTTAATCTCCTCTGCATCGACAGACTTACATTTTGAGCCATGTTGTTTTCACTTAATTGAAGAAAAGCGTTTCTGATTCGTTGTTGCATATTCTCTGCCGTTGTAGGAGGTGTTTCGTAAACTATATTTTTTACAGTAGGCCACATAAAGAAATCACAAGGGGTTAGATCTGGTGATCGCGGTGGCCAGCCTATAAAGCTTCCTCTCCCAATCCACCTATTGGTGAATACCCTATCTAAATGTGCTCTTGCAGCAGCACCGTAATGTGCAGGTGCACCATCATGTTGGTACCACAATCTCCTTATGACGTCGTCTGGTAGGTCTTCTAACAGCAATGGTAAATTATTTTGTAGGAAATTTGTGTAGATTTCACAATTTAAAGTAGTATTAAACAAGAATGGATCTATTATAGTGTTTCCTATGATGCCTCCCCAGGTGTTAACACTCCATTTTTGTTTGTATAAAATGGGCTGGGCTTCTACACCAGGGCTCGCTAACCAAGCCCATGCTGTACAAATGCTTCCTTAAAGGACAATGTCCGGTTAGTAACCAGGTAATTATTTTAATTTCTTTTTTGTTACTACGAAGTAGGATGGCCGAAAACTTTCCGTCCAGCTCCCTTAGTAGTGTTTTGGTATGGAGTTGACCTTCCGTTAACCTCCATTTATTTTTATGTTCTTTTTCTAGCCATAACCAGATCTCCCTTTTAGCGGAATCCTTAGTGATTCCACATACAGGTTCTGGTCCTATGAAGTGCCTATTAGTACCTTCTTTGGCCAGTTTGTCGGCTATCTCATTGCCTTTAATTCCCTCATGTCCTGGCACACATATCAGCGACACTGTATTGTCTTGTGCCAGGTTATTGAGGACCTGTTTACCTGTGATATCTGTATGGCTCCTTACAACGTTATTAGGACACCATACGTCATTGGCCTTCAGCCTCAGTATTGCAGCCATTGCCTGCGCCTTTACAAATAGTTCCAGCGGAGGGAGACCCACGAAGGCCCACGAGGCGGTACCCGTTGCTTCCTATCTCTTTTTTTCTTAGGCCATCCACTACTTCTTCCTAGAATGCTATGTTAGAGTCTTCCTCATCTCCTTTTAACAATATCTCGCTGGTATATGTTACTATTGACCCAATAGTAGTCTGACTAATGGGTATTTTGAGACCTTAAGGTATTTATGTCTTCCTTATGACATTATTTATTAATTTCCTTTATTAAGAATATGTTTTGGAAATATTTGTGTTTTTTAAATCCTTTTATTTAATTTAGAATAATATTACTTTATTATTACTTAAAAAAAGCGTGATTTCTCCACAAAACTAACTGTTGCACAGTCGATTAAACGTAATCGAAAAATATAGCTAAAATTCATATCTTCTACAATGGATTGTGTCAGCGTTATAAATATATAACAAAATATTGCCTACATTTTTTCATCTGTAACGCGACATTTCAAAATATCTCAGAAGATGTATTATTTATAAAGGGGAAGTCCTAAAAATCTTATAAAAATTTGAAATTTAAAGTGAAGTCACATAATTTTACACGTGATAGTGACACGAACAGAAAATATACGATATGAAAACAGATCCTCAACCGCCGACATATATGTTGATTTTATGACAATAGGTGGGAGAAAATACGTGATGTAAATTTGACAAAAATTTATTTGCATAAAATTTTGGGATGCTCTGGGACCACAAAAGAAGAGAAAAAGCAGTTTACTTTTCCCAGAGAAGCAGGTCTAAGGGAAAATGTTTGAAATAGTTAAGGAATATGGTTGCGACGAGACGCCAGTTAGGTTCTGAATATAATGCAACACTTCACGTTGAAAACTTTTAAAGAGAATTTGTGACAATCTTTTCATATACATATATTGTTTTATTTAGTAGAAATCCATGGAAATTAGAAAATAATAAAAGTATGCACTTTACGTTAAACTGTTTCTAGTCAAAAACAGTATTTCAAATCAAATTAAATTTTCATCAAATGTAATATATTATAAAAGTGTCCCGTATCGTTATGTTCAAATTTTAGGAGTGTAAAGTAGACTTCATTTCAAGTAACAAAAACGCAAAACTTGTATACCCATTTTTATTTGTTTCAAAGTTACAGATCTATGAATGTGATTGTCAGATCATGTAAAAAAATGTAATCCTAAAGTCAACAAAAAATGATTTTACTTAAAAAAGTTCAATTAATAATGTTTTCGAAATGCTCACCTCCTTGTTGAATGCAGGCGTGTGCCCGTAAGCCAACAGAAAGTCAATACAAACTGGTTTTATTTAAAAAAAGTATACGATTCAATAACAGGCCTGTAGTTTTTAACGTTGCATAATAAAATATTATTCTAAAATAAATTAACACGTGTCGTAGTGCATACAATAATTTCTTGGAGATCTACAAAAAAGAGTACTGGAAATTGATTTATGATAAAGAAGGTTCTTACTTATTTCGTAAGTGCTGAACCATGAATATCATGCAATAAACAAGTGTTCAGATGACAGTTAACGTTGAATTTTTTAATAAAGGATTACATTACGTTTCTGTTCATAAAACAGCTTATTAGTGAGTAGACACTTTTTCTTTATTCAAAACGCCTTACCGATTTTCTTCTCAAGGGTATACGGACATGCATTTTGTGTATGGCTACTGTAACGGCAGTCAAGCAGTTATTAAATATAGACATCGGTTTCCCGATAGGCGCATTCCTTATTATAGAACGTTTCTGGAAGTACACAGACAATTTCGGGAATGCGGACTGCGTGATTATCTTTTCGTCTGAGGAGTAAATTTGCCAGCAGACTTAGAAGGAAGAAGCAGTAGCTATTATTACAAAGGATCCAACTCTCAGTGTACGTCGAATCGCTAGACAACTAGGAGTGCTACGAACGACAGTTTGGCGAATTTTAAAACGTGAGGGCCATATCCATATCCATATCACTATCGCAAGGGACACGGTTTGCTTGAGGTAGACCACTATGCTCGTCTAGTTTATTCTACCTGGATATTAGACGGCTTCATTTTAATTTCTGCAGAACAGTCCTCTGGACGGATGAATCTACGTTCACGAGAAGTGGTGTTACAAATCTGAGAAACCTGCAAAGGTGGTCATCAGAAAATCCCAAAGCTACACGCCCATCTAAATTTCAACATTAATTTTCTATTAACGTTTGGGCGGCCCTAATCGATGACTTGTTGATTGGTCCTGTCGTCCTTCCTGGGAGGTTAAATGCGTACAATTACCTTCAATTTCTTATTGACGAACTGCCAGGTCTTTTAGAGCATGTCCCACTAAATGTTCGATGAGACATGTGGTTTCACATGGATGGGGCACCACCACATTTCAGAATTGCTGTCCGAAACTGGGTTAACATCAATTACACAGGCCTGCATTTTTCAACACTTTGAAAGTTGATTTAAAAATGTTAACTGCTTTCTAGTAATTCGGTAGCGCTGATTTCAAATCTGCATTTATTTTTTTTGTATCACGTAAGGTTATTTTTCAAACCAGTAAAATAAAAAAATATAGAAAAAACACGATTTATTTCATTTATAAGCTAGTTTTATATTATATTAAAAAAATACAAAAATATACACATAGAAACTATTAGAAATAGTTATATATTCCTTATGCTTCTTAAAAAAACGTTTTCGTTTTTCAGAAAAGCTTCGCTTGGTTGTTTTTCTGTCATATTCAGCTAAAGGAAGATCTCTTCTCAATGTCCAACAGTAATCGGCCATCATTTTTGTGTCCCAGCGCCCTTGGTATCTTTTTTCCATCTCTTTAATATCCTGGTGAAATCTTTCTCCTTGCTCTTCACTCACGTCCCCAAGGTTTTCTGGAAAATAGTCCAAATGGGACTGTAAAAAGTTAATTTTTATGCTCATATTGCAACCAAGAATCCTGAATTTTTCCAGAATATTTTCAACGATCTCAACATAGTTTGTGTCTTTATAATTCCCATGAAATTTATGTACAACTTCGTTAAAAGCATGCCATGCATGTTTTTCCTTATCTTCCATAACATTTTCAAATTCTTGATCTTTCACCAAGCTCCTAATCTGCGGGCCTACAAAGATTCCCTCGTTTAATTTTGCCTCTGACAGAGTCGGAAATGGTTTACACAAATATTTAAAACAATTTCCTTCTTTGTTTAATGCCTTAACAAATTGTTTCATAAGTCCAAGTTTTATGTGAAGCGGTGGAAGTAACACTTTTTGAGGGTCAATAAGACTTTCGCGTATTACATTTTTGGTTCCAGGTGTTAAAGTCACCCTTTATGGCCAGTCTCTTTTTATCCAATGCTGTTCTCGATTTCTGCAATCCCACTCGCACAGGAAACATGGAAATTTAGTATATCCAGACTGCTGACCCAAGAGAAGGCCTAAAATTTTTAAATCTCCACACACTTCCCAGTTGTGATTTTCATATTGTATTCTTAAAAGTAATTCCTGTAAATTTTCATAGTTTTCCTTTAAGTGAACAGAATGGCCGACCGGAAAGGAAGCAAAAACATTGCCATTATGTAAAAGAACAGTTTTAAGGCTGCTTTTTGAAGAGTCGATGAAAAGTCTCCAGTCAGAAAGTGTGTACTCAGGAGCTTCGAGGAAAGTAAGTAGATCAGCAATTGCTTGGCAGTACACGAGTGGTCCGTTTTGTGCAAAATATTTTACAAATCCAGCCTCACGATTTCTATACCAAAAGAAGGTAGTTTCTGGGGCAAGCAAATTTTTTTATTTCAACCTAGACCCCAGTACCTCAGAAAGATCTTTTGAAAGTCCCAAATCTCTTACTAAATCATTCAGTTCGGCTTGTGAAAATAGCTGAGGTTGGTTTTGACCTGAGGTTGATGATCCAAAATCACTATCCATCTGTACGGAGCCGGAAGTTGAAGAGGTTTCAATATCTTCTTGTAGTACTTTAGGGGGTATAGGTATAGGTACATGATCACTGTGAGGAACTGGTCTGATAGCTGATTTAATATTATTTGGGTACAAAATATATTTCAAAGTTTTTCTATTATGCCCCTTAACATCACAAAGACAAAAGTAGCAATCTTCATGATGATTTTGCGGTTCTCTCCAAACCATCGGTATTCCAAAAGGAAGGCTTTTTCTATTCCCTTTGGTCCAATGTCTTAAACCTTCTTCACATACCTTACAAACAACGTGTGGTGCCCAATCTTTATCTTGATCTCCTAATTTGATTTTAATTTTTCGCAAATTCACCAATTGGTCTCTTAAACTTTACAAGACGAAATATCCACAAATATAACAGAAATTATCTGGTTTGTTTTTGCAACACCGGCTAGACATATTTTTAAGCAATGTTTATTTATCAAATACCACGCACAACACTAAAGACAAATTAATTTTACTTGTTTACTGATCGACACTCAGAGCTATAATGAAGTAAATGACATTAAAATATACATTTTGTTTGGAGTGATAAACTTGAAATCCTTGTTCGCAGTACTAATAAAGTGAAAGCATAATAAATAGGATTTAGCAGGTAAAAATTCCCGGAAATCTTGTCCAAAATTAATACATGTAATAAAAGATTTACATCAGGTAATGAGAGCCTATTTAACAAATTTATTTAAAACCACAATAGAAAATCATTTTTAGGTTAATACCTAGAATTTGAAGTAGTACATCCATTTTAAAATGTATTAAAACGCCTATTATAAGATTTTTTTTATATTTTTTTCTTTTTCTTTTGTGCTAAAAAAATCTGTGGGTGGTAGAGACCAACTGTATTTTAATTAGTTATTGCTATATAAAAACTGAGCTTAACAAACAAAAATCACGTCATCACAAATTTTATGCAGGCCTGTGTTATCCAAGATGGATTGGTCGATGTGGTCCTGTTGCATGGCCACCCAGATCAGCCGATCTTAATCCCCTTGACTTTTATTTATGGGGTTACATGAAAAATTTAGTCTATGCGTAAGTTTCGAACACAAGAGAAGAGTTGTTGGATAGTATTCACCTGGCTGCCGAGCAAATCCGACAAAACAAGTATGAAATTCGGACACGTACTTCTTCTGTTGGCTTACGGGCACAAGCCTGCATTTAACAAGGAAGGAGACTTTAAGTAAAATCATTTTTTGTTGACTTTAGGATTACATTTTTTTTCATGATCTGAGAATCACATTCATAGATCTGTAACTTTGAAACAAGTTGTTTGATAGTTGTTGGATAGTATTCACCTGGCTGCCGAGCAAATCCGACAAAACAAGTATGAAATTCGGATACGTACTTCTTCTGTTGGCTTACGGGCACAAGCCTGCATTCAACAAGGAGGTGGGCATTTCGAAAACATTATTAATTGAACTTTTTTAAGTAAAATCATTTTTTGTTGAATTTTGGATTACATTTTTTTTCATGATCTGACAATCACATTCATAGATCTGTAACTTTGAAACAAATAAAAATGGATATACAAGTTTTGCGTTTTTGTTACTTGAAATTAAGTCTACTTTACACTCCTAAAATTTGAACATACCGATACGGGACAGCTTGTATATGTCTATATGAAATCTAACAATAGTAAAGCATTTATATTTTATAAGAAACTAGCTGATCTTATAAAATAGAAATGATATGAAGCATATTTCTACATAATTCTGAATTGAATAACATTTAAGGTCACGTTGTCATCAACTTCGGGAGATATAAGGAATTATTTTAATTAAAAGCATGACACGGTTTTATTTTGATTTCTTAATTAAAGATATAACTCCATTAAGATATCGTACTAAATTTCAAAGTTTAATGGCATCCAGACAATTTTTAAAGTAATTTTGGTAGCATTGAAACAGATTCATTAATAAAAGTTAAATGGAGGGTGAATAAGAAGACTCATTTTCCAAACTGCATTAGCTAATACTTTACCGGACAAACGACTGTACGCCATTTCTCCGATTAAGGACCAAGTAAAACAGGGAATCATTAAACAAGTTGCAGAACAATACACCAACAGACCGGCCTTACCAGAAACTCTTAATTATTTCAGGCGTAGCCAGTCAAGAGCAGCAACGACGGCCTTTCCCTACCCTTTTTGTGCCTCGATTTTCCTAGGGGCTTCCAAAACATCGAAGCTTCATTGTATGTACGAATTTCTTCCCAGCAGTGAATGAATCGACCCAAACCCCTTTTCGTAGAAACTAACCCGGGGAAGGAATACTTGCGCTCTCTCTGTTAATAAAAGAAGAAATGAAACTTTAAACTACAGTTCATTATTTGTTGAGACGGGAAACTTTTCCAATATAAACGTTTCATAGAGTGTTTGCAAATAAGTATTAATTCGATTTCCGTGTAAGGCAACTGGATTAACTTGAAAACTATATTGTAGCCTATTCGTGCTCGATATTGTTGTCGTTTAAACTTACAAAATTTAGGAATAAAATGATCTAATTCCTTAAGTGTAAATAATACGAATGTGTGCAAAACACAAATGGAAGATGACCCACCATATTTTATACTCAAATTTTGGTCTAGGAAATTTCGATCGATTAGTAGCGATTCTCAATCTTCTTAGCTCCGCAACTCTTCAAATAGTAAATGTAAATAAAATTAATATTTAGCGCTCCCCCTCCACTCTACGGAATAATAACAGTAAGCGTTACTATTACAAATTTTATTTTGTCTGTTATTATTAAGGGCCGTATTATATGTAATTTGCATAAATTTGCATATTTGCATAATATATGCATTTTGTATATTATTAGCATATTTTGTAGTAATTCAGCATTTTTGCATATATTAAGTATCCGAGTTTTATTTATTTAGACTACTTCTACTAAATCAAATTTAAACGGACGATCAAAAAAACAGATAGATCATGCTCTCATAGAGAGTAAACACTCTAAAGCTATTAGAAACTGCAGAAGTTACAGAGTACCGGACGCGGATAGTGACCATTTTTAGGTCATTACTAATTTAAAGCAAGAAGTACCAACAGGAAGAAAAGAGAGAAAAGTCAGACAGGCATATAATTTAAAGAAACTTGGGGAGGAGCGAGTGGCAAGGGAGTTAGAAGATGAAATAAGTTCAAGTCTACTAAGAGGTAGCGTGGAAAGTCAAACAATTGTAGGAGAATGGAGTAAAATACAGGCTGCAATGACAAATGCTGCAAACACCTGTTTGGAAAAAGCGGAATATAAAAGAACAGTGGAATGGTATGATATGGAATGTAGAGAGTCGATAATGGAGAGAAATAAAGCAAAACAGGAAAGAGATCGAAACAGAACAGTGGAGAAAATTAGAAATTACGAAGAAAAAAGGAAAACCGCGAAGCGAATATGCAGACAGAAAAAAAGGATGATGTTGGAGAAACAGTTAAAAGCAATAGAGGAACACTATGTAAACAGGGAGATCAGAAATTTCTACCAAGAAATCAAGAGAACAAGGCAGAACAAGGACACACAAATTATTTACAGTAGAGATGAAGATGGGCCTCCGTTAGGAGATCCAAAGGACATATTAGGTAGATCGGCGCAGTATTTTCAACAACTACTAAATGTAGAGGTAGAGACGAAGGAACAAACAACAACACCAACTGAACAAAACAAACAAGAATGTAACAAGCAGGAAGAAATAGAAGAACCAACAGAACAGGAGTTAAAAGAAATAATTAAGGGACTTAAGAATAACAAAAGTACAGGTGAGAGTGGTATACCAGCAGAACTCCTAAAACAAGGAGGAGCGGAACTAGGTGCATGCTTGCATCACTTAGTACTAAGGATTTGAAGAGAAGAAAAAATGCCGGAGCAATGGAGTTGGGCAGTCATATGCCCGATCTTCGAGAAAGGGGGCAAAACACTGTGTCAAAATTATAGGGGAACAGCTTTACTGGAAGTCGCTTACAAAGTCGTGGCAAAAATCATACGAAACAGACTAAAGATATGTGCTAATGAGATAATAGGGGAATATCAAGGGGGTTTCAGGGCTGGTAGATCAACAACAGACCAAATATTCACGTTAAAGATGCTGCAAAATAACAGTTATGAGCAAAATCTAGGATTGCACATGCTTTTCATGGATTTTAAACAGGCGTACGACTCAATTTCTAGAAAAAAAATTTATGAAACTTTAGCAGAATTACAAATACCGTACAAACTAATAAAGTTAATAAGAATGACACTCTCGTATTCGAAAAGTAAAATTTTAGTGGATGGAAGGTTCTCGGAACAAATTACAACCAGAAGAGGACTAAGACAAGGAGACCCGCTTTCGACTGACCTATTAAATCTGGTACTGGAAGGAATCATGAGGGATAGCAACATTCAAACAAACGGCGTAATTTTCCACAACAAAGTACAAGTTGTTGCATATGTAGATGATGTAACCATATTATCGAGGTCAAAGAGGGAACTAGAGAAAGTATTTGGACAATTTGTGGAAGAAGCTAGAAAACACGGATTACAGGTGAACGAGGAGAAGACAAAGTATATGGAAATGAGAGCGGAAGTGCCAGAAGAAAATAGATATACCAAATTCAAATCAGGTCGAAACGAATATAAATTCGAAAAGGTGAAACAGATAGAGTACTTGGGTGTAACACTAACCAGTAAAGGGCAAGAACAAAAAGAAATTGAAAAACGCATGGTGAGAGGAAATAGAGCAGTTGGCGCGTTAACACGAATATTAAGAGGAAAACACGTATCCAGAACTACTAAAATAAGAATATACGAGACAATAATCCGGCCAGCTGTTCTATACTCAAGCGAAACATGGACCATGACAAAACAACAAGAAGAAAATCTGAGAATCTGGGAAACGAGAGTGCTTAGGAAAATTTTTGGAGGAGTTAAGGAGGATGGCAGGTGGCGACGAAGAACAAACACAGAGTTAAAAGAAATGTATAGAAAACCAAACATAACTCAATTAATTCGATCACGAAGAGCTAGTTGGTTGGGACATATCTCTCGGATGCCGGAACAAAGAATTGTGAAGAAAATGTTGCACGGAGGAGAGGGTGGTAAACGAAAAAGAGGTCGGCCAAGGAAAAAGTGGTTACAGGAAGTGCTAAAGGATATAGAGGAAGAAGGAATTGATGACTGGAGAAAAAGAGTGAGGGACCGAAAGAAATGGAAGAAAGTAGTAGAAGAAATAAAAGCCAAGGGCCTCGAGGGCCTGTAGAGCTGTTATATATATAAATCAAATTTATTATAGGCATTACTAAAAATATGTCGTGGAACAAACAACAGCCCTGTTTAAATTAAAAATAGCATTTTATTAAGCCTCTTCCCGTTACTTTTCCGATAAGCGTCTCCAAGAATTTATTAAAATATAAAGATGAGTGACATAGAAACATATATATGTTGTTGTCAATTGTATACAACATACGCTGTTTGTGTAAAATACGGACATATATAATATCTGTCAAATGTACATAAATTCTTAAAATCAAATGACAGCAATGATATTTATTTCTGTATTCGAACAACGCCAACATTGAAAAATGAAGCTCATTTCGATACTGTTTTGGATTTCATAATGAGTTTATTTCGAACGCAAAATAGAAAAAAATAATTATAGAATTAATTTGTGTAATATATTTTTGATTATAAATGAAATTAGTGAGCAGTTAA
Organism: Melolontha melolontha; assembly: GCA_935421215.2. Taxonomy (NCBI): domain Eukaryota; kingdom Metazoa; phylum Arthropoda; class Insecta; order Coleoptera; family Scarabaeidae; genus Melolontha; species Melolontha melolontha. The sequence goes on along the minus strand of OW285237.1, from coordinate 17,945,897 downwards.
TTTTGTAATATAATTAATATTTTCTGCATATACAGTGTGGACAAATCTTTATATAGATTTATTTTGTACAATTTTTCGTAATTTGGAACTTACGCTATTAAACATAGGGTATTATATATAATAATTGTTGCATATACAGTGAGTACCAGTCTTGATGTGAGATTTATCCAAGATCTTCGATAAATTGTTTATACAATTTTAGATTAAGATTCTTATTTAAGTTAAGTGCTCATAATTATTTGGTCGAATCATTTTAAGACGTTGACCTTATTTTTTTTATATTATAATCTTATGACCTATTTTTAGAATTTATCTAAAAGGCCTGATTTTATGTGCGTATATTTTAATTTCACAGATTATTCAAGTTATTGTCTACACTTTAGTTCAATTTATTCATTTGCTATACTGGGTGAGTCTTTTACTCATGACCAGGCATTGCTTATTTTGTTGAGAGTTCATATCACTATATTAATGTAATTTAGCTCATTCGTCAATGTTACATTATTTTTCTGTATTCCATTCATTAAATTTTACTGTTTTACATTTATTATTTTATTGTTGCGCATAAGCAAAGTGGCGTAACAAGGATTTTGACATTATATTGTACCATTTATTTCCGTTTTTGTATGTTGTTTTTTGAGTTATTAATAAATCCTCTATTGTTATTGTTTTGCATTTGTTGTTTTATTGGTATAAATATAACGATACACATAGATACCTATGATTTACTCAATTTACCGTCGGCAGTATCTATATTCACTGTAACGGCTGAAGAATGTAAACATTGTGGCGCCTACATAGAAAAAGAACTCTTCCTACAGCTCGCTTCTAAAATTGAGTTGGTTTCTTTAGTCTAAGATCTCCAGGGCTATCATGTTGTTGGGGAAAGTTTATAAGCTCCTAAGTAAGTATTGCGGTAAGTACGTAGATCGTTTTGAGACGTATTGCTTCCTTCATAGACATACTCTTGTCGCAAAAAACATGCTGGAAAATAGATCTCTTCCAAAACGTTTCTGTTTGAGTCCCTTTAGTTGCTCACAAGTGCATATTACATGATAGTTAGTTTCCTCGTGTTTTTTACATCTCCTACACCGGGGCTCGCCAAGTAAGCCCATGTTGTAGAGATGCTTTCTTAAAGGACAACGTCCGCTTGTCAAGCCGGTAATCATTTTAATTTCGTTTTTATTACTACGAAATAGGTTGGCTAAAAGCCTAGCGTTATCTTCTAGTAGAGTCCTAGTATATAGTTGAGCTTCCATTAGCCTGCATAGCTTTTTATGTTCTCTTTCTAGCCGTAGCTAGATTTCCACCTAGCGGAATCCTTGACGATTCCACATACAGGTTCTGGTCCTATGAAAGTTCCTCTAGAAACTTCCTTGGCCGGTTCGGCGGCTCTAAGGCATCAGATTTTTTCAGGCGTGGAATCGAAAAATTTCCATATTGTTGGGAAGTAATCACAAATAATGGATTCCAATATATTCTTCAATTTTCATGTAGTTTGTTTGTTGGAAAATCAATAAATTTAAATTTCAATGAAAATTCTACGAACTTAGCATAAACCCAATATTTCCAAAAGGATTATATTGTTAATTTATTGATGAAGCCTGTAGTAGAAGTATTGTCAGGGTCTATAATAAAAAAAATATACAGAAAGTTAACGAATATATCATTCTTGAAATAGTTGTTTTACATACATCTTTAACATACTACCAGATGCAATTCAATTGTACTTGAAATTGTAGTAATAGAAAAAAGGAAAATATATAGAGGCATTGTCCCGCAAAACTCCAATTCGAGTTGTCTGTATTGAAAATACGAACGGGGCAAAATGTAGATAAAAGTTTACGTCGATACTGAACGACTGGAAATGTTTATGGGGAATGGAGAGAATTCGTTAATTGAACGGCTCTCTATCGATGTCTGTATAGACACTTGCACTTTTCACTGCCACAACCCGGAAATTAAAATTTCGACGTGAGGGTGTCCGTAATTTTGAAGAATATTCGTTTCAGGAAGCCGGATTTAAAATTTATAGTTGTAGTGTTGAAGAACAAAATCGATTGATATAAATGGCTTTACGTAATGAAATTTTATATAGGGCAAAAGTCGAAAGTCAGAAATATTAAAATACTAGACTTTTACGCTCCAGCAATATATTTGAAAGTTGCAGTTAGATATGATTTCGAAAACGATTTAAAATTTAGTCTATTTTAGGTGTTTACGTATGACAGAAAATGAAGAGAAGTTCCTTGAAACGATTGTGTTAATAATCAGTTTTTCCTGAAAAATATCGCCCAATCGCCTTTTTTATAATGGTTTTAAATCATTCGAATTTGTTGCAACATCCTGAATTCCACAAGGGTCAAATTTGGATCCCATGCTTTTTCATGTGTACGTCAATGGTTTGTTTCCATTATTATCTTGTCAAGTATTAGCATATACGAATGATGTTAAACTCTTTCATACTAGCTTTAATAAACGCGATGTAAACATATTTTAAGGTGATTTGAAAGGAACAAGTTTATTTTAAATGTTCATCAATGAGATGGTGTGATTTTCACTAGGAGAAACCATTCATAATCCATATCCTTTACTCTTATTTAATTTATAATGTTTGAATCAGGAATACGAGTGAAATTAAGTGTTTTGAATTATCATTTAATTCATCTTTAATGTTTAATAATCCTATTCAAAAAATTTATTTGTCTGTCCTATTCAAAAAATTTATTTGTCTGTCTCAAGAATGAACTTGTAGATATTACAATGATGTTGCGCTTTTTGAGTTCTAATACTTCGGTTATGTTCTTCCTAAATTCCAATATTCATCTGTAGTTTGGTTTCCTCATTACATATCGTAGCAACTTCCTACTGAGCGTATACAACGATGTTTTTGAAATTCTTGATTTTTTAAAATATTGGAGTGTATCTCGATAAAAATATTTCGTACGAAGAATTTTTGGTATCTTAACTAAAATTTCTTCCCTTAAAATTGCCCATATTGCTTTTTTAGCTTTTTAATACTCTAAACATCTGATAAATGCTCTGAAGAGCATATATCATAACACCACCATCACGCTAGACTTAAACGGAAAAGTGACAGAAGACATATCAACAAATAAAAGGGTTAGGCAAGGGTGCAGCATTTTACCAACTCTATTCAATATATATATTCAATATATATTCAATATATATATATATATATATATATATATATATATATATATGAAAAATGTGTGAAACTCTTATCCAGTCGGAATGTGCAGATACCGGTATTTCATTGTTTTTACAAATCATCAGTACATATTATCCGGAAATAAATATGACTTTCATTTCTATACTGCGTGTATATATGTATACGAATTGTGAAAAACGAAAAAAAAAAATATATATATATATATATATATATAAATAATTTAAACGAAATTATCGACGGTAATATATTGAATAAAATAAATTAAAAGCGGGCAAGCGGTCTGTCAATTAAAAAACTCATTTATTAAGTATCCCTATATTTCGCAACAACTTTGCTGCTTCTTCCGGAGATAAAAATGTAGAGTTGCAAAAAATAATAAAATTGACGTACAAGGACAATAAAATTTATTGTCCTTGTACGTTAATTTTATTATTTCTTTCAACGATAGACTTCAACAATACAAAATTATTGGCGAACATAGAACATATGAAAACCAGAATTATCAGGGAAGCTATCGAAATTGAGAAACGTCCTGACAATTTGTATTCGCGAAATGATACCCAGAGCCTACCAACAGCATTGAAACCAGTATTAAGCAAAGAAGTTGTCAACATCAAACAACAAACAAAAACATCTACACCGCAACCCAGCCAGTACACACCAGCTACAGGCCCAACGACACGGAGCCGCGCACACACTCAAGCAAGTTTAACTAACCAGAACGCTAAGCGGGTATATAACCACCATCTTAACCTCGACTACGTCAGTTTACGAGTAACCAGAAGCAGAAGCAGGCAGTTATCGCAGACCCGGCGATGGCAAATGTAATTTTTCCGAAACGTCGTCCAGAAAGCAGCACCGGTCTTTACGAAGTTGCAACACATACTACTACCCGCAGAAACCTGAAAGAAACATATATATATATATATATATATATATATATATATATATACATGTATATATTTAGACAGGAGTCTTTTCTGTAGAACAAATGTGTGTGCAATTGTTGGGGAATCCAGCAAAATTAAAATCTAATATTCATTTCATTCAGTTTACGAGTAACCAGAAGCAGAAGCAGGCAGTTATCGCAGACCCGGCGATGGCAAATGTAATTTTTCCGAAACGTCGTCCAGAAAGCAGCACCGGTCTTTACGAAGTTGCAACACATACTACTACCCGCAGAAACCTGAAAGAAACATATATATATATATATATATATATATATATATATATATACATGTATATATTTAGACAGGAGTCTTTTCTGTAGAACAAATGTGTGTGCAATTGTTGGGGAATCCAGCAAAATTAAAATCTAATATTCATTTCAGTTCTTTATTTGTTCATCCAATATTTCGCATATAAATTTTATGCTTCATCAGGGTCAAAATGTGAACTTTTCTCTATACGAGGGGAAATTACCAATCTATCCATACTTAACCCCTACAATACATCACAATTAACAATCTGATTGATAACAATTAAAATCATCTTGATCGATTGTGGAGTTGCAGTTTAAAATGAAGGACAACACAATTAAAAAAACACGTTTAATAGAGCAAACAAGGAAAATCTCGCAATAACAGTAATGTTATCGACTACATTGATGAAAATGAAAAAATAATTAAAAAGGATTTTTTTTTATGTTCAACGATATACAGGCTGTCACACAAAAAACGCCCCAAGCTGTAACTCTGTTATTTATATTTCGATTTTCATGAGATAGGTACCAAATGAAATGGTTTCATGAGTACTATGTTCGAAGCAACATTTACATTTTTTCCAGCGCCATCTTCAATTCCTAGCGATTGTCAATTTTTTTTTTCAAATTGCACAGTATATATTTTTTTGCATAATTGAATAAAGATTTTTTTCCTGAATCCATTGATGTGCAATACATCAATTTTAATTAAATTTCGAAGAAACAAATTATGAAAACACTGTCCGTATAATGCTCTTAGTCACTTATGTTACATACTGTAGTGTGCGATGGAAAAATAACGCCTGAAAGAAATCATGAATTTCAATCAACTTACTGACATGCTACAAATTTATTTTGAGTGTAATAAAAATTCTAATCAGGTGTTGCGAATTTACATGGAACGTTTTCCGGAAAGAGAAGTTCCAGAACGTCGTAAGTTTAGTCGACTTGAAAAAAATTTAAGAAGATTTGGATGTTTCAAGAAAACGAAAGTAGTACGCAGGAAATTTTCTGAAAATATAGAGCTGGACGTTTTGTTAGCTGTTGAATAAAATGCCAAAACCTCGGTTCGTGAAGTGGCGAACATAGTTGGTACGTCTCGAAGTACTGCGTCTGTAGTACTTAAAAACCACAAATTTAAGCCGTACATTGCCCAAAAAGTGCAAGCAATAAATGAAAATGATTCAATTCGAAGAACGCAGTTTTGTAATTTTTACTTAACAACTTTGCAACAAGACCCGTTGTTCTATAGCAAAATTATTTGGACAGATGAATGTACTTTCACTAATTATGGAATTTTTAATCGGAAAATTCATCGCCAATGGAGCCAAGAAAACCCTAGATACGTCGTCGACCGTTATTTTCAACGTCGTTTTAGCTGTAATGTTTGGTGTAGTCTACTCGGAGACCGCTTGATTGGGCCATTTTTTATTGACGGTTCCTTAAATCAACTAAGATATCACCAATTATTAAGCGAAGATGTTGCAAGTTTCTTGGATGAATTACCGCTGGCGGAACTGCATGAAGTATATTTTCAACAAGACGGTGCTCCTCCCCATAATGCACGAATAAATGTTCGCTGGTTGAATAGAAATTTTAATGAAAAATGGATTGGCACATATGGACCTATTCGTTGGCCTGCGCGTTCACCTGATCTTACGCCTCTAGATTTTTGGTTTTGGGGATATCTGAAAGATCGAGTTTATCTAACAGAATGTAAACGATTTACAAAACCGAATAATTGAAACTTGTCGGGAAATACCTAATAATTTCGTTTTAAATGCCACCCGTGGTGTTATAAGAAGATGCATGTATTGCATTGTTTTTTTTTTGTAAAATAAAATTAGTTACATATGGATAAGTTAAGACATACATAAGTTAAGACATACATACGTACATATGGATAAGTTAAGATATGGATTAGTTACATATGGATAATTAGTTACATATGGATAATGCGTTTTTTTTTACATTTATTTTTTCATGGCGCACTTCAGTATAATACAAAGTCACTTTAAGAGAATGTTCGCAAAATCTTTTAATTTTTTTCTCTTCTAAATGTACAATTAAAATGGATGTATTGTATATCAATGGATTCGGGAAAAAAATCTTTATTCAATTATGCAAAAAAATATATACTGTGCAATTTGAAAAAAAAAATTGACAATCGCTAGGAATTGAAGATGGCGCTGGAAAAAATGTAAATGTTGCTTCGAACATAGTACTCATGAAACCATTTCATTTGGTACCTATCTCATGAATATCGAAATATCAATAACAGAGTTACAGCTTGGGGCGTTTTTGTGTGACAGCCTATATATATATATATATATATATATATATATATATATATATATATATATTGTTATGGTTCATGTAGCACCCATAAATCAGCTTCTGAATTAGAGGAACAGATAGAACAATACTTATAACTAATTACAAAAAGGGTGAAATTGACGAATTTTGCTTGTAAAATTAGTATCAACATGTAAATAAATTAATACAACGAAAACAGTAATACAAATCAATTTATTTTTACTTTTATAACTTATTATTATATTTCTAATTCAAATTTCATAATTCAAATTATTCGCGCGTAAATAACGGTATCTAATTTATCTACATTGAAGTATTGTATTGATACCGATTAGACACGCCCTCTTTTAAAGTTTAGATTGAACACAAATGAATACATCTAGAAATTCATAACAACAACATAACCTGCATTCACCCGAAGACAAACCGTATTTGAAAATTATTAATAAAATGTTATGATTAAGTTAAGAATGTAATATCAATTAAAATATAAACACAAAGCGATGTTGGGATAATTAAATTTCGAGGCTATTTGTATACATTAAAATAGGCGGTGAGAATAAAAGAATAACGAGGGACGCAGGGAGAGATATTTAATTTTACAACCGATGGCGGTATTTTTTTACGTAATGTCCAAGTTTTAATTTCAATTATTTTAACAAATCTTTAAATACAACATCCAAAGTGCACAAAATAGAAGCATAATTAAACTGCCAACCTGCTGACGTATAAGCGAGTCTGCTATCATCGAAGATACACCGACAATCGTCCATAGCATCATCATCAGTGTTCCAGCGGTGAAGCGTGGGTCAATTGGGAGAACTATCAGAGGCAACCCGAGACCAAGTTTTAGTACACCGGACTTGGAAATACATAGCTACGAGCCCAGTCAGATCCAACGCCGTATATCCAGTGAAACACAGGTTCTTGACGTCCAACTTATTCTATCAATACGTATTAAAATCACATTATAATAAGCCAATTCAGAATAAGAGAATCTAACTTGCTTTAACTTCGATTTTTAATATTTAAACATCGTTTTTACTAAGATTTATTGCTATAAGTATAGTTTACCATGTAAAATAAGTCAGTGGTACTCACCAGATTCATATAAGCAATACATTTATTTGTTAGGTAACGTAGTTTTGTCCACAAATATATTATTCAATACAACATATTAGATTCGCGTAGGTTAAGTTCATTATTTTTACTATAAACACTAGTTCATATCATATGTTTGTTACATATTTCTATTTTTAGCTCAATATATTTTTTTTTAATCATTTCATACTGTCGTATTATTTGTTAACGTTTAATTGATGAGTTTAGCATTTTATTTATACCAAATTACCAAAAAGGAGATAGTTCAAGACCGACTTAGAACCCTGAAGGGAGTAATTATTTTATTTACTTAATTATCTTGCTCTTCGACTGCAGTTAGTGCCTTTTTATGTGTACAGAGGACGCAGTTTAATAATTGTGATTAATTTAATCACTGGCGCTCAATATAAGTTAACTATTAAAACTCAATCACACCACAGCTAGCATCTTATCAATATTTATATATATAGTGATTTCTCGGGTATAATTCCGTGTGTGAATTTGAATCTGAGAAGAAACTCTATCTCGACGTTTCAACGAAATTTCATTCGTATTCATCTGGAGCAGGTTGGCGGTTGAATGTCGAGTACCTGAGCATAGTGCGAGATATGTTTACATAAACGAGCGATTAGAAATATTAGAACATGTCGATACAAAACCAGAACTGTAATATTTGCTCGTTGTAGACTTTAAGGTTTTAAAAGAACTATATCTATTTTATTATTCGGCAACCGCAAGATAGTTTGTGTACACAAGTTGAAATACGTTTCGTTATACTTTTACCTGACTCGTGAGACAACCCGAACCGTGTACGCAAGTTGAAAGAAATAACCCTTGTACGCAAGTTGGACGTACGCAAGTTGTAAGATACCGCATGTAAATGTGTCTTATAATTCAAATTTGCAACATTAAATTTTAAATTAAGTTTCTTAAGTTTTCGTTGTAAAATTTAAAACAGTTGCCTCTTTTATAATAATAAATAATTATCCATTTCAATATTTGAATTTCACTGTTTTTCTTTTAAAAATATCTATAAACATATGTACGAAGTTGTGTTGCTGATAGTTTGTTTTCGTTATTCTACGAACGCCGATACGAAAAATTTTCAAATTTCGTACATTTCGAAAGTTACAGAGTACCGCTTTTCGATTGTAACGATTCTTAGGTAGCATCCGTTCGAAAATGTGTAATGAAAACGATACATAAAGGGGTGTATGTATTTCCATAAGTATTTCATAACTATCATATATTAGTATACATAGAGATCATTTATGTTTATCTGTAAAATTATTATTTTATTCTGGTTTGTCCTATGTACGAGGGCTGACCCTCTAATTTAATCGCATTGTAATCTGCTACGTATACTAATGCTAGAAACTTACAAGTCTGAACCTGTTAAAGCGTGCCAACAGTGGACATTATGAGTGGGTCAGGGGTGAAGCAAACGGATCCACCCTCGGATGTATGTATTTATACAGTTTTGCTCTATTATATGGTATGAACCTGGTGAACAAATAAACCACGGAGAAGAAATGAGTAGCAGGAGGTAAAACTCTGGGGGAATAATGGGTGGTCAGTGTGTAGCGCTAATGACGTTATCACCCTAGGGTACCGAACGGCTCAAGTTGTAACAAGCCCACCGATATTACTACCGCAAATGCCTACAAGGCTAGTTACGAAGATTATTACTATTATTAGATAAACCTACGAACGAACTGGATGACCTATTTAGGGTGATGACTTTAAACTACGAAAAACACTAAAAAGAAATACAGATTTCCGGTCAGACAAAGTTATAATTTCCAAAGGGGTCGCATTCTCGCAACAATATGGATTTTATAGTAATCGCCAGGATGATACACCAAAATCAGTTTGCACTTCTTTAAACGACAGGTGTATTACTTTTATAAGAACATCTCTCAAAACTACTCTAGCAGACTACTCTCTTTATACAGGGTGGCCCAAAATGACCGAAGGGATTTGAGTTCATTATAACTTCTTATTTAAGACATAATTATTAATTTTTTTAAATTTTAAATACAGTATATTAATGGAGAATATTTTTAATTAATTATGAAAAATTATATCTCGCAAGTGGTGGACATTTTCTGCTTCGCATATTCGTCCTCTTTCCAAAACATTTTCCATAACCTTTCGCAAAACTTCAGTTGTTATGTTGTTGATTTCGTCGCGTATATTATTTTTTAATTTCTGTATGGTTCGAGACTTATTAATATAGATTTTTCCTTTCAAATAACCCCAAAGGAAACAGTCTGAAGCGGTTAAATCCGGCGAACGCGGAGGCCAATAAAAATCGCTTGTACGGGAAATAATACGTTCACCAAAGATGTCGCGTAAAAGAGCCATTGTGTCCCTCGCAGTGTGCGCTGTGGCTCCATCCTGTTGGAACCATACTTGCGGATGTTTTTCCACGGCTGGCCTTAAAAAATTTTCCAACATTGTCCGATATCTAACACCAGTGATGAAAACGGCGACACCGTGTTCATTTCAAAAAAATATGGGCCAATTATCCTTTCCGACGAAATACCGCACCAAACGGTACACTTAATTGGGTGTAATTCTCGCTGTTGAACTACTCTTGGCTTTTCCGTAGCCAATATCCTGCAGTTTTGCCTATTAACGAACCAATTTAATTGGAAATAGGCTTCATCGCTCATAATTAAATTATGAATAAAATCATGATTTTCTTCTGCTTTTTGACGAAAATAAATTTCATACTCAAGTCGTTGCTGGTAATCTGTCGGTTTCAATTATTGGACAAGCTGAATTTTGTATGGAAACATTCTTATTGTATGCAAAATTCTCTGCAGCGACCCTCTTGAGAGGCCAAGTTGTGTCGAACGTCTCCTGGTTGATGTTTCTCCATCTTCCCGAATACTCTCCTGTACCCGTTCAATATTGTCATCCGTGTGTGCACCGTTCGTCGTCTGCCGGCACCAGGAAGGTTCCTTACTGTCCCTTGTTCTCGAAAATTAGCAACCAGACGGTTTATTGTTGACTCTGGGGGTCCAACCCGCACATTAAAATAAGGACGATATGCACGTTGAGTCAAAACAATAGATCGTTGATTTGAGAAATAAAGTTCAACAATTGTGGCACGTTGTTCAATTGTGTACTGTTCCATTTTAAATTCCCCAAGTCTTCTTTACAAAACACTGAAAACAAAAAAAAAATTATAATAAAAAAGTTATAAGGAATTAAAACCCCTTCGGTCGTTTTGGGCCAGCCTGTATAATAAAATAAAGTTTAAATATTTTTAAAATAGAAATAAAACTACGGTTCTATAAATTTAAATATTTTTATTTCGCGCCTTCTTTAGTTTACATTCATTCTACGAAAAGAAAAGCTACTTGCTCAAGATGACGTGGTGGAGGAGGGGGTGATTTAGGCGGGGTCCCATTTGCCGAAGCATTGTGGAATTCCCTCCAACCGGAACCACGTAACAATGCGGAAAAAATTCGAGAAATCGCATGTGTTACAGGAAAAAGCTTATCAGGTCAGCGGTATGTGAATTTAATTGAAAATTTCTTTGTTCAATATCTCTCTATATTACCTAATAATTAATTATTTCATCAGGGCATGCTACAAAGGTATTATAAAAATGTTCATACACTCTAATTGGTTAGTGCTTAATTCTTATTAATGGTGTTCAAAATTTTCACATTTTTGTATATTTTTATAGTACTTCCCGTCAAATAATAAATTATTAGGTAGTATAGAGAGATATGTTGTACTGAAATGCAGAAAGAACAACGTTCTTACATACGAGGTTTGGTCAAAAAGTACGGTGAATCATTTTATTGCGAATAAAGTTAATCTGGTTACAAATTTGAATTAATTCCTGCAAGGAATTGTCAAGTAAACACATCAATTTGTTGAGTTAAAATTGCCATCGACAAAGGAGGATGCGTCGTCACTCTTCCAGTGTATAGAAACCCTCGTCAGATATGGAGAAAAATGAAAAAAAAAGAACCTTTTTAAAGCAACATTTACATTTGCGAATGGATCAATCAAGCATATCTGTTCGGGGCCTTGGGGAAAAGAGTACTAAAGCGATTCTGTAGCCATTTGGGCAAGTAAATACGTTTAAATGTATGTGGACTGATATGTAAACAAAAGTGACAATGATTGAGACACGTATATATAAACGTGTACAGATATAATTAGTACAGATAAAAATTATTTAAATTTTGCTTAAAAGTAAATTAAAATTCACAAATACGAGGGCTATCCAGGAATTAGATTACGTTTTCGCCTGTAGCAGCACAAGGTGCGAGGCTAGCGCGGCCATCTTGTTGTCTGAGAGTTCTACCGTTCAATCGGAATCCAACCGAAATTGATTATATATATATATATATATATATATATATATATATATATGACACATGTTGCACAGAATGAGTGTTTTTGAAACCCAAAAAAAATGGTGAGTTTATTGTCATTCAATGTTTTATTTACTGCAATAGTAGTTTAATTTAAATTTTCAATTCATTTATACAGATGTAATCATTTTAATTGTTCCTTACTTATTATTAATCTAATTTTAATTTTAATAGTTAATTTAATTGGTAATTCAGTCGTTAACCTCATTTTAATTTTAAATGTTATTTTAATTGTTAATTCAATCTCACAAAGACAAACATAGTTCTCACTTTTTCATTGTATTAATTCTTGTTTCTAGTTGCTTGAAAAAGACTGAATAATAATAAAAGTCGAAACGTCGTAGAATAAAACATCAAAATTCAATAAAGGTCGCTAAACCAATAAAATGTCTATTATTTTTATATATATATATATATTAATATACGGCTAACAGGTTTTTTGAGGATTAACAACAATATGTTGAAAAGCTGAATTGACCTTATAGATAAATACAAAGCCAAATAATTAAAATATTGTGAATTATGCCTAATAATTGTATTTTTAATTGCCCCAAGTTGGGCTGACCAATTAATATGTGGGTAACAGGGTTTATATATGAGCTGTGTATATAAACCAGTTAAAATAATAATTAATTTCTTCAAAATAAATGAATTAATTGAAAATTCAAGCAAGAGGTTATAAATGTGTTCAATAGAGGGCGTATAGTTTTATTACACAGCTGACACGGGTGATATTTTATAGCATGTAAAGATGATAATATAAACAAATTATACTTAGCTTTGGTAGGCCTCTTTTTAAAGTGCTAAACTTATCTTAAAATACAATGTGGGTGCCTTAATTAATATGCCGACTAGCTCATTCGTCAAGATAATAAGTTTTATATGGGTGCGAGTTCAGTATTTGGAGAAAATAACGTTATTCTTTAAACAAGTTAATTCAAGTGTAAAACTCTGGATGTAATAACAAGAATAAAACAAGAAGGTGAATGTTAAATATCACAAGTTTAATCTGCTACTCAATGAATTAAGGTAAGTTATATAACAATTTGCATAACATAAAAATATGAAGAGTCACGTGGTTTGATGTAGATATTAAGTAGGGTTAAATTCAATAACAAAATTGTTGTGACTAATGTAATTATCTTCTATATAACTAAATTCAAATTAAAAAGAACTGTAATTTTCTGTTATACTGTATATGAATAATTAGGTAATATTTTTATGAATTTAATTGAAATATGAACGATTAGTTTGACTAGTTAATAATAACAATTTTATGTTTTTAGAGATTAATAAATATATACTCAAATTTACGTCGGTGGTGTTTTCTGGATCGTAGATGGATAGTGGAGGCTTGAAATGCAGGATTACGGGCTCAGGTATCGATGAAAAGCTTGTAAAAATTTCTAAATTTGGCTTGGCGTCCTTTCGAAATTGATGTTTTCGTTTTCTGCGCTTAGCTTGTTAAGGATGCGGGAATACTTGTAAAAATTATACTTGGTGGATCAAGAGCTTGTTGGAAATCTTTTTGGTGAGGTTTTTCTTTTTAATTTTATTTTTTTTTAACACTTAATTTCTTCAAAAACTTTTTATAAAAATACGACGCGTTCTACCATTTTATAATTATCAAGCTCACTCTTTTTTTGTTTTTTTTGTTCAATCTCTAGGCGTCTTATTTAGAATGTTAGTTTATCTCGTTAATTTATTAAATCAATTTAAATAAATTACAAATACTAATCGTTTTATCATTTCGCATAAATTATTCTATGAATTTTACAATAAATATAAATGTGTTTTTCATGTTGAAATCTTTGCTAAAATGCCTGTTTACATGTGGGATACTTCCCGCTTCATTTAATTCAAAATTACGTACAGTTCTGTTCATAATTGGTGACATATAATTCCAATCAATTAAGTTAAATATCTTCGGTGGAATAAAAAAAAGTAAAAGAAAATGACTATGGTGAATGAAAACATGAAATTCAATAGAAATGAGAAACAAATTTGATAAATTAAAAACGCGGTATTAACTTTATTGATATGGCATGAGAAAATTGCAGTTCTAACTATTACTAACTCTTAATATTAACAAATTTAAACTTTACACAGTATTTCTGTTCTATGGCTGTCCTGTACATGGGTATGTCTCATCACAATATATATATATATATATATATATATATATATATATATATATATATATATATATATAAAATTAATTTAAATTCGGGTAAGCGATCTGTCAATTAAAAAATTCCTTTATTAAATAACCCTATATTTCGTAACAGAATTTGTTGCTTCTTCTGGGGAAAAAAAATATAGAGTTGAAAAATAATAAAATTGACGTACAAAAAATAAAAATGTTTATTATTTTTCAACTCTAGATTTTTTCTGTTGCGAAATATAGGGTTATTTAATAAAGGAGTTTTTTAATTGACAGACCGCTTACCCGAATTTAAATTAATTTTTTATAATATATGACGGTCGATAATTTCGTTTCAATTAATTATATATATATATGTATATATATATATATACCGTGTGTCGCAATTAAGATGAAGACACCCCCATATTTTCGTTATTTGAAGGAATACAGATTTGAATTTTCATACATGTGGGGTACATAATGGGTCACATTTTTTTAAGATACTTAACTGAAATCTAAACTTTAAGCTGAGCCTGCTACAAATTTACAAACAGGGTCAATTCTTGATACTTTTCTTAGCGTTAGAGATCAAAAAAAATATTAAAAAAGGTTGTTAAGAATGCTATATATAACCCCATATAACGAGTTTTATGACAAAATTCGTATTTTAATTTGTTTTTTTTTGTCCATACACATAATTATTACGTTATTTTTCAATTTTATAATTGGAGTGCAGTGGATAGTAATAACTTGACACAAGTGCTAAATGTCAGTCAGATTATACTTTGAGTCTATTGCGTTAAGTTCTAATCAGTGGTCATATATTTTTATTTTTATTCCCTGTTAAAGAGCCGTTTATAAAAAAACGAATTTTATGGGCATTTAGTATACTACAATACAATTATTTAACTTTTGCCAAGGTTTAGAACGTGACAATAAACTTCGCCTATTAATTTAAGAATGTGTCCTTAGTTCGGTTCTGATTCATATATTATGCGATAACTAAAACAGGTCATCCATCTACAAACATTCAATGCGCTACTTATTTAAAACGACCTTCCTAATTACCGCATCCTTCACCATATTAGTTTAGATTTTGTAACCAGGTCACTAGGCTAGTAGTACTAACAGATAATATATAAACTAGAGACTGAGAAATCTCGACAGTTAGAATCAGTCTGTCAGTAACATATTGTAATGTAGTAGTTATTGTTGTTATTAATTAATTATTATTATTTAATCGTTCTCGTGCGTATCATTTATCCTGCTTCCGGTTTCTAAATGGAACTGTCTCGGCGACGATGTCACCACCAGGACCAGGTGACGTTACATGGCGATCCTGCCTACGACTTAAGACTTTACGTACATTCAGTGGAATCTGAAACGAGCCCGAACAGATAACTTCTGACCAGGGAACCGAATTCATGGCTACAGTTTTTAAGGAAACTTGCTCTCTTCTAGGCATATAGCAACTGAAATCAACTGCATACCACCACGAAACGTTAGGTGCACTAGAAAACAGACACAAAAACTTAGGAGCGTATCTACGTATACAGCTGTCGAACCACAAAGACAATTGGTCAACGTGGATACCCTATTAGTGCTTTGCATTTAACAACACAGTGCATATAGAAACAAATAATACAAACGAATTGGTATTCGGAAAACAGAATCCTCTTCCTTCATCAATAACCATCGCGATAGAACCACTTTATAATTTCGTTAACTATACAGTGGAAATGAAATATAGATTACAAACAGCCCTAGACGACGCAAAGTGCAATTTAATCAATTTTAAAAATAAAAGACAAATTAACTACCAGGAAAACGGCCTATCGCTATTTACCGCGCGGGTCCATTGGACCCGTATTACTATATGCTGGGTTTGAGCTAATATTCGGCGATTATTTTGAATTCAATATAGTGTAGGCATTATTCTATTTGGCTTTTATTGTATTCAACATAAGAAAAGACCATTAGAATAAACCGAAGCAGTAATAATAATAAGACATAAATATTGTAAAATAAAATATATAAATGACGTACATAAAAGTAAAAGTGGGTTAAACACATTTCTTACATATAACTAATGAGTGTTCAACACATAGATTGCTCCTTTCCTAGCTCAATTAGAAAGTTTCTTCTCTTTTCCAAATCAAAAGCTGAATTAGGTTTCAAGAGCTTCCATAGTATGTGTGCGTTCATGGCGCTGATGTCTATCATGTTACAACTACAAGAGGCCATCTCTTCGTCATCCTTTTCACGGTGTATGATCGTCTCATTTTGTCCATTTTGTCTAAGCCATTGGGGAATTGATAAAAAATGATGCCAAAATATCAAATCGCACATCACAACTGAACAAAATATAAATTTTGTCTTATTCATAGTAACAAAGTAACACTACATAGATTCGGCTAGCACTAATGCATCGTTCACGACGTGCGGCTATAAATATATTGAAACACGTAAAGTCCCCAAAATCCGCATGATAAATGGATTTCCCCTTTCTGTATACATCGGGGAATGCCAAGAAAGGTTTATCATCAGCGGGGAAGACCGGAATTTATAAGCGAACCGCTATCATTGTAAAACACACTCGCTTTACCGACATTTATACAGTAAATGACATATGGTGCAACGGGCCCATTTGGTAAATCGCGAAAGTATATGTATTGCCAAAACCATTCTTTCTAAAATAATTTTTTTATCAAAATTTTAAAGCTATAACCGACACACTACTGTGTCGGAGATAAAGTTTTAATAAAAAACGAATCAGGGAACAAACCTGAGGCATTGTATGACGGCCCTTTTACCATTAAAAAAATCGATAAGCCACCCAATGTAACCGTTCAAATAGACGATAAGTGCGTGAAAATACATATAAACCGGTTAAAACACTTTTACAATTAAGTTATTTGCGCATATACATAATACATAATATGTTGTACAATAAGAATACAATAAGCTAAGAACATAATAGACTAAGTGTATAATAGATCAAGCACACATATAGCATGAAGAAAAATTAGTTATATATTTAGCACAGATAAGACAACCTAAACGGCAAAGAAGCCCTTTGTTTTTTCTTTTTCACCCGGGAAAGATGCGCTAATTAAAGAAGGTCATCTATTAACAAACATTCAACGTGCTACTTATTCAACACGAGCTTCCTAATTAGCGCATCTTTCACCATATTTGTTTAGGTTTTGTAACCAGGTCACTAGGCTAGTGTGCTGCTAGCTAGATAATGTATAAACTAGAGACTGAGAAGTCTCAACAGACAGAATCAGTCGGTCAGTCTGGCGTAACATATTATAATGTAGTTTTTATTGTTGTTGTTGTTGTTGTTGTTATTGGTTAAATGTTATTATTTAATCGTTCTTGTGCATATCATTCATCCTACTGTTAAACCCGGTTTCTAAATGGAACTATCTGGGCAACGATGTCACCACCAGGACCAGGTGACATTACAATTAGTTAGGCTCTGATTATATGCGCGGAGAAAGTTAAAATCTATCCGCAACAATAAAATCTGGTACAGAAACGTCAAAGGTAAACACTACATGTGACATATTTGTATAATATGTGCTTATACACTACTTAGTAAGTTGTGCCCTTACATTTAGTTTTGTAAGATCTTTCTTTGAGAATGATAGTAATAACCAAAACAATATTGTTAGAAACAAAAAATAAAATATAGCGAAACTCAAATGTTTTTATAATTTGCATTAAGTAAATAAACGTGTATATAATCATATTCACTCGCATATACCATTACAAATATATCAATTGAGAGTAAGATACATAGCAACACGTTTGACATAATATAATTTGTAGTTACCGATGGTTTCGTAGTGTACTATTTAAATACAAACTAGCGATCTCTAGCTTTACTGACCGAGCTAAAAACATATAAAAAATAGATGCTATATTTTGTTCACGTCCTGAACTATAGCATTAAAAGAATATTCCTGGTATAATGATCCTAGTATAAGCGATGTCAATAATCAACCATGTTTTGTAAGAATTATATATATATATATATATATATATATATATATATATATATATATATATATATATTGATGAAAAACGTATGGTGGTGTACTTAAAATATGCCACCACGTTATAATTAAAAGAAATGTAAAGTTATGAGTTATTTGATTATGTAATTTAAAATAATATTGAATCCGCTAGCAAAGTTCAATATTCGACCTATAGATGTAGCTAAGGTATGAGTTTACAGATGTCGCTAAAATAAGGGCAAAACGTAAACAATATGTAAATAAATAAATAACTTATACTTAACTTTATAGGTCTCTTCCAAGTGCATAATCTTATTGTTATAATTTTTAAATGTATATCTATATGGGCGCCAGCTAGCTCTAGTCGTTGTGGTGAAAGAAATTATACTTTAATAACAACAATAGTGCGGGTCTGGTACTTAGTATAATAAATGTGTGTGATTAAACAAGTTGTTATATATCGAATAATTCTGGATGTATAATATAATAAATAAAACAAGAGAGTATAGAACATAAATAAATGGTTTAATTGATAATATTATTATTCAAAAAGGTAAGTGTTAACATGAATATATGATGTATTAACCTATAAATAGTCACGTGATCAAATAAGGTTCCAATTGTTAGGTTAATTATTTGTAATTAGATAATGCAACAAAATTTACTAAAATTACTTTAATTAAAACGCAAGGAACTGTATTTTTCCGATATTAAGGTAAATTTATCAGTAAATAAAATGTTTTGCATCAAAATGATAATATCAACGATTGTGTTTAAAAATTAATATAAATAATTTCAATGTTATAGGAAATAGATTTAAAAAAGTACTCAAGTTTGGTTGTATGTGGATACTGGATATTCGTAAGGTTTTCAAGATCCTTTTCCTCGGGATTAAGGTTCTGATAAAGGAATTATGCAGGTAGCGTCGCTCGGGATAGGATTTTCGTTTAAAAACTTGTAGGAAGGAGTTAGGTTCTGGATTTTTCGTCAATCGAAGCTTTATAGGTTGGTGATACGTAGGATATATCTTCGGGTATGATAATTATACTTTAATAATAATTTTTCACTAAATTCTTGGAACATTTTTTTACAATATGTCGACGCGTGCAAAATTAAATTCAACCACCACGCTAACTCGCATTTGTCTTTTTATCCAGGCGTCTTATTCGTGATTCTTGTTTGTACTTTTTAATCTAATTTTAAATTTTTATAAATTAAGTAATTTACTACGACAAATCGTTTTGATATTTTACAAAAATTATAAATTTAATTTTGTGATACAAAAAACTATCTTTGATATGTACAATCTTTCGCTACATACTTGTACCAAGTTGGGATATTTCCCGCCGTAAACAATTCAAATAAGTACAGCTATATCCAAAGTATATGTCTTTAAAATATTCAATCGATCAATTTAAAAATCTTCGGTAATACAATAATATTGATGAAAATGACTAAAGCAAATGTCTTATAGAAAATAATAAAATACATGATTCTAATTTAAGCAATAAATACGCGGAATTAACTTCATTGATTTGACATGTGAAATATACAGTTCCGAAAAAATCTTATCTTCTAAATTATTATAATAAGTTTTATAATTATCCTGTATTTTTGTTCCAGGGCCTCTCATGTAAATGGGTATGCCCCACCACAATATATATATATATAGATATATATATATATATATATATATATATATATATATATCTTAAATATAATTTAAAATATTTAAAATAAAATTATCATGTCCAGATATTTTATATTCTCGAAAAAAGGAGCCCCTCACAACTTAATATCCGGATGAAAAGGGCAAAACTTGTTAATACCATCAACGTAAAACACCGCTTCCTTCTACGCTTCTGTATTTCAAGTATATTACACGGAAATTCAGCTTTCATATCTTTTTAATTATGTTAATTTTCTTTCATGCCCCATTGCTTATCTTACATTGGGTTGTTTGCTCAGGCGAGCTCTATCTACTGTCGTAACGAAATTCTCCGTTGAAAAATCTAAGCGAGCAACTGAACACTGTTCCCAGAGAAGTTCATGTTAAATAGTTATTTTATTTCGTGAAAAGCAAACTATGTATTTGCGAGTAGAATCTTTTGCATAATATTATAATCAAATACTGAGAGATAGTTAAATTATGTGATATAGTAATTAGCAAAAACAGTTCTTGAATTAAGCATCATTTAAAAAATTTTGCCCCATTTTTCTGCTAGGTATCTCTAATCGAATGCCGCTAAAATGTTAAAACACTGTTCCTTGGACTTTGGTGTCTATAGTTTTATTCATTAGGATAATAGATGTTATAACGGTGTAGTCATATTTCTATATTGTTATGGTAATGCTTGATAAGGTCACTAATATATAGAAAAAGATTTGAAAGTTTGCATTTACTGTGTTTTCGGCTGGCTTTAATTTGTTTATCGAGAAAGTTCTCTTTAATCTACTCACAGAATGTCTAATGCTCTTGTGTTTTTAACTTTTCGATGCCGAAGGGTGTAAAAATAATCCGGTTGACGAAGGGGGTACATTTTCGTACCCCGTATTGCAAGTAGGCAAGTATACTCACAAAACCGCTTATACAGGTGCTCATGAAAATAAAAGAGAATAAATAAATATATAATAAACACATATTTATTTTGCTCCTCTATTCTATTTGATGGAATTGGCATTTAAAACATGTTATCGTTTG
The DNA here is from genome assembly GCA_935421215.2 of Melolontha melolontha. Classification (NCBI taxonomy): domain Eukaryota; kingdom Metazoa; phylum Arthropoda; class Insecta; order Coleoptera; family Scarabaeidae; genus Melolontha; species Melolontha melolontha. The sequence continues at coordinate 17,924,811 of OW285237.1, read as the reverse complement.
TACAGTTGTTTGGTGTTCGGCACAAACAAAGTTTTTACACAAATGACATGTTTTTCTACTTTTGCGATCTTTATTATGTGAACTAAAAGGTATGTTACACTGTTTCTGCTATGAAAGCAGATGTTTTTATAATTTACTCTTATTTTAAAAGAATTTGACAATACAAAATTCCTATCAGACACAATGAATATATTTCATAAAATATTACCTATTGTTACGCTTCGCATAAGAATGTTTAACTCTTTTATTATTTCTTTAAATATCTCGCATTTTTAAATATTAAACTTAACTTAAACATATTCTTGTATATTCGTTCGCAAAGAGAAAGTATTTCTTTTGTTCGCTCTAGACGCTAGACCTTTGGTTTTTTACCTGCCCTTAACAGTCACTTTGAAAATCCTTTATATATTTCCTTTTAAATTAAATTGTTTTTATTTAGTTACTTACATCTCCTATGGTGTCTCATATCATTTGCAAGGTTGACTCACAAGAGATATTTTAATAATATTTATGTCATCGATAGGACCACTCTTCAGGTCGCGCTTTTGATTAATTATTATACAAGACATCGACAACGTCGAACCCTCTCTTCGACTTAGTTGACTTAGTTGTCGAAATACGCATTTAGGATACGATTAATAATTGTGGTAAGGGGTTATATATCTATTTTAAGTTTTTACTTAACCACAGTCTCCAAAGAAAGAATTTTTTAGATCTAGAGCATTGTTTAAGTTACAGTTTCAGATATGATATGGAACAACGTCGAGAACGGCATCGTAAAATAATGGCGAGTTGGATTGACGGTCATACTGATTGTATGTCCATTGTCAGTGATTCCGAAAATTGCATGAAATCGCACATACAACGTCACTTAGCATCGCAAACACATGCACAGAAATTGAAATTGGAACCGTTGGAATCTGACAATTTTAACGAAGAACTCTGTGAAACTTTTATGGCGGCTAATTTTCCATTAAATCAGGGATGCACAGACTTATAGGGAAGAGGGGCCACTTGGGAAAATTATAAGCCAAGGACGGGCCACTACAAAGAATATTTATTTACACAAATATTTTTATTTTTGAATAGTATGAATTGCTACAAATGATAAAAATAAAAGAACATTCAAAAATGTTTGTTGTAATTATGTAATCGTAATGTAATCTAATCATTACAATGTAATATTTCATGTTTTATTATTTTTATACATGACATTGCACTGACCTAACAATTTTGTTTATCTTTGGCTCGACATTACTTGTCGCCACACGTAAAATTCCTTCCAGATTTTCTTTTGCCAGACGGTTTCGATTTTTTGTTTTGTTAAGTTTCATCACTGAAAACGTTTGCTCACAAATATACGTCGATCCAAATAAGCTTACGTATTTCAATGCATTTATTCGCAACTCCTTATAAGCGGTTTTGTCAACGCAACGGTAAAAGTTCAGTAAATTACCTTCATTAAAGTTGTTTCGTAAATTATCATCATTTTGCATGTCTATCAATTCCAGCTGTATTGATTGCGGTGCGTTTTCGGGTGAAATGTTGAAAGGATTGCTGAAAATGTCTAATAGAGGTTTAACTTTTTTTGAAGTCCAGAAAACGATCATGAAAAGCTTGTTTTAAAATATCAATTGTTTCAACATAAGCGAAATTGACATCAGTTTTATTGAATTTCTCCATAATTTTTTTGTAGTTCGGAAAATGGCTGTAATTGGCTGAATTGATTTGTGTCCTGAAAAGACTCAATTTGCATTGAAAGGACGAAACATGAGAGTATAACTGCGAAATCAATTGATCTTTGCCTTGGAGTCGCGTATTTAATACATTCAAGTGATTTGTGATGTCTACAAGAAACGCTAAGTCACACAGCCAATCAGGGTTGTCGAGTTCGGAGACGTCCTTTTTCTTTTCCGCCAGAAATATTTTGATTTCTTCAATCAAGTTAAGAAACCGCTCTAGTGACAACCCACGACTTAGCCACCCTACTTCAGTGTAAAACAGGAGATCACCATATTCGCTTTCAATATCCTCGAGAAATTGTGTGAATTGTCGGTGATTGAGACTCCGTGATTTTATAAAGTTTACAGTAGTTACTACAACTTTCATCACATTTTCAAATCCCAATAATTTTGAACAGAGGGCCTCTTGATATATAATGCAATGAAACTGCATTAATTCCTTGGTATCTATGTTTTTAGTTTGTAAATACTCTTTTAACATAGTTATTATCCCAGATTTATTTCCAACCATTGAAGGTGCTCCGTCAGTCGTAATTCCAGATAATTTCGTTAAATCCAAATCCATTATAGAACATTTTTCCAGAAGAGCCTTGAGCATGTCACTCACCTTGGTTTGACTTGTCAAAGAACTCATACTAATCAGTTCTTCACTCACTTCAAAATTTTGCGTTACACCTCGTAAAAATATTAAGAATTGTGCAGTGGAACTTATATCTGTAGATTCGTCGAGTGCTATAGAAAAATACTCAAAACTTTTCGATTTCGTAGTTATTGCTCTTCTATATTAGCTGCTAATGTGGTAAGTCTTCTTTGAACCGTCATCCGATTTAGTTGAATTTTCTCAAACCTCTTTGCATCTTTCGGACACATTTTTTTTGCGGCGATATCTAAACACTATATAACAAACTTACTATCTTTAAAAGGCCGACAAGTTTTCGCTATTGTTCGAGATATTTCAAAGCTAACTTCAGTAGCTGTTTCAGCATCTTGAATTGGTTTTGTAAACATAGCTTGCTGGCCTATAAGTACCCTTTCTAAAGAGGAAATTTTTTGCGTTCGATTTTCGCCGGTTAATTTGGTAAAAGTATGATGCTGGGTTTCATAATGCCTTTTCACATTATATTCCTTCGGAATAGAAACACTACTCTTGCATATTAAACAGACACTTTTGTTATGCGATGAAATAAAAAAGTATTTGTCGGTCCAAATATCTTGAAACTGTCGATTTTTATCTTCAACCCTACTACTACGTTTTTTACTGGGGCCTGGTTTATTCATATCAAAATTGATATTATATTGTTACGTAGGTAGATGCCAAGTTCGAACGACTAAATATTTAGTCTTCACAGATTACAATTCAAACAATATATCGTTCGCTTGTCCGTAGTTAAAACTTAACTACCCCGATAGCAGGCGATGCATTGTATTTATACGAGGTACCTAACATCGAGAACCTACCACATTGTTCGTGGATAATACCGACGTGTTTCGCGAATCTTCAAGTAATCTAGTTGGTTCGACAGATTTCTAGTTTCGTAACAATATGCTTGGAACGACGAGGAGCATACCTGTTCTACGTAGTAAACCTGAACAAGAAAAGTAGTAGGTATTTAAAGATACATATCTTACAAACAATTACAAAGGTTAGAATAAAATAAAACTATAAAATATTGATTTGAATGGATCTTTACCTACTTTTGTAATTTTTCGAACAAATTTTAAAATTCGCTGGCGGGCCGCATAAATATCGACAGTGGGTCGCGGTATGTGCATCGCTGCTTTAGAACCTACGTAAGTTGAACATCTTACACGCCGTGCTGTTCAAGTGGCGGCCAAGATGCATGTGCCCCTGCATCTCCGCAACTAAATGATAATCTGTATTGTTCTATATAAATTAATCTTTTAAGCTAATCCACATTAATTTAATTGACTTAATTAATTGATTTGTTCGTCCGTCTGCCAAGCAGCGCTCTCCATACTTATCCAAGTATATCTTCGCAGACCTCGTGGCCGACAAACATACGCTTCAACAGGTAACTCTGTATTTTTCGATACAGAGATTATTTTATATTAATCGTAATTAATTGACATTTAATTTACTGCCCAATTTAACGATCATTTCAGTTTATTTTTGTGTTAATGTTTTAATTACTTACTTACCGCTCCTTGTGTATATTACTCTTATTTAATTACTTTTAGTTATATCAAGATCAATTTCTTTTATGTAAATAATAAATACAAACTTTAAGGACAACGCTCCTGTATTTTACTTAGTTAGTAAATTGTAATATATTTATTTAATTTAATCATTATCATACACATCCTGAACCTTTGATGATATTTCACCAGCACCACAATTGTTTATTTTAAATATTTCATTATTATTAGCACACATAGCAGTCGGACATTCAGAACGCTTGTTAGTAATAAATGTCGCCCAGACGTACAGCTAGTTAGTAATAAGTAACCCATAACGAAGCCCGTGTTTGTAATAATAGGAAGAGTCAATATATAAAAAATGATTTTTTTAGTATCGTTTTTATTAATTTTGGTACGTAAGCATGCGTTTTATATCTAAATAGGTTATAAATATTGTCGAAATTCGTAATCACTTCTAATAAATTTGCGTCATGTGTTTAATGAAAAATTTATCATGTTATATCATTTGTTTCATAATTAAATGTCAATATTGAAATGGGCGATTCTTCAGGTAACTTAAAAAGAAAGTTAATATGAACGTGTCCGGAAATACTCATTTTCTGAGATACAAGGTGTTATACATCTAAGAAAATTTTTTTTTTTTATCCCAATATTCATACCACTTATTTTACCAGATATTTTTATGGAATTCGGTGAGTTGAAATTGCTCATTGTGTATATTGAAGCTTAGTCAAACACAATTTCCTTTAGTACATGAAACTTACTTTCTAGTGCATCGATAAAATTATATTTACTATAATATCAATTTATGATTGATCTTCCAGATATCACAAGAGAAGGTGGACTTTCTCCCATCGAAGAAAAGAAAACAAAGTGGGAAGGCTGTATCGCGAAAAAATTCAAAACACCCGACACGAGAAAAGATACACAGAGAACTATTTTCTTTTAATAGACATTCAACGCGCCTGAAAAGCATATGGTACGAATACTCTTTCGCATCGTTCCAGAACTGGATACATAACTTCGTTCTTCCTGTTATCAATATACATACCTACACTCGAAATATTCTCAGTGTAAGCTAGAAAAGTTCGGGAAATTCAAGTATGCCTCTATCCTTTGATCCAAGCCAACTTACGTAGGCGCGCCATATCTGAATTCCCGGATCGCAAAGCAAATATCTATTACGGCAGATCGGGCGATAGCCAAAAGTGAAAATGTTCCACATCGCTTCGTGAATGGAAACTTCTTCTCAATATCTACGAACTCTTTTCTATATATATATATATATATATATATATATATATATATATATATATATATAAATATATATATATATATATATATATATATATATATATATATATATATATATATATAGCTTTATCGTAGCAAACAAGCAGTGAATCATTGTGTTTTGCTCGCGAAATTCTCAAGCCGCATTCGAAAACATTTTTATATTTGTCAACATAAATATGTATTCGAGAGTTGGGTCTTCATCTCACCAGTTTCCATGCGATTCTGATTTCACTTATGAGCGTGCGTTGGTGTTAGGAGGAAATTTGTATACGCATCATAAATATGATTTTATCCCTTTATGAGCATCAAATTATCAAAGAAAAATACAATTTCCAGTGTCGTAAATTCCGTAATAGATTTTACATTGTATGAAGTTATGATAATGTAAAGAAAAAAATGTTTGTTAAAGTAGTGCGAAGAAAAGCATCGTATAGAGGTAAACTAAGTAAAAACGAGAAATGCGAATTTGTACGTATTTCCATATTGGGTGGTTTTCAGTTAGATAAAAATTTTCGTTGTTGTTTTTAATCACAGTCATATATGCTTTTGACACATTCTTCTCGGTATGAAGAGAAAGAAATAGAAATAAGATCAGCTAAAGGAAATAGAGTTGCGGGAATATTATTAACACGTTCGCTGCCAAGGGAAATTTGTTAGTCTTGCCAATAACGCCATGTCCATCCATATGGGTTGATACAAGTTCTCAAGTTTTTGCTTTTGTCCACCCATTTGGATGGACAGCAAGGGTTTTGAAAACTCTGTTTTGAACGACATCTACTAACTACAGGTTGAAATAAGCTTACATGGTTTTAAAACAGACTTCTGTAATTACCGTGTCCACCTTTTTTGGTGTACAAATTAATTCTCTTGCAAGTTATCATCACGTGTTGGTAGCAGTTTACAGATACCTACCTCTCTACCCACTGGGGTGGACACTTCATATTTGCTTATTTATTCATCACGTTTTTAATCTTAACCTAAAAGGTGTATGTGATTTTGTGAAATTGTGATACATACTGGATAAGAAATGAGCAAGAGGATTACGCGAGTAAAGATTTTTGACGAACCTAATGCAAAGCAACGATTGACCGATAAAGAGCTTGAGGAATATTGGTAAAATTACACGAGTAGTGAAGAAGAACCCTTTCAGGACAGTGGTAGCGAATATATACAAAGTGATTCGAGTAATTCTGATAAAACTTCAGATGCAGAAGACGATAGCGATATAGAAGACGAGGAGGAACTGGTAAACGAACACACTACTTTACCTACGAACAGAGATTTAGCAGACGATTGGAATACATGCACGTTGAATACGAGGAATATTCCGTTTACTGGATCTGAAAAAATTGAAGTTCCATTTGATACTTTGAATGCCCTTCCAATAGATTATTATAATCTTTTCATATCAGATGAAGTTATAGAGTTGATGGTAAATGAAACAAATAAGAATGCTACCAAGTATTTATCGTTAAACCAAATTAAAAGGAGCAGTCGCATGAAAGATTGGAAAGATACAACTTGCTCTGAAATGAGAACATTTTTAGGTATACGACTATGGATGGGTTGTGTTAGGATGCCTTCTATTGAATTATACTGGAGCCATGCCAAACTATTCAAAAATGAAGTATCGTTGTTTATGACTAGAAATAGGTTCCAGCTAATCCTAAGGTTTTGGCACTTTGGAGAAGAAGTTGAGGGTGATAGACTGTGCAAAATAAAACCGCTAGTTGACCTAATCGAAAAAAAATTTCAACGGATTAAATCTCCAGGGGAAAACTTAGTAATTGATGAATCAATGGTGCCTTTTCGCGACAGGCTCAATTTTAGACAGTATATTCCCGGAAAAAGTCACAAGTACGGTATAAAAGTCTTCAAGCTTTGTGACCAAACTGGCTATACATACAAAATTCAAATCTATGCAGGCAAAAGAAATGAAAATTCAAGTAGTGGAGCTGCCAGTCTTGCTACAAATGTAATGATGTCCCTACTAAATTCTTACTTAGATTCCGGGAGGACAGTATGTACGGACAACTTCTACACAAGTATTCCGCTAATACACACACTATTGTCCAAAAAAACATCATTCGTCGGTACCTTCCGGAAAAATAGAAAGTATTTCCCTAAAGAAGTAGTTTCTGCAAAACTAAAGCGTGGAGAAATAAAAGCATTAGAAAATGCTAAAGGAGTAGTTGCTATGAAGTGGAAAGACAAGAGAGAAGTATATGCTGCCTCTTCAAAATTTTCAGCAAACCTGTTACCAACAGGAAAGAAAAACCGTCAAGGTGAAGAAATTGTTAAACCAGAAATGATTATGCAATATAATACGATGAAAGGCGGAATAGATATTTCTGATCAACTTTCGTCCTATCACTTCGCAATAAGAAAATTCATACGATGGTATCATAAAGTTGCCGATGATGTTATATTTGGCACTGCAGTAGTTAATGCTTATCTTCTCTACGCAAACAAAAATCCAAAAGCAAACCTTCTGAACTTTCGTATAAAACTAATTTATTTCTTACTAAATATTCCAGTAGAAGAGGAAAGGGTGCGTACCCCAAGATTAGCTAAACCCACAAACCATTATTTAGAAAAATCGAAAGCCTACTCCGGAAGTAAACAGAAACGATATGTATAAGAGACGTAATTACTTCAGGCATTATCAAATAATTTTAGGTTACTTCAACGTAAACTGCAAGTATTGTTACGAAAGAATTGCAGCGAAATTTGGAAGAAAAGAAGCGAAAAGCAAGGCAAAAAAGGTCACTACTTTTTGCAACTCATGTGAAGATAGGCCGTTTTTATGTATAGACTGCTTAGAAACAGCACACTCTTCTATACGTAAATAAACTAACCCAAATTCAATGTTAAAATACAAAATATGTGTTTAATAAATATTTTTTTTAATATTTCGTTGTCTACCCAAATGGGTAGACAGCATACTTTTCCTGAATAAAAATGAAAATGTCCAACCATTTGGACAGACAAATTTATTTATTTCAAATAATTCTCTTGGGCAAGAGCTGCCCGTGTGTGTCAACAGGATTACCGTATCATTTCTAGAACTGGAGATATAGGCTTGGCAAATATGGAATAAACTACAAATCTGAAGCTGGCAGAATTGGCAAGTTCGGTGTCTACCCATATGGGTGGACGTAGCAGCGAACGTGATAAAAATTATGTGTAAAAATTGTAACGACAAAAAATGTTTCTGGAGCTTAGAAAAACAGATTGTATCAAATACTAAGGGCCAACATGACTTGCGCTTTCAAAGCATAGATAATAAAAGTATCAAGATAAAAGTATGAAAATAAACAGAAAATATCGGAAATACAATTTTCAATAATAGCGATATAAGAGGGATATTTATTAAATAAGGTCTGTTTTTGAATATCATTAATAGCTATTTATGTATCAAGGAACTAAAGTTTTATTTTTCATCACGAATATGTTTTTAGTTGTCTAGGCGTTAGCTGAGGCAAATAAAACATATGAGTTAACATATTTCAAACTTCTCTGGTATATTTGTTGGCGCTTGGCATCATGTTAATGGACTTATAGTTTATTTCAAATTATAAGAATATAAATTTGAGCGGCTCTAATGCTTTTACTGCACCACCTTCTGTGATGATAATTATTATACCTGGTCTCCTAATTGAATGGGTACGGTTTACCTATTTGCAACGTATGAATCTAGGGGCCGTATTGACTATAAATTATAGCCCTATAATGTAATAATAAAATGCTGTTAATTTCAAGTATATAACAAAAAATATCTGTACATTGGGTTTATATGCAAAGAAAAAATTACAAATCGTATGGCAACATCTGTAGTGGATACATACAGATATATAAAGCTAATTTATTTGTAATACACAATAAAATTTTTGTGTGTCACCGCATTTCATAGATCATCTGCGATTGAGTCGTCTTGCAAATCGGTGTCTGTGTCTGAATCGTATTGCAAATTTATAATCAAAGGTGCTACTATTTTGTACATGCGCATATATTCGTCCTCTCTTGCTAGTGCGTGTTTAACAGCATTTTTCCAATTTACAATAGTTATATGTTCCATAGCATTTTTTATGTGTGTTACACTGCTTTCAATAAATTTCGGTGTTTTATTTGTTCGTCTTATGGTATCTTTCAGTTGGGCCCATATCAATTCAATGGGATTGAAAATGCAATGGTGTGGTGGTAAACGCAAAATTGTATGTCCTGCTTCTTTGGCTCTGTTATCAACATAATAATCCTTTGAATATTCTTTTGTCTTCATTACCTCTATTAATTGTTTTTTTTTTGTATAATGATCCTCAAAATATAAATCACTTGCTTCTAAAAGTGTTTTAATATTTTTCGTATTATTACATTTTGTAGGAACTTTGGTTTGCTGTCAAGAATGATACGGAGCGTTGTCCATCACTATCACACTATTTTGGTAAATTTGGCAACAAAGTGTCACAAAACCATTCTTCAAATAAAGATGAGGGCATATCTTCATGGTAATCTAAACTTGAGGATTTAACATTTTTAGCAGATAATAGCGGCTGTCCGATCCATCCTTTTTCTGACCCAGCATGAAGAATGATTATTCTCTTCCCTCTCGAAACCGGCGCGTCCAACTGACACATACTTGAACTATCCACCCAACCTTTGCAAATTGTGTCATGGGTGTCATACCACGTCCCTGTCTATACCTTCTAATTGCCGTTAAGTATTCATATCGAGGTTTCTGTAACCTCGGGCTTTCCATAATTGTGCGACGATTGTCTATAGTGCCAAACATAAAACCAGCTTTCTTTAGCGTCCGCCACAAGGTTCATTTAGAACACTGAATATTAATAGGCTCGTCACTGATTCTTTTATGTAAGCAATCAAGTTTAGATACAACATTTCCTATACAGAAGGAGTATATTTGCTGCCTAATAGTATCAATTTCATACTCAATTTTTCTCGTTGCTCCTTTGTCACTTCTTTGCTTTCGAGGCCCTGCGTTATTCTTAATTATTTTATATATTGTTCCAAAAGGCACCTTGGTTAATTGCGACGTTCGTTGAATGTTCTGGGTTTGCAGTTCGTTATTTTCTTCCATCAGGGTATGATAGACATTGAAAATTATCTGTTTTGCATCTTCTGATATATGCTTTCTCTGTCGTGCTCCAACAGTATTATCACTATCCACATTATAATCACTTACACTTTCAGCAAAAGGTCGCCACATGTTCGTTAAGTAAAGAGAGAAAAATTAAATATGTATACAGCAGTAAAGATTAACAATAAATGATAAATAGACTCAATATTAGATGTAATATATACCAACTCTCCTAACTATATTTACTTAAATTTTGTTTATTAAATATAACCACTTATTTCATCTAAATTGTAATTTAATGACTATTTAACTATATATAATAACTATATATTCAAATTAACAACTGTTGGTACTTATATTATTATTAAATTTTATTTCATCTAAATTGCAGTAATTACAATTTACTTAAATTTTGTCATTATAGACCTCAGCAGTTTGTTTGCGTAAAAGATCATCGTATTGAGCGGCCAAGTAGTTATTGCCGCAGGTGGTGAAGTAAAAGCATTAGAGCCGTTCAAAGTTATATTCTTATAATTTGAAATAAACTATACTTATATTTCGAACATTTCTTTGTTACTCTACTGTAGAAATCAAACCAAATATATAATGCATTTCATATCACTACTTGAAGTTAGTATTTCAGTTTAAAGTAAAAGAACCTGTAATTTGCCTATTTCTCTCCTAAAATGATGTCATATATGTTTGATAAATTCTAAATTTAGCATGTAGGGTGAATAAAAAACTAACTAAATGTATAGACAGTATTATATTCAAATATGTGCATAAGAAGAAACTTTCCCACGGAGTAGGCAGTGAAATAGGGGAATCACCCGGACGCAAACAACGATACGTGGAAGCAGTGTTGCCAGACGTACAGTAATTACCGTACATACGGTTTTTTGATCAAATGTACGGTATACGGTCCAATTGCCATTACCGTACGTGGAAATACTGTAATTTCGATAATAAACCATTTTCCCAAAAATATGTATTTTTTAAATATAATTTTGTTTAAATATTTTTCGAAAGGGAAGATGTCTGTAAAAATTTGTTAGAATATGTAATAGTAGATGTCGCTTGATTATTGCACTGGTACTGGTAGTATAAAATTGGTGGATTTTCGTCAATCGAATTTATGTGAATCTCCTAAGTAAAAATTTCTGTTGTAAGTCCCCGCAACACACATGCATGTAAATCCCCTAACTACAAATTGCTCTGGTTCGTAAAGATTCAAGATCATTTCATTTTTCAATATTCAGTCTTGGTTCGTCTTGGTGCAGTAACCAGTGTTTAAAATTATCTATAGTAGAGAAATGTCTAGTGTGAAAAAAAGTGAAAACGATTATGCTTCATTTGCCAAGAAGCTAATGAAAGCAACTCATTGATTGCAGGTATTTATTTTTAAATGCAAAGAGTGTGGCAGTTTGGGAGTTTTAGATTAGTATTCTTTCTGGAGGAAAGCTTTATAAAATGTAGCGTTGTTATAAATAGACTTACGTATTATTCTTATTTTACGACTTTAACACCCTTCGCAAGGCTAACTGAAGGTAATAGCCACACTAGTAAAAATAGAACAGTTTCGTTAAAACTTGTATAATCAGATAATTAGGACTAAATATAGAGATATTTCATCGACGTAGTGAGACTTATAAGAAGTAGAAAAAATAAGAGTAACATGGCTCAGTTTTGAAATATTATATTACAGGTATTAGAATGTTGCTATTTAAGTGTAAAATCTATAAAAAAATACATATTTTAATTTTTGCTCTAATCAGAATTGTCGTAAAAGATATCAACCTGAAACTCATAAACCGCCATTGCTGTGGCTATACTTATCTCGCAACACTGTTAAATAAATACTATCTTTAGCATGTTCTTTGTAATTGCAGATTATTTCGTAATGTGTGGACAAATATTCCAGAATATAAAATGTGGTTAAAGCCTGTTTAGAATAACTGTTAGAAGAGGAAATGTGTCATATTGGTTGCAGAATTATCCACAATTAAAAAGCATACAGAATCTGAAAAACATAAAAAAAAACAATTAAAGCTAACGAAAAAGTAACTTCTTCCACATTTATGGAAAAATTTACCTAGTCGATTTCAATTTCTATAAGTTCTGATTCCGTCTGTACAGTCCAATTGCCATTACCGTACGTGGAAATACTGTAATTTCGATAATAAACCATTTTCCCAAAAATATGTATTTTTTAAATATAATTTTGTTTAAATATTTTTAAAAAGGGAAGATGTCTGTAAAAATTTGTTAGAATATGTAATAGTAGATGTCGCTTGCTTATTGCACTGGTACTGGTAGTATAAATTTGGTGGATTTTAGTCAATCGAATTTATGTGAATCTCCTAAGTACAAATTTCTGTTGTAAGTCTCCGCAACACACATACATGTAAATCCCCTAACTACAAATTGCTCTGGTTCGTAAAGATTCAAGATCATTTCATTTTTCAATATTCAGTCTTGGTTCGTCTTGGTGCAGTAACTTCCAGTATTTAAAATTATCTATAGTAGAGAAATGTCTAGTGTGAAAAAAAGTGAAAACGATTATGCATCATTTTCCAAGAAGCTAATGAAAGCAACTCATTGATTGCAGGTATTTATTTTTAAATGCAAAGAGTGTGGCAATTTGGGAGTTTTAGATTAGTATTCTTTCTGGAGGAAAGCTTTATAAAATGTAGCGTTGTTATAAATAATCTTACGTATTATTCTTATTTTACGATTTTAACACCCTTCTCAAGGCTAACTGAAGGTAATAGCAACACTAGTAAAAATAGAACAGTTTCGTTAAAACTTGTATAATCAGATAATTAGGACTAAATATAGAGATATTTTTTTCGACGTAGTGAGACTTATAAGAAGTGGAAAAAATAAGAGTAGCATGGCTCAGTTTTGAAATATTATATTACAGGTATTAGAATGTTGCTATTTAAGTGTAAATTATATAAAAATACATATTTTAATTTTTGTTCTAATCAGAATTGTCGTAAAAGATATCAACCTGAAACTCATAAACCGCCATTGCTGTGGCTATACTTATCTCGCAACACTGTTAAATAAATACTATCTTTAGCATGTTCTTTGTAATTGCAGATTATTTCGTAATGTGTGGACAAATATTCCAGAATATAAAATGTGGTTAAAGCCTGTTTAGAATAGCTGTTAGAAGAGGAAATGTGTCATATTGGTTGCAGAATTATCCACAATTAAAAAGCATACAGAATCTGAAAAACATAAAAAAAACAATTAAAGCTAACGAAAAAGTAACTTCTTCCACATTTATGGAAAAATTTACCTAGTCGATTTCAATTTCTATAAGTTCTGATTCCGTCTGTACAGTCCAATTGCCATTACCGTACGTGGAAATACTGTAATTTCGATAATAAACCATTTTCCCAAAAATATGTATTTTTTAAATATAATTTTGTTTAAATATTTTTAGAAAGGGAAGATGTCTGTAAAAATTTGTTAGAATATGTAATAGTAGATGTCGCTTGCTTATTGCACTGGTACTGGTAGTATAAATTTGGTGGATTTTCGTCAATCGAATTTATGTGAATCTCCTAAGTACAAATTTCTGTTGTAAGTCTCCTCAACACACATACATGTAAATCCCCTAACTACAAATTGCTCTGGTTCGTAAAGATTCAAGATCATTTCATTTTTCAATATTCAGTCTTGGTTCGTCTTGGTGCAGTAACTTCCAGTATTTAAAATTATCTATAGTAGAGAAATGTCTAGTGTGAAAAAAAGTGAAAACGATTATGCTTCATTTGCCAAGAAGCTAATGAAAGCAACTCATTGATTGCAGGTATTTATTTTTAAATGCAAAGAGTGTGGCAATTTGGGAGTTTTAGATTAGTATTCTTTCTGGAGGAAAGTTTTATAAAATGTAGCGTTGTTATAAATAATCTTACGTATTATTCTTATTTTACGATTTTAACACCCTTCTCAAGGCTAAGTGAAGGTAATAGCAACACTAGTAAAAATAGAACAGTTTCGTTAAAACTTGTATAATCAGATAATTAGGACTAAATATACAGATATTTTTTTCGACGTAGTGAGACTTATAAGAAGTGGAAAAAATAAGAGTAGCATGGCTCAGTTTTGAAATATTATATTACAGGTATTAGAATGTTGCTATTTAAGTGTAAATTCTATAAAAATACATATTTTAATTTTTGTTCTAATCAGAATTGTCGTAAAAGATATCAACCTGAAACTCATAAACCGCCATTGCTGTGGCTATACTTATCTCGCAACACTGTTAAATAAATACTATCTTTAGCATGTTCTTTGTAATTGCATAAATTTCGTAATGTGTGGACAAATATTCCAGAATATAAAATGTTGTTAAAGCCTGTTTAGAATAACTGTTGGAAGACGAAATGTGTCATATGTAACAAGGAATTGGTTGCAGAATTATCCACAATTAAAAAGCATACAGAATCTGAAAAACATAAAAAAACAATTAAAGCTAACGAAAAAGTAACTTCTTCCACATTTATGGAAAAATTTACCTAGTCGATTTCAATTTCTACAAGTTCTGAGTCCGTCCAGGAGGAAGAAATAAAATTATGTGGGCTTTTAGCTGAACATAACACCTCATTTCTAACTAGGTCAATCTTGAGGATCCTCAATCAATAATTAACGCATTTGCTGATCATTTTAGGAACGTTTATAATACACCCTCTACGAATAATAACATAGATCTCTTATCAATCAATTCAATGCTTCTCCATGTGCATCACGTATCGGATGATGATGTATTGCTCAGCACTAAGATGCTTGGGAATAAATTTACTTCGGAAGATCATCAAATTCCTGCTTTTGTTGTGAGGGACTGTGGAACGTCTTTGCAACACCATTAGCGAGGATATTTAATTTGGCTCTCGCTACATCTACTTTTCCCGCTATTTGGAAGAGTACTAAAATTGTTCCTGTCTTAAAAGCTGGTGATACTTCGGACATTGCCAACTACCGTCCTATTGCCATCATTTCGAACATCGCGAAAGTTTTTGAAATTGTATTATACCAAAAGGTATACCCTCTTATTAAGACTGCAATATCACCGAATCAACATGGCTTCATGAAAAGGCGATCTACTGTCTTTAACCTTGCGGTATTCTCTCAATACGTTGCTGACGCGTTGGATTGCGGGTCACAGGTTGATGTCGTATATACTGACTTTGCCAAGGCATTTGATCGAGTGGATCACGCTATCTTGCCAGCTAAATTGGCGCGTTTTGGATTTAGTGAACCGCTGGTTAACCTTTTAACTTCATATCTACATAATAGGCCTCAACGTGTATTTTACAACGGATATTTATCGACACCTTACATTGCCACTTCGGAAGTTCCGCAAGGCTCTAACTTGGGTCCTCTACTTTTCCTTATTTTCATTAACGATCTCTCAGACCAGCTCGAGTCTAATAACCTTTTCTTTGCCGATGACTTGAAGTTGTTTTCTCGAGTCTCCGACTCGAGGGACTGCCTTCGACTTCAGACGGATCTGGTGAATACAGAAACTTGGTGCAAGGATAACAATTTGCCTTTGGACCCCGTTAAGTGCAAGGTTTTATCTTTCACCAAAAGACGTAATGTTATGCACTTTGATTACCAACTTGGTGATATAAGTATATCCCGTGTTGAATCAGTTAAAGACCTGGGCGTTACCTTCGATATGAAACTGACTTTCAATGGACATATCAGCAATATGTCTAAACAGGCCACACAAACTCTTGGTTTTATTATCCGCAACAGTGGCGAATTTTCTAACGTGAGCGTATTGACATCCTTATTTAACTCATTAGTGAGATCACGTTTGGAATATGCCAGCTTGATATGGTACCGTTTCATCAATCACAAAAACGTCTACCTGAGCAAGTTCAGCGGCGATTTTTGAAATACATGTGGCTCAAGGTAGACGGCGTCTATCCCGACAGGGGCTTTGATCACACTCAACTCCTTTCTCGTTTCAACGTGCCTTCTCTCTCCTTTAGACGTTTTGTAGCCAGTCTCAACTTTATTCATAGACTTCTTCACAATGAAGTTGACTGCACAACACTATTATCCTACTTTAATTTTCTTATCCCACTATTCTTCACACGTCCTTCCCGTACTTTCTATCTTCCTTTTCCTCGAACCAATGTGTTGGTCAGGTCTCCTGTCTACGTTATGAGCAGTAATTACAATCAGGTTTCTTCTGAAATGGATATACATATTTTCATGGTTTGTTGAGTTTCAGACAGCGTCTCTATAACATCTGCGATGTGTATTCATTCGTTGTAGTGTGTAATTAATTCCTGGATGTTCCCGTTTCTTTTTTTGTTTTTATTGGTTTTGATCACTTGTCCAGACTATTGTTTATATTCATATATATTATTTGCTTGAATATTATATATTATTTTAGGCTTCTTTATATTTTTTATATTTAGGAAATTATGTCTTTATAATACTTTTTTTTCTATTAGTACTTATTATTATGTGTATGATTTACAATTTTGTTTTATTTTATGGTGTAAATGGAATTATAATTCTGTTGAGTAATAAATATATAAAATAAATAAATAAAAATAAATATAAATCTTGTCCAGCCATTCAATCGCCGTGCATTTTTGTTCTTCACTGTTATTCTCCAGCTTGCACCTGAACAGAATCCTCGTGTTTGCAATTGCCTGATCTACTATTCCATAGAATATACGCATTGTCCAGCGATCAGTTCTTCACGTGACTGTATATGCATGGCGAAAGTATCCGTGCCTCCTTTTGTGCTGTTATAATGTTAAACAATATTCGATTTATTATTAGTCATTTCTGTTGTGTGCATATATGAACTGACGAGGAGAACAATTTTATCTTTTTTTTTAACGTGAAAGAAAGAAGAGTCAAGTCTTTTACATGGCTGAATTTCGTTTCGGGCGGTACTTTGGCAGCAACTTCAGGAACTTCACGTTTATTTTTTCTTATTGTTCACTTTATGGTTATTTGAAATGGATCTTCCAGTATTCTCATCCAATGATGAAAAACGGTTGAAAAAAAAATCACGAAAAATTTACTCTAATAATTGTAGCTGGCACAGTGGGGTCGTTGGCGGCACCGATCGTATTAGCTAGATTGTCAAAACAACACTGATGCCTTAGTGATGGAACTACCTGCTCCGCAAGGGAGTAGCACTTATGTACTATACACAGATGGCGCCAGGAGTCCGATTTTCAAATTATTAAAGAGAAATTATTTACTATTTAAAAGTGCTGGGGTCGTGAACCGCCCTGTGTGCCAGCTAAGGGTTAAAGCTGCACTGTTTTCGGCTCATATCTCGGGAGGAAACTCCGCGTCTTCTGATGTGTAGATATCAATTAAATAGTCTGCAAATTTTTGAAGTTTCACATTTTGAGGTTGAAATGCATATATTTCAAAAACAAACACATCACTCACATTTTCTGGTTCTAAAAATAATAGGCCGAAACAATAACCCAATCCCTGTCCAATTTCTGAGCTTCTGTCTTTGTAATCTGCAGTTAAGCGTAGTTGTTGAATTCTCCCCCACCAGGCTTGCGTTAAATGAAACCTACATCCAGCAATTCTGGTTTCAGGTCATATATATCGTACTACATTATGTATCGCTTTTCCGAAATCTGCAACTACAATATTTGGTTTTAATTCTAACCCGTGCTTTATCATATGACGTACAAGGAGTTAGAAACAGCATTTGTAAGTACGTTCATGCTTATATTTTAGTAAACAAAAAAACAGTGCGTTGAAAAAACGTGCGTTGGTAAAAAGTTGCGTGAAATATTTGGTGCAGTAATTAAAGGTTGCGTCTACGTAGATCATTTAAGCTTTACACTAACACTGCAAATTTGTTTGATTAAAAATGAAGATGTTGTCAAGGCTGCTTTCTAACAGTTTTCTCGTTTCTATTGATATCAGGTTGCAAAATTCCTAACGCTTTTTGTGCTTCCTCTATATTTCTTGGTAATCCTGGCATTAATTTTCTTCTTGCATTATACATGTTTTCCTTAATACACTTTAAATCATTAACTTGTATATGTTCATTATTATTACGTAAAATAGAACACAAAACTTTCGATTGGTTTGTCTACAGCTTTACGCTTAGCGATTGCAGAAACATGCTGCCTTTGAAGAGTACAATTACTTATTTTTTCATGATTATGACAAAGACTTCCAGAAGACAGCGTTCTTCCATCTCCCTCGCCAACAGCTAACAGAAAAGTTTTACAAGTTTTTGAAATACCTCTCCGTCGGGTTTCACCAGACGATAACACAAACAATCTGCCTTTGACACCGTTGACTAACAGTTTTACTTATCGGATACATAATGTTTAACTCAGAAGTATGTATATTTAGCACTTGTCGTTACAAAAGTAAACTTTGAATTCAAAGTTTGATACTAAATAAAATTTAAGGGGAGATAATTACACATTGGTTTCTAAATAATGCAGGCGTAAGCAGCACTCAGAACTACGAAATATCATTGGTATTATTGGTGTATAAGGCGTGGCCCATTCGCAATTAAGGGATATAATTTCAAAATATAATCGCATGTACTGGGTACTAAGAGAATTAACAAGAATAACCTATTGCACATCATTACATAATACCTGCATTTTACTTGTGCGAAGTTTCATATACGGATTAGCACCAATATTTTCACGACCCCCGGTTGTTTAGGAATTTGTGCGGAGTTTCCTACTGCCCATACAATACATACGCCAGAGAGCGCGACATTTCCTTACCTCGCATTCAAAATACTCGGTACCGGTTTATTGTAGACGAAAAATTTATTTAGAAATTTCGTTTTATTTAATTTTATTAAATGTCTATTTTAAAAATGGCAGCCACACTTCTTACTATGTAATCCACCGTGAAAACCTCTCCAACAAATATCAAAAAGTAATCAATTTAAATGCACAAGGAATAAAAATAAAAGTATTTGTATTCTTTCGAACGTATATTTGACTTGAGATGCTCGTTTTCTCTGTTTTCTTTTCTTTTTCGTCCTTTAAATAGCAGCTTAAAATGGAAAGGAGTTAATTATCGGGTAATTTATGGCAATTAAAAAAACTTCTCCCCTTCAAAATAAATTCAAAGCTAAAATAACCGCGTGCAATTATTTAAATTTAGACTCCTTAAAATGAGTTTATAAGTTTGTTTTAAGGACGCAGCGGTAAAAGAATGGTTACACTAAGGGCCAGTCTATGAGTGTAATAAATTCATAAATCACAAAAATTGTTTTATGAAATGAATAATGATATTTCGTAATAGGCAATATAATTCAAACAGTATAATTTCCTGTTTTAAATGGGATATATTAAATTAATGCGTAGTCAATGTTAAACAGAGTGATTTTTATCGCTTTTTTATAATCTTTTTCCATTATTTACAATACACACATACATATGTGTGTGTATACTGTGAAGCAAAATAATGGAAAAAAATGATAAAAAAAGCGATATGATCAATAATAAATCAAACAGTTTTTGTAATACACACAAATTTTACAATAATATAAAGTAAATTGAAATTTATAATATCTAATCGTTCCCTACCTTATTTCTGGCACTCAAGTTCAGTTGTTTCCTAGGAGATGTCGCGCACATGGAACTAACAAAGTTATAGTCCAGTAAAGTTAGACTTGCTCTGCGAATTTTAGCGCGGCAGGCTGGAAATTTTTATACACCTTCGTTTTGACGTTTCAAATCTTGTGTCAAAAGTCAAGAACTCAGATGTTCCGGCTAGCAAAGTTATTCGAGGTAAAATTACGCAAAATTCGGTTTCTCGCGGATAACTCATTTTCTATGCTCTTGATCACTTCGATACCTATTACTAAAATTAAAGATAAAAAAATTCTCAAATTTATTCTAGAAATTTTTTTTCTACGAGCAATCGTTTTTGTGTTACCGAATTTACAATTTTACCTAAAATTTTCGATTATTCGCTATTTCTCGATAAAATTCGGTTTTTCGAGATTAACTTTGGTTCTATGCTATTTACGACTTTCGGACCTATTAGAAAAATTATAGATCGTAAAATTTTCTATAAAAATAGCATTCGGTGATATTTTTAGTAGTCATTCTTCAAATACAGCACGCTGAAGAAGTCTCTAAAATGGACGATTTTCGGCAATTTTCGGAAAAATTGATTTTTCGTTATTATCTCGTTTCTACACTGTTTTGACTATATAGTCAATGAGAGAAGTTCTAGAGCGTGAAATTCTCTTCAAATATACTTCCTGCTATTGTTTTCTATGATTAACCGTTCTTGAGATACAGAGCTCTCATTTTACCTCTAAAATTTCGATTTTTCATTATCGAAAGAATTTGTTTTCCATCAATATCTTTTTTTCTGAGCACTCTACGACTTTAAGACTTGCAGAGTGGGAAATTCTCTTTAAAATTGATATTTGCGATAATATTTTCAGGTTGCAGTTCCTGTCATGGAGCGCGAAGAGCGGGACGCGGTTAGTCATACATGCTATAACACTACGTCAACTGTATAATCGAAAGCTTATCTCGACTTGAATACTTGTTGTCACTAAGAATATCATATATATTGACTATAATAGTTCATTTAATGATAAATAATTTATATTTATACATTTTATCGATGAATAACGTATTTATATATCGATTTTATTCAGTATAGCTGTATGGTATCGGTATCGGGACGAAAATGTTATAGCTCACTTTTACATTATACCTTAAATGTACAATAACACAATTTCAAATAAATTAGAGCACCGGTCTCTCTCTCTACATACCTATCTTACAATTCACATTGCAAATTAAAAGAGTATAGTAGATCACGTAGGAATAGGAGCAGCTCAGGTATACGGGCTCTTTGCAAAGACAATCCCGCGATCTATTACACAGGCCTACAAAAAAAAAAATTTTTTTGGTGCATCTCTGTTTGTTTCAATAGTTGATAAAGTAGGTAATGTACAGTATATTGACATATGTCATTTTAACTTATCAGCTCTAGTTTACCTACTACCCTCATTGTGAAATGTTGTCGGTCTTGTTATGGTCTTGTTCGTAACTAGCCATTATTACAATATCATCGATAAAGTTTGTGTTACTATTTCATTATGGCTAGTACGCCCAGACGTTGTGTTAACGATCCTGATATATTTTGTTTTGTTTGTGGTGAATACATACTGAAAAATAATCGTAAATCGATTACAAACACATTGCGTCGTTTGTATTTTGCTTACTTCGGTATTGAAATTCTACACCAAGATAAAGTGTGGGTGCCTCATAGTGTTTGTAAAATATGCGTTGAACATTTCCAACAATGGGAGAAAGGGAAACGTAAGTCTTTGAAGTTTGGAGTGCCTATGATATGGCGAGAACAAAAAATCATTATGACGACTCTTACTTTTGTATGATTAATATAGTGGGCATCAACAAAAACAATCGCCATAAATGGAAATACCCCAATATTTCTTCAGTACAAAGACTTGTTCTTCATTCAGAAAATGTTCCTATACCAACTTTTCACCGGTAGTGCAGCAATCTCAGGAGGATGAAGTTGAAATACCTATTTCGTCCCAAGTAGATGATGACTTTCAATACTGCGGAATAACATCAGATCCTAAGCCATTTTCGCAGAATGAGCTTAGTGACCTCATCAGAGACTTAGATCTTTCGAAGGAACGTGCTGAGTTACTAGCGTCAAGATTAAAAGAAAAAAATTGTCTTTCCTCAGATGTTCGAGTGTCTACATATCGCACGAGAGAGGGAAAGTTATTAAAGTTTTTTTCATCTCATGAAAATTTTGTGTATTGCTGTAATGTGAGTGGTTTGCTGGCTTTCATGGGTTTTACGATCTATCAGCCCAATGAATGGCGTCTCTCAATTTGTTAAGACTCTCGATAGAAATGGTCAATGTTTCCAGTTTATTTCTCACAAATTTCCTGGTTTGAGTACTGAAAAACTAAAAGAAGGTATCTTTGATGGACCTCAAATACGTAAATTGATGAAAGACACAACTAATTTTGAGACTTGTATGAATGATGTGGAGAGGCTTGCCTGGCAATCTTTTGTAGCAGTTGCACAAAATTTCCTCGGAAATCATAAGGCTGACAACTATGTAGAACTAGTAGAGGAAATGCTTGTGCGATTCAAAGATTTAGGCTGTAATATGAGTATAAAATTACACTCTCAATAGTCATCTACATCATTTCCAACACAATTTAGGAGGTCTAAGAGAAGAACAAGGGGAACGTTCCCACCAAGACCTTAAAACAATGGAGAATAGATACCAAGGAAGGTGGGACAGTCATATAATGGCTGACTATTGCTGGGGAATCATGCGAGATTGCCCGAGTCAGTTTCATTCTAGAAAATCACTCAAAAGACAATTTCTTGATGTTTAATGTCAATAAAATACATATTTTTTCGTGAATTGTGTTTTTTTTTTCTCGGGAACTAGAGCTGACAGAAGAAATCGGGTAAAATTTTTGATATCGCCATGTAAGACATACTTAAAATCGGGTCTAAAATCTCCAGCACCAAAATGGTTGTAGTCCAGTGTTATACTTCTCGATGTATCTCAAAAACGGTTAATCGTAGACAAAAGTAGTAGGTAGCAAATTTGAAGAGAATTTCACGCTCTACAACTTCTTTCCTTCACTAGATAGTCAAAAAAAGTGTATGAAATGAGATAATAACGAAAAGTCAATATCTCCGAAAATTGCCGATTTGAGTCTTTTTCACCGCGCTGTATTTCAAGAATGGCTACACGTGAAAAATATCAGCGAACGATATTTTTATAGAGAATTTTGCCCTCTACAATTTTTCAAATAGGTCTGGAAGTAGTGAAAAGCATAGAACCAAAGTTAATCTCGAAAAACCGAATTCTATCGAAAAATAGCGAAAAATCGGAAATTTGAAGTGAAATTGTAAATTATGTAACTTAAAAATAGTTGCTCGTAGAAAAAAATGTTCTAGAGTAAACTTGTAGAGAATTTTATGATATTTAATTTTAGTAATAAGTATCGAAGTGATCAAGAGCATAGAAAACGAGTTATTCGCGAATAACCGAATTTTTCGTCATTTTATCTCGAATAACTTTGCTAGCCGGAACATCTGAGTTCTCGAGTTTTGACACAACATTTGGAACGTCAAAACTAAGGTGTATACAAATTTCCAGCCTGCCGAGCTAAAATTCGCAGATGAGGTCGAATTTGGTCTAATTTTACTGGACTATTATATTAATATTTATTTGGAGTGAAAAACTTAACTAACACTTTTTTATAGTATTAAGCGTGGTATATAATTATTTTAAATTGTTTGTAGCTTAGTCGTAATTATGTATATAATATTTTGTTTGCCACGAACAGACTGCGGATATTTACTTAATAAGCAGTGATACTTTTAAACTCGGAAGTCGGTTCCAATGTAAACAGATCTCCGTTGTTATTATTATAAAAAAAACTTATCAAAACTTATGAATACTCAACTTAAATAATGGAAATAAAAGTGCAATATAGGTATGTAAATAAACGATTTAATATTGCATATTTAAAATCTCAAATTTAAGAAGAAAAATACTAATTGAAAGTTAAAATTATTATCAGGATAAAATAAAACAAATTTTTTTTTAATGAATTTCACTTTTTAATTAACACTGCAACTATCGTTTCGCTCCAACCTGAGCTTCATCAGACATATAACTAACTTATTTACAATTTTTTTTGTTTTAGCACAAGTATACGGTAACATACACATGTTTTATTTTAAATAGTTGAAGGAATGGGTACTTTTTATTACTAAAATGTCTATGCACAAAACTTTCACTACGGTTTATACAATACTGTTCTTAAGTAATAAAACTAGGGGCTGACATTATATTACAGGGAGGTAAAGAAGCTCTATGGAAAAATACAATATGTGACTGTCTGAATATCAAATAAATAAATTGAGTAAGGGTGAATTATTTGTTTCTAATTGATCATTTAAGATCTTGTCGGTTTTCTTTAATTTATTAATTTCAAGTGACTCTAATAAATTAAGTTTTTTGCCCTTATTTTCTACGTGTAATATTTTAAATTCTTAGTTAAAATTGTGGTTCGTTGAATTAATTTTGAGACGCATATGAAGAGTCACTTTTATTATTTCTAAATGAAGAAAAATGTTCTTTGATGCGTATTTCAAACGATCTGCCTGTCTGTCCGATATACGTCATAGGGCAACTACCGTAGGTTAACTCATAGACCCCTGACTTTTTATTGTTGTTTGTTAAATCTTTATTGTTTTTTATAAATTTGGATAAATTGTTGTTAGTTCTATACGCTGTATTAATGTCAAACTTTCTTAAATATTTACAAATTTTTGTGCTTGAAGAGCCTATAAACGTGATCATTTTAAATTTTTGGGTGTTATTATTTAATATTGGGTAAACTTGTGATATGGCTTTTGTAAGGAGTTTTTTATTTAAAATGTTATCTATTATATTACTTTTATATCCATTGTTGATAGCTATTTGTTTAATTAAATTTAACTCTTTCTCGAAATTTGTTTGGTTCAACGTAGTATTGATTAATCTATGTATAAGACTGTGATAAGCCGCTAATTTGTTTTGTATCGGATGGCAAGAAGTGTTATGAATCGTTATATCTGTAGTTGACGGTTTGTAGTAAATTACATTTGTCGTTAATTCTAGTAATCGTTAAATCGAGAAAGTTAATACTATTATTTGTTTCCTGTTCCATTGTAAACTTAATATTGTGATGCAATGTATTAATATAATCAAGTTAAAGTTAAAATCTGAAATTTAATAAAACAACAGGAATTGAAAGTTATTATTAATGCTGTGATCACGTGACTTAATATATGTTTTTATAAAAGTGATTCTCACAGGCACAATCATTGAATATTATCGTAAAAATAATAAATTGTATTGAGGCTGTATCCAGTAATTTCGAAGAAATAATCAGAAATCTTATTGGTATTACGACCCAGGAAGATTAGCTGATCGTTGCATGATTGGTCAAGATTTTCCATTTCATACTGCAATTGTATAGATGTTTGCTTCGTATAAATTAGTTTAATTCTGTCTTGCTCTGAAGAAGCTTTAATCCTCAAGGTAAGACTTGGCAATGTTACAATAACACAATAATATTGAAGTTAAAATAAGCGTTAATAATTCAGTTTGTATTTATATTTCCGTTACTAACCAACGAAAAAATAATTTCGAAAAATACTATATTCATATGCAAATATTTACTGGAAACAAAAAATTAACACAGCGAACAGAAACCCTAAGCAATAAAACGTTTATTTACTTCTCGCCTTACCCAACTGTTTTAATTAGCCAAGTAAACACAACGATTAGATACAACGGTTTTGAATATTTATAAGACCGACCCATTGTGTGACCTGAAATTTCAATCACAACGCTTCCCGACTAGTAAAAGCTTATAATTAGTATAAAATTACAAATCTGGTACTGTTGGATAGCAATATGATGGTGATTTTTTAATAAAAAAAACAGACATATTTACATATTCACATTACACACAGTACTAATTGTATTTATCCAAGTCCAATTAAATTACGAATGTCGCGAAATTAACTATATAATGTATACCCTGAAATGTGTTCTATCGCAGCTTTTTGTACTTAGGGTCAGTCTTTCCACCTTCAAATAAAGTTTCTAATACAATTTATTCAATAGATAGACGCTACGCTACAATCATTTTCCACCTACTACTATCATTATTCGGTAAATAAAAGCGTGTTATGCTCCTAACAAACTATTACTTGATAACACAAAAGACTTGTCGAGTGGCAATGTGTCCAATAATCCTCTGTTGGTATTTTAACTTAGTTATTTTTAAATTTTTGTAATTCACATTGTGCGATAGATTTTTAGTGCATTTTGAATGATTTTTGCGTGTGAAAATGGAGGTTTTTGATGAAGTAGAAGATATTATAGACGATGAGTTAGTTAATTTAATTGATTTAGGGAATCTTGAGCGTAATATTGCACATATTCGTGATGATAATTTAGATAAATGAACAAATAATGAATTCTCGAAAAGGTTCAACTTATACTGAGTGTCCTTGAAATTAAAAGACAATGTATTAAAAATAGAAAATTAAATTATATAAAAAACTAGCTAGACCCGAGTACGCTTCGCTGTGGCTCAGTCTGATATGAAATGAATGGTAATGTAAATAAAATATTGTAGCGAACATTCACAGAGAAAACACATCATTCAAGTCAATACCCTGCCTTGCGTTGCTGTGGCTATGTGGAATAAAAGAAAAGGAAATATTATATATGCTTTCACAAACAAATATTTTTTATTAAAAAGCTAGTGGATTTACTACATTTTTTGTTTCCACCTTTTCTGCAAAAACATAAGGATGAAACGGTATAATCGCCCAAGAAAGAAGCGATCGTTTTCTAAATTCAAACCGCACACTTGCAAAGATTGCCCTTGCGATTTACTGATAATCATAGCGAACGCAAGGCGTACTGGAAATTGAAGTCGCTTGAAATCGGACGCCATATATTCCTCTAAATAGTACGTCTTAACCTTTATGAAATCCAATCAGAATTGTTGCTTCAATTTGTTTACTCATTAATTTTTTAACACTCAAAACCGGATATTCTATACAATACTCATGTGCTTTCGTTGAAATCGTAAAAATTGACAAAATACAAGCACACGATTGTATTTTGTCAATTTTTACGATTTCAACGAAAGCACATGAGTATTGTATAGAATATCCGGTTCGTATTAAAAAGCAATTCTGTGATATGAAACTCGGTCATTCAGATATTGTGACTGCATACGCCTTCGCTGTCGATCTAATTGTTCTTGGCGTTGTTGAGACGATTGTGCTGTTTTTATTCTTCTCGATTCAATTCATAAGACATTTAAGTCTTTCTTTACGTTGATCTGCCGATTCTTCTACTCGCATTTGAGTAGTTCTGACTGTAACACGTCTTTATTTTCGTCTAAACGTTTTTTAACATTGCAGTTTGATCTCCTTTGACATTCTATAATTGCGTGTCGAGAACTGCGGCCTATGTTCAAACGTTGGCGAGGCATCTCTATAAAATCTATAATAATTTCTTCTTCTTTTTTTCTTTCAAAAAAACCCAGCTACTTGTTTAATTGTTTTTCAAATATTAATATCATTAATATTCTCGCCTCTCAAATTTGTCATTTGTTTGTCATAATTTTTCTAAGAATAACATCTTCTTGACATTGGGTTGCTTTGAGTGCTTTGAGTGTTTTGTTTTGAATGTTTTGAGTGTTTTGAGAATTTTGAGTTTTGAGTGTTTTGAGTGCTTTGAGTGTTTTGTGTGTTTTGAGAGTTTTGAGTGTTTTGAGTGTGTTGAGAGTTTTGAGTGTTTTGAGTAGTTTGAGTGTTTTAAGTGTTTTGAGTGTTTTGAGTCTTTTGAGTGTATTGAGTGTTTTGAGTGTTTTGAGTACTTTATATGATTTGAGTGTTTTGAATGTTTTGAGTGGTTTGAGTGCTTTGAGTGTTTTGAGTGTTTTGAATTTTTTAAGCGTTTTGAATGTTTTGAGTGTTTTGTGTGTTTTGAGTGTTTTAAGTGTTTTGAGTGTTTTGAGTTTTTTGAGTGTTTTGAGTGTTTTGAGTGTTTTGAGTGTTTGAGTGTGTTGAGTGTTTTTAGTGTTTTGAGTTTTGAGTCAACTAGTTTCTAAGATACAGAGAGGCGTCGAAATCGAACGAAATTTTTTCGGCGAAATTTTCGCTGTGTGAAAAATTTTCAATCTCGAATTTCTACTCAAAATCCACCCTAAGGTTTTCGGTGGCGCTAAGGAAGGCTGTCTGAACGATTTTCCGCTGAACATTCCCGATTTCGTCTTTTGTACTTTTAGCCTGTCGACACTTTTTCGTAAATATCTCGAGAACCAAAGCAGATAGCGCACTCTAGTTTGGTTTATCGTAATCATGGGGTCCAATTACATACAGGCTTGGTTTCAAAACATGGAAAATCTACACTCGCCATTTTTGAAATTTTTTAATTTCCTCGCCTGAGGTTCAAAAAAAATTTGAAATTTTGAAATATATAGGTATATATTTTATATTTTAAATTCTTTGAGAAAGGCATCATATGCCGAAACATGTAAGATTGTTTTAAATATATACATTTTTAAATAAAACACTACCTTAAATCGCCAACTAATGGAATCTTCGACTATCACCGAGAAAAATTACATTAGGAAAATTATTTGTCTCCAAGTTTATCTTCATTCAATTTACTGAAAATTGTAGCACCATGAACAGAATCAAGTCAACAAAATAATATCTCCGTGGCAACATGAATGTCTAATGTTTAATGAACTGTCTAATTCCACCATCTAATTCGGTCGATATTTGACTGTATATAAATTTACAATTAATCCGTTTTCGAGTAATGAAAACACTTACTTCACTCTTCTTAACTAGGAACATGCGCTCGAAACAAAATATCTGAAGCATTATATTTATCAAGAACTTTCACTTCTACACGAATTTATCTTTTAGATAAAATTTATCTAAAAGTGAAGAAATCTATTTATGTGTTTCTCTTATAATTATCAATAAGAAAACTTTCTCCGTTAAATATCTAAATGTGAGGAAAACGAGCATTATTGCAATAATAAAGAAAACTAGCTATGATATGGCAGGCTTCATGTTACACCGTGTATATATAAAGACTATCTTCCCTGTATAGAATAGGTTGATTGACAGAAAAAAAAAGTGTAGTTATTTTTTATTTTCATAAACGGATCCAATGCGTAATATAACGGTGTCAATATACAAAATTACCACAAAAAGCATTTGTTTAGAGCTAACTAGACCATACTGACAAGTCATAGTAAATCCTAAATGTTCTCATTGGGATCGTCACGGCAATAAAGAAGAGTTTTGCATGTAAGCAATCTATGAACCCCTTTTATATAAAAAGCAATAGCTGTCGACGTTCTGAATATGAAATGAGCCGATAACTCCCGAACAGAGAATATGTGGAAGTTATAAAAAAGCAAGCTAACAATAACCGTGAAATTAGGTAAAAGCCCCGCAGACATTAATTTTTCCTTCCAATGAATCTATATTGTTGTACAAGTTCAATATCTTACAGAGAAAGTTTAAAATCAATTTTTGTGTGAATGCTACGATTGATGTATAAGTAAATATATATAATCCTAATCAATATTGTTGAGAATTTCTTTTTACCTAGGGAGAAAATACCGTCTTCATATTTCTAAAAGCGAATAGGTTCCCTAAGCAAAGAACTGTATATCAGTCAGTCTTCCATCTACATGCAATCAATTTTTCTACCTCATTTTCTGGCAATTTATTTTCCGATGTTCCTATATTGGTATGCATGACTAAAATATCGTTACAGAGTTTGCCAGAAAAAAATCATATTTATACTCTATTTATACACACCAAAGTTTAATTAGTTTTGGTTAAAGTGTGAGGTAATCTTGAGTTCCTATCAAATTTCGTAAGAATTTGAAAGAGGTATGCCGATTTACATGTTATTAGTATGATATAGAGCATCGTTTGTCAACTTGGACTTGGACTTGGACTTAAACAATAAACATTTTATGAGAAAAAAATCATTTATTATAAACATTTTATTTACAATAAGTACACTTGTAAAGAAAAGAAATTAATGTTTTTCATTTAAAAGCTTTTCCATACGTGAATCTACGTTAGAAACACATAAAAGCAATTGTTTTCGAGTGATTAGAGACGATTTCTGTATTTAGTTTTTAACACAACCATAGACAAAAACCCTTTTCACGAGATTAGACGTGGCGAAAAGGATTAATATTTTCAGTGCTTCTGTCACAAAATTTCCATATTCATTTCGACGAGCAAGTCAAAACGTATTTAAATATTCAGACGTAAATTTTAGTTGTAGCGTTTTGTCGGCAGATATTTCGGTGAGCTGGTCGTGAATCTCACCTGGTAACGTAGCAGCGGCAACAACGTTTTCGCGAAAAGGGCTGAGTACCCATCTCTTCGAGAAATACGAGGGTCACCCATCATATTTTTACAAAATCCGGGAAAAAAACTTAATTTTTGGGAACAAAATATTTTAGTGTTTTTCAAAATATTCGCCTTTATGGTCTATACACTTTTGCATGTGTACGACCCAGTTCTCAAAACATTTTTTCCACTCTGAAGGTTGTATCTCAGAAACAAGGTTTTCAAAGGCTTCGACTGCTTCTTGAGGTGTTGAAAATCGCTGTCACGCATTTTTTGTTTCACAGTTCGGAACAAAAAGATATCATTCGGCGACAAGTCAGGTGAATATGGACAATGAGACATTATTTCAACTCTTTTCTCCTTCAAATTGTCAACTGTTAAACGTGCTGTATGGGAGCTCGCATTGTCGTAATGAAGAATAATGCGATGTCTTCAGTTGTTCTTCCTGATTTCGTCTATAACTTTGGCAAACAAATTACTCTATACCATTCAGCGTTAACGGTTTTTCGATTCTCTAAAGGAATTGTTGCGATGTGTCCTGTACAGCCGATCATTTTGCTTCTTTTATCGTTAACGATAGAGAGGAATGTTGAAGTTGGTTAAATCCTATTTTCAAAAAATCGCCACAAAGATAGATAAAAATATTAGAAGAACACTAACAGCTTGTAAGGCACATACCTTACTTAATTGCATTCTTGCGCTAACGATTTTCCATACTTTAAAGGCAATTTTTCTTATTTTTCGATTTATTCCAAGTATACAGCTTGCTAAGGAGTGTTGTAGAAAGTTAATATTGAAAATGGTGTTGTAGTACATAGAGAGTGTAAAGAGCCATCGTAAATTGTTATTAGATGGTCATTTCTACATCAAAGATAAACAAATTGATACGAAGATATACTGGAGGTGTGAAAGTTATAAAAAATTCAAGTTTAGTGTTCGTGTTATATCAGTGGAACACAATATTACACAAGAAAGTGGCCAACATAACCATGCAGCTGATGCTGAAGAAATAGAGGCAGCTCAAATAATGCAAAATGTTAGAGAAGATTCAAGACGTACCCAGGACGCTCCACACTTCATCGCAAGCATCTTTAGGATTATCACAGGCAGCGTCAGCAAAATTTCCAAAAGTGGACAACATGAAAAGAATTATACGAAATATTCGAACTAAGCATGATGCTGCTCCGGCTATACCTGATAATCAAAGAGAACTTGTGATCCCAGATTCTAGACCCGCTGACGATCGAATATTAATTTTTCTACAAGAAGGAACTTGCGGTTATTAGCTCAGCCTATGCATTGGTGCGTAGATTATACGTTTAAAACTGTGCCACACCTATTTTGCCAATTATATAAAATCCATGAGTTGCAATATAACGATGCTATACATAAATATATGCCCTACTGCCAGATTAAACCGAAGAAACTTACACTCGATTGCTTACATGTTTGAAAGACATTGAACCGACAGTTTCACCAATAAGCATACTTATGGACTTCGAATTAGCGATGATAAATGCAGTGCCTGCAGCATTTCCGCAAACCAGGCAACGGGGATGCTTTTTCCATTTTGCTCAGTGTTGTTTCCGTCACATCCAGTCAGAAGGACTTGAACGTCGATATAAAGCAGAACTTGAATTTGCCCTAAGAATGCGATTGTTGCCTGCTCTGTTAGTCGTCTCTGCAGCAAATGTAGTAGATATCCTTGAACAGTTGTGCTGTGCGAAGAAAATGTTATTCCACAAGAAGCTCAAGGTGTGCTAGAATAATTTGAGGATACGTGGATAGGAAGCCCTCAACGACGTCACCGTCGCCCGCCGCGTTTTCCTCATGTTATGTGGAATTGTTTTGATGGTGTGAATGAAGATTCACCTAGAAACAACAATTCCGAGGAAGGATGGTATCGAGGCTTTGACCAGCAAGTTTCTTCAAGCCATCTAAATATTTGGAAATTTATTGAAGCGCTGCAGAGAGAGAGCAGAGTCTTAACGAACTCAAAATAGAGCAATATGTAAATGGTGAAGAACCACCCAGATGCCAAAAAAGGTACCGGGATTGTTCTGACAGAATAAAGTGCCTTGTCAGTAACTTTGATATTCAGAGAAACATAGTCGATTATTTACGTGGGATTGCGCATAATTTTAATTTTTAATATTAGTAGATATGTAATTGGGTAGGATATATCTATTAAGTATTGTATGATTTACTATAATATACCTAAAATAGAATCAAAAACAAAAAAAAACTTCTAAACACGCCAGCAGTTTATGCTGCCACTCCTAAGCCTGAATAAAGTGTGAAGGGAAGTTGATGCTATTGTTAATAAAAGTAACCGTAACATATTTTCAACCAAGTGATTGTTGGTCTATTACTGCTTCGGTCTGGTGACGTTTCGGTTTATTGCTATTCGATCAATTGAGTTCGGCCAATTGGTTTCGGCCTATTGAGTTTGGTCTACTCGCCGTGAACGATTTCAGCTTGTCCCTCGTACAAATAATACAAGTATGCATAAACATATTTGTATCTGTACTCATGGACATACTCCAAGTATTTAACCAGTGGACACTTCAACCACAGAACCACAGAACAAACGTTACTTCATGACTTATGAAGTCGTAAGACAGAAACGCATGTGGCTATGGTTGAAGTGCCACCGGTTTAATACGTGGTGTATTTTCATGTGTACAGATACAAATATGTTTATGCAAATTTATATTATTTGTATAATTTTAATATATATTTTTAGAACTTATTTAAAATATACGTCTACAAAACTATATAGCAGTAAAAAAATTTTAATATTAATGGTAAAACACGTAAGCTAGTGTTTATTCCGCTCGCGTTGTTTTACTTTTGCGTTAATTATTGCTGATGTCGCATTCGAAGTTCTTGCTTTGTAAATACCATTTCATTTCCGGAATGTGTAATTTAAACTTCACAGAGTGTTACGCATATAATAAAATCTTATAAGACGTCGCCACTGTAAAATGTAGTAGAAAAATTAATACTACTGCAATTACGGCCGCTTTTATAATATATTTAAACGGTCTCTTATTTTTTAAAATGGCTTTTAGTGAAATATTTCGTCTCATAATTGCCATTTAGCTTAAAAGTTTGTTTTAAATCGGCTCTTAGTTAAAAGAAGAAATCTGGCCATTTAGTTGATTTAAATGACCATTTAACCTACAAATAACACATGGGCTGTCATTTATAACTGCGAACGTTAGTCAATATGAATGAATTTTATACCTCCTCGTCAGACTCCAGTTCCACTTCCGAAGACGACGAAGATATTTTTGTAAGAAGAAGAAAGATTTATAAGGAAAGAAAAAATTATTTTGAAATAAACGACGACATAGATTTTTTCGATAGATTCAGATTAACAAAGCCCACATTTACATTTATACTAAATGAATTTGAACGTGAAATACAGTCGGCTACGAATAGGTAGAACATATATTTAGATATATTGTTATAGTTATATAAATTTTTTTTTTAGAGGTGGATGCTTAAAACCTGTTATTCAACTATTGCTTACACTTTGCTTTCATGCTTCTGGAAGTATGCTAGTGGCAAATGCAGACTTTGTAGGTGTGTCAAAAGCTTCTGCTAGTCGAATTATCACCAGGGTCGGTACAGCCATAGCGAGGTTGAGCAATAGATATATTAAGATGTATGAGGAGGAACATGAGAGTGAAGAAACAGTGGTGCAGCTTTATAGAATAGCTAGCTTTCCAAAGGTGATTGGTGCTATTGATTGTGCTTTAATTAAAATACAATCTCCAGGTGGTGACGATGCAGAAATTTTTAGATCAAGGAAAGGATTCTTTGCATTAAATGTGCAAACTGTTTCAGATGCTAGACTTAAAATACGAAACATTGTATGTAGATGGCAGGGCTCAGTTCACGATCAGACCATTTTCAATAATTGCAACTTAAAAATGGAGTTTGAAGATTTACGATATGGGAGGTATTTGCTAATTGGAGATAGTGGATACCGCCTTGAACGATATTTAATGACAAAGTTAGAAACAACAAGGTCGCCTGCAGAGATTCTAAATAATGAATCAATTATTCGTACCAGGAATGTTGTGAAACAGCAATATGGTGTATGGAAAAGGCGATTTCCTATTTTGTCATTAGGAATTCGCTTAAATGTAAACACAGCAATGGCAGTAATAGTTGCTACCGCTGTATTGCACAATATAGCATTAGACATGCAAGAAGATATTCCTTTAGAATGGAATATTGTAGATGTGCATAATTTAAATAATGAAGCAGAAAATGATAACATTATTGAAAATCAATCAGGTCGCCAAGTGAGGCAGTTATTAATTACAGAACACTTCAACAGATTGTAAATCTTAAATTATAACGGAATGTTTTTTATTTATAAATTTGTATAATATATACATTATCAATATTAGTTTTTATTAATAAATTAGTATAAAATATATATTTATCTGATTAGTTGTTAATTTCAGAGCACTTGAAAAGGTTGTAAATATCAAATCCTAATGTTTATGTAAATAAATATAGCTTTTATTTTAAAATATACATTCATATTCCTTAATTATGTTTTTTTTTCAATTTCCATATCCAACAAAATCATTTTCTTTTCATGTTCCCTTTGGTTCTGTTCTATCTGCTTTTCTACAAGTATCTTTTTCATTCTGTAATACTCAGCTTTCGCTTCTATAACAGGATTTGCCAACTCGGGTCGCAAACTCTTCCTCACTGGTTTTTTTAATTTTCGAGAAACATAACTACCCCACTGTTAAATAAAATTATATAAGCATATATATTAACTAAAACAGAATGTAATATACATCATTATCAGAAACAGATTTTACTCCAGCATCAGTTATTTCCCTTGTGATTGGTGAATCATTTTTAGTGAACTGTGATTTTGGAGTGGATGTATCTTCCTATAAAATGCAACCAATAATTAACATAAATAAATTCAAGTGATGGTGATTTACGCACATAAACTGTATTCAGTACTTCTTCATTCTGTATTGTAATGGATATCTAAAATATATTTTATAATATACAAATATTACCAAACTTGAACATAAATAACTGAATAAAAGTTAAAATTAGTTACTTACAGGCTCAGATAAATATTGTTTGGCATCAATGTCATTAGAGTTATTTTCCTTACAACAAATTTCTATTATTATAACTTATATTTGCAAAACAACTTTCTTACCTGACTTTCATGAATTTCCATTAAAGGCGTGCTGCTTACATCTACACCTATATCTGTATTGATATCCTGCAAAGTAATATGATGAGATTAATTATATTATATTGCAGATGAGTGTAACAGCAATACCCTAGAAACATTGATTGTGAAATCACCATCAAAGTTTTATTGCAGCCCTAAAACAGTTTTCATATTTATTAGCTGTAGAACAGCCAATAACACTGGGTCTATTTCCAATGTATAACTGGGACCACCACCAGTTCCCATCAGATATTGCCTCCTTTGAGCAACTGTCTTCCTAGCTTCTGTTTTTAGGTTTTCATATTTAGATACTAGTTGTTGTACTGATCTTCTGGCAGATAATTTGGAATTAAAACTTTCCCCAATTTTTTCCATGCTTCTTGCTATAAATTATACCACGAATTATATATATATATATATATATATATATATATATATATATATGTATAAAAACATGATATTAACATAAATCTACCTTTTCATTACATGAAATTTTATTAGTCACTTTGTTCTCTATTATACTCGTAAATTTGCGAATTTCCTCAATTAAAAGAAGTTGATCTTCCTTAGAGAAATTTGAGCAACGCATTCTTTTGCTAGGCGTATTATTTATTCTAAAATAAAAAGAAATTAAACTACAATACATGATTTTTCTCCATAAAAATACTGTTTTAGTACATACCTGAAATAAATATTAAAATATTTTAAGAAATTTGTTCAAAGAGCACTAAAAATACAACAACACTAGTAAAACGTTAAACGACTAATGAAAATGCTTTGGATCTGACGCGCGTATATCAGTCAATTCGAATTTTCAGTATGACCAACATTACTAATTTAAGGTAAAAGTCCTTTTAGTTAAGAAGCATTGGCAATATGATTATGAGACGGTCGTCTTTAAATATAGCATTTAAGAGAGCTTTTAAGCTAAATTGCCTTTTAGATAAAATCCCTATTAAGAAAATATTATGAAACCGGCCGTTAGTCCGATAACAGTGGTTTAAAAATTGAAAATGAATTCTGTACATTAGGTGCTGCTCTGGTATTCTTATTTAGTTTAGCTCACGAAACTCGAGAACTTGCAGTAATGGACTCTTTATAGATAGATTTTCGAGAATATAAATTTTTAATTTTCTTTTTAGGGTTTCCCGGAGTAATGAATAAACCATGTCTCGAATTAAGAACCAACAATCTGTTCATAAAAGATATAGAACTTAAGATAATCAAATCGGCAATAAATACCAGTAAAATACAAATTAGTATTAGAGTGGGTGTATTTTTTAACTTGAAACTTCCAAATATCTAGAAAAATCAGCAATTCACGAAAAAATGTCCAAATTTAAGATTTAATGATGGAGGAGATTCATTAGTGCCAGAATTAGTCCTTATCTTTCTCTCTCTGTATATGCGGCGGGAGTAATATTGAAATCTTAAATAGGAACACGTATATTTTATTACATATTCGACTTCTACTGGAAATCTTGCAGGATTTGACTGAAACATTCTTTCAATTCATGATAGATGGCGTTGTGGTCGCTAAAAATCTTTTTTTCAATTTCTCGCACTGAAAACCTATGCATACGATTCTGCAATACGTTTTCTTTGTAAATAATCAAAATTAGCCTTAGAAAAACTTTATTCATTTTATAAATTTCGAATAACTTTGAAAATGTCTCCTGTAGAAATGTACATTGCTGGTGAATAAATTACTTTTAGCGTAACCTAACAACAACGACGTGTACCACTTTAGGAGTCTTATTTAACCTGAGTCTTCTCACCTCTCACGTATCAGGGTGCTTCATTTATGTAGGTTCCTTCGCCTCTCACTTATCAGAGTGCTAGGTTTCCCTTCGTCTCATCATCTTTCAATTAAGGTAAGTGCTCAAAATGACGGCCTTCGACTTCAATGCACCTTTCAAATGAGTGTAGACAACTGAGAAGTGTATCTTCTTGAACTTCGGGACAAGCATTTCTGATTCGCTCAATAATATTTTCACGTGTTGTCGGTACTATTTACTGAAACAGCTCTACCGCTCCAGTGACGATTGAAATTATGATCAAGTACTTCAAGTGCTGCCACCGAATAGTGTGCTGGACAACCGTCATGTTGAAACCACTTAGCCGACCTTTTTCGGTAGGAGAATAATGCCATTGTGCGAGAGATCGCGTCGTTTTCTTCTTAGAGAGAACCATAGTTAATTGGTCCAATAGCAGTCGCCATCACTTTGCTAGCCAATGGTTGCGTTTAGAATTGTTTGGGAGGTGGTGCGGTTGAATGACGCTATTCCATGCTAGGATTCTTGCTATCTAGGATATCATGGTCTACCTAGATCTCATCAGTTGTTATGATACGTGGAAAAAATCACCGCCTTCATACTCGTAACGAGGCAAGAATTCTCTGCAAACCTGAAGTCGTTTCGGCTGATGTTCGGCGGAAAATTGTTTTGGAACCCACTTTGCGCTAACTTCAATAAATTTAGCTTTACCGTGAAAAAGTCAAAAGTTAGTTAATGTATTTTTCACCCCAATATATCTTCCTGTCCTCCCGTTACCTACAAATTTCTCAGCTCAATACTAATCTAAGCGCGTACTCAAAATATCTGGTAAGCATTTCAACAGTTAGTACATTTTTAACCGTTGGTCTATCACAGCGTTTAGACAAATGTATTACTAACCACCGAGTGATGACGGTATAAAATCTAAATAAATAAACGTTATTAAAACAAAATGTTGTACTTAACTGTAATTGGCTTAATATTACGAGAATATTCGTCTCAATAAATTCATGTCTGAAAATTCTTTTCAAATAATCACATCTCGACAAAGCGAGATGTGTAATATAATTAAACTAAACTTTCGACACGTTTCCTTTCGTGAATTACTGAAGAATTAATGACTTGGGATAGTATTTCAAACAGGAAGAAACTTTTGTTTTAATAGAATTAGACAAAATATTCGGTTCTAAGCGAAAAACAGATATTGTACCATTAGTTTTCCATATTAATTATATATTCTTGAAATATATTTCCATTAATCTTAACTTTAATTTCCCGAAACCCGAGCTTCTGCTAAAACAAATTACGTAGAATGAGGACAGGTTAACTTATTTCCGCGATCGTCTAGAGTAAGCCAATCCAAAAAAATACATATCACATTTTGCCAACCGATGTCTTGTCAGTTTACTGTTAGTGATAAACGTGGTAAATTTGTGACAAAACGTGTTTTGTAGGCAATTTTTTTAAATTTTACCTTGCTACGAGTACCAATTAAGTGTAGGTAAATGAATAACATCGTGTGATTAAGTATCTTTAAATTAAAGAAAGGCATGTCCTTTACCGAAGTCCACGATGATATGCAAGATGCATTGGGTAAGGGTTGTTCTTTGTACGCAAACGTCTGGAAATAAAATGAACTTAGGCGTGGCAGGTGCAGCTTAGAGATCTCCGCAGTAAACAGTCAAAAAACGGCTCTAGGTTGCTACGGTGGTAATACCGTAACGATATAAAAAATATAAAAAAAAGGACATGGATTGCCCCACCTACCCACTCCTGTCAACGTCTAGCTGCCCACCCGGCTACAAAGACAGTCTCAGCCCAGGGATGGAAGACGCAGAGGTATTAAAATTCAAAAGGAGGTGGAAATGGGCGCCACCAAATTTGGTACCGCTAGACGCCGCAAATTTGTAAAATGAGATTACAAAATACAGGCAAGCCACGCAGCGGGTAAATGGCGCAATCAAGCCGTCCTAAACGAAATCAAAAGAAAAGAGTTTTCGCATTCAACTAGTCTACGCTTTATTTAGATTGAAATAACAATAAAAGCTAAACCGACAAAAATAAAATAATAAAATAGCAAAAGGTTATATTTAATATAGCTCTATTTCTTATCTGTAACGAAGTCTAAATAATAAAAAAAAAAGAAAAACAAATGCAATTACGTAGAAATTCATTCACAAGCTGGGTACTATACCCAGGAAATTATTAAACCCCATCAAAATACGTATTTGTCTGGTTCATAGTTATTCATACAAAATTGTAAACCAGATTAAAGGGCAGACCTGATATATGTCTGGTGGTCTTTGTTACATATCAAAAATAAACTAAGTGAAAATTTACAAAGTTGAATATTGGAAATAAATTAAACTAATATTGACGGTTTTATAATATTAAGAAAAAAAAGGAATGAGTGATTATAAGTAATTAATTTCATTAATTGACGTAGCAGACACTTCTTGGTGAAACATTTTGTAATTAACAAATTTAGTATAAAAAAACACACTTGGCTATTTCACAATTTTTTATTAGATATATTTCTAACATATGTTTCGGCTGTTATGCCATTGTCAAAGAGGATCTTATAACTAACTTACAATACGTGCCCTTGTAACTTTTATACCTATTTTTTAGTGCTGGGGTGATGGTTAAGACATATTTACAATCGTGTCTATTATGGGGGTGTTAACAAATTCTAACTTTGTATTTGAAATAGAAAACCAAATTAATGATAATATTTCAGACAACATAGAGAAAACACAATTAATAGAGTTATTAAAGTTAATCCTAGATCAAAATTACTTCAAATTTAATGATGATATATATTCACAAGTAGAAGGATTACCTATGGGAAATCCTCTCAGCCCAATATTGGCTAACATTTATATGCATAACTTCGAAATAGGTCTATTTAACAGAAATAACAACCTTATCAAACAAATCCTTTTCTGGGCCAGGTAGGTACGTCGATTATATAATTTGCATCTGGACAGGTACAGACAGGCAACTAACAGAATTCTTGAAATTCTTAAACTCATTAAACCCCAAAATACAATTCACAATAGAAAAAGAAGAAAATAACAAATTAAATTTTTTAGATATTTCCATATACAGAAACAATAACAATCTATCATATAAAATTTACAGAAAACCAACATTTGCAGATAATATAATACATGCGGAAGCGAAACATGATACTAAAATAAAAATGTCAACATTCCATAGTTATATACATAAAGCAACTCACATACCATTGAATACTGATGCTTTTAAAGAAGAAATAATATATATTAAAAAAATAGCAGAAAATAATGGATACAATCCCAACATAGACAAAATATTAAACCGAAAAGAACAAAAGAATATTCAGAAAAAATTCTTATATCCGGAAATAAAATAAAATAAACCCATTTGGCACGCAATTACATATATTCCCCAAATCACAGACAAAGTAAACAAAATATTAAGAAAATTAGATATTCAAATCATATGTAGCAATAAAACAAAATTAGGTACAATGTTAAATAATAACAAAGAAAAAATAGAACATATAGAAAAATCAGGAGTATACATAATAAAATGTAACGACTGTGAAGCTATATATATAGGGCAAAGTGGAAGATCCTTTAAAAAACGCATATCCGAACACATAAGAGACGTAAAATATAGTATTAAAAACACAGGGTTTTCGACACACTGTATCGAACAAAGCCATTTGCCTGATATTAATAGCTCCACCGTGTTACATAACGTAATAAAAAGTAGAAGACTAGACTTATTAGAAATACTAGAAATTAAAAAAAGCACAAAAACAAAATATAATAATTACAAATACACAGTTAGAATTTATTAACACCCCCATAATAGACACGATTGTAAATATGTCTTAACCATCAACCCAGCACTAAAAAATAGGTATAAAAGTTACAAGGTCACGTATTGTAAGTTAGTTTTAAGATCCTCTTTGACAATGGCATAACAGCCGAAACATATGTTAGAAATATATCTAATAAAAAATTGTGAAATAGCCAAGTGTGTTTTTTATACTAAATTTGATAAGTAATTAAATTGACCAATAAATGGGAGAATATAAATCTTAAATTTTAAATCACAAATTAAAAAAAATTATAAAGCTAAATCGTATTTTTAACGTGTATCTATAAGAAAGACATATCCTATACACAATTTCTACTTTGCCTAAAAATAACCAAGAAAAACTCAACGGAAAAATCTTTATACGTTTAAAGCAAAAGTTTTTTTTTGTTAAAGAGTAGCCTGTGTGCAATTACGTTGTAATTTTGAAATAAATCTTAATCGTTTAAAATATAGCAAACCAAATAAAAAAACTAGTCAATGACGTTATTAAATTAATTAAATAAGATTGATATGATGCTTAGAAATAGGTACGTAGCTACCAAGATAAAGATATTGAATATGTATAGAGAAAACTAAATCTTAATATTTTAACACGTAGAACTAAATTGAATATAATTTGCTAGCTAAATTATGATTTTGCTCGTGTTAATTACGTGTGTAGCGTGTAACAAAAAAAAAGAAATTAAACGAACCGACGGTGATGAAGTTAAAAAAAAACAATAGAAAATCTTAGCGTGTGT
Source organism: Melolontha melolontha (assembly GCA_935421215.2). Classification (NCBI taxonomy): domain Eukaryota; kingdom Metazoa; phylum Arthropoda; class Insecta; order Coleoptera; family Scarabaeidae; genus Melolontha; species Melolontha melolontha. The sequence goes on along the minus strand of OW285237.1, from coordinate 17,882,894 downwards.
GTCCGTCTCCGTAGGGGAAGAATTAACTTTGATTGCTCTGTCACATGATCCTTGGTAGCAAGTCACGGTAAAAACCCCTACGGTAGGCCGGGAAAAGCAACGTGGACATTACAACGACTTGGAGTACGACGGTCGCACAGGCTATAAAACCATCTGTTATAGAGATCCAGAGAAAGAAAAACAGAGTAAAAATTAAAGCAAATAAATTGATTTCAAAATTACGTACCAGATCAGTTCGGATGGTTTATTATAACACAATTATATCTTGTTTGTGAGAAACGATTCGATTCTCTTCAAAAAAGATTCCCTATGGGTAATTGATGCTTTCAACCAAAATAACCTGTTGCTAAAAATCCCTGAAGATAAGAGGCTACGAGCGATACTCTACATAAAGAGAATAATGAAGCTCTACAAATCAGCAAACACATGTTGCCAAACCGTCAGATTCCTATAGAACAAGTGATTGCAAGTATCGAAACCTGGATTACATATTTTGAACAAGGGCCAAAAAACTTCAAAAAATCGGTAAGAATTTACAGCAGCACAAACACTAGTCAGTTAATAAGGAATGGAATATCATTGAAACTCTCAGATCAAAGTTATGAATCTAATTGCAGAAGGTCCATATGTAGAAATTAAGAGGAACCCGTTACTTAAAATGATAAATGACACTAAAGATGCGTTGAAAAAATGCCCAATATTAATAACTTGTACACAAAAATATAAATGAAATGTTGGTAAACCTTTAGTACCAAGAATTTATTGTTTGCCGAAGATACATAAACTAAGTAACTCGATGAGACCTACCGTTTCTGGTATTAACTCACCGACTTACTTGATTTTCAAACGGTTAGTGAATGAATTTAAAAATTTATCTGTGAAACCAAAAAGTTTGTCAGTTAGAAATTCCTTAGAATTTTCAATTAATTAAAGATTTTGAACTGGAAGACTCGGTACCTATTCAAGAAACTTTGAAATATTTAGAGGACTTGCTTTATAAGAATAACATTGAACCTTTAAAAGTAAAGGAATACATGAGATTGACAACTCTTTGTATGGCGCAAAATTGTTTCCAAGTTGGAGAAAAATCTTATGAATAGAAACAAGGCACAACAATGGGTAATTGCCTATCTCCTTTCATAGCTACCTTATTTATGAGTCAACTTGAAGTAGAATTTAAAAATAACGCTAGATATTTTCCAAGAGTCTGGACCAAGTACGTAGATGACATTCTCGCGATTTTTGATACACGGAAATGTGAACTGGGCATGTTTGTTAAACAGTTAAATTTGAAATTTCATGGCGGAAAAGGAAAACAATGAGAGGATACCATTTTTAAATGCACCAGTAATTAGAAATAAGCATAAAATAGAAATCTACATTTTCCGGAAAGAAACTAATGTTAACAGATTCATCACCGCAAATTTCAATCGTAGTTTTCAACGTAAGACACCTTTTTTTAATTTCTTATCGGTTACTAAATTTTCCGTTAACGAAGGATAAATACGAAATAAAACTAGATTTAATTAAAAACATCACGAAATAATTAACAAAATGATCAGAACGAATTTAAAAAAGACAATCGGCGAATCCACAAGTTTGATATCTCAACTTAACCAGAAGAAAAAGTACATGTGTTTACCATACTATCCAATAACGAAAAACATTAATAGAGTTGTTAAAGAACAAGGTCTACAAGTTGTGTTTCGGTCCGAAAACACCATCATAATCTCCTAGGCAGTACCAAAGATAAAGTTAATTTGAATTTGAAATCAGGTATATACGAAATTAATTGCGGCGATTGTAATTTGAAACGTTCAATAATAACCCGTTTTAAAGAACACATCACATATTAAATTTAATAGACCAGAAGAATCGAACGTGGTATACCATACATTAAACACGGATCATAACTTGTCGGTAAAAGGGTTAAAACTCATATCGTTAAAAACAAAATTAATACTTTTAACTCGGACTACGGTCCTAGCCCATACAGCTACCTTTTTCCGTTCTTAGAAAAGTAGATAGAAAAAGTCGAGAGCGTGAGAATAATCACCTGGTATTGCCGTTTTCTTAAGAAGGGTAAGTCAACGTAATTTTAGTTTATGTATTTATTTTATTTTAAGGTCAGTGTATACGTGGACGCTGTTGTAAAGTTGTGCGCGGTTCTATGTGTAATATTTACTGTGCAGCATGTTCGACACTTTAATTAGTGGTTTTACTTACTGCTGATGACAACTTAGTTGTTAAAATACTTATTTAGGATGCGATTATTAATTGTGGTATGAGATTTGATACCTTTTTGGAGTTTTTACTTAACCACAGTCTCCAAAGAAAGCCTTTTTACAACTTTTATCACAATTTCTTTTTCATTTGTCATTATACTGTGTGTACTATTTTCAGTTAAAAATAAAGCTCCAATTTTTTAATCACCCTGTATAGTCCGGACTTGGCTCCGAGTGATTATCATCTCTTTAGGTCACTCAACAAATTCTTGTATGGTAAGTAATTTACCCCTAATGAGTAAGTGAATGACGCAATGCAAAATATGCTACATCGTCAACCGAAAGAATTTTTTTCGACTGGAATATAGAAGCTACTGGAACGATTAGACAAGTGTATTTTAAGGGAGTGTTGTTACTTGGAAAAATTATATTTATAACGTGTGTTCATTTGAAAAGTCAATCTAGGTTACTTTGAAATTTTGATAGAATAAGACGCAAATATATTAGTATGTGTTTGCTGTTCCGTAAACGTAAATCCAAATGACATTTGATAATGTCAATCACAAATATCAGTTAGCGCATAAAATAATCGTGCGTCGATTCTGGTTTAAATAAATTGCTTCTCAGTTTTAAAATGGCTTTCACTTTAGAACATAAAATTTTTTTAGTCCAGACTTATTTTCGAAGTGGTAATAAAATTGATGGTTTATGGGTTTATTCAGTTCAAGATTGCATGGTAGAATTTCAAGTTGAGTTTCCACATTTTGTAATAGATTATATACAATTTAAGAATACTTTGGATAAAACTTTAAAACTTTTTTCTGAAACTAGTAGCCTCTTAAGAAAATCAGGCAGCGGAGCAGTTATGAAACGTACACCTCAAGTTGTCAATCATCTGTTCGAAATTTAAGTCAACAAATAAACCTTTCTGTTGGTACAACTCACAAGTTATTAAAAAAAGATATGCAACTTTATCCATACCGTGTCACAGCAGTACAAGAATTGTTAGAAATTGATTACCCACGTAGACTACAGTTTTGTAATTGGTTTGTAAATAGGAACAATAATGGAGAACTTTCGCAAAGAGTCATCTTTACTGATGAAGCCTGGTTTTATAAAACGAGATACCTAAATTCACAAAATACAAGAATTTGGTGTAGTGAAAATCCACATGTAATTAATGAAGAATCCAGAGAAAATTGGTGTTTGGGCAGCGATAAGCCAAAAGCGAATCATTGGTACCGTACGGAAACTTTACAACCATTTGTCAATCGGTCGCATGATGATGAACTTCAAAACGCATATTTCCAACAAGATGGAGCCCCTTGTCACTGTACTGCAGAATCTTTAGATTACACAGGTCTGCAAAAAAAAAATATTTTCAACTGCATGAGATATTTTTGCTGAATTATATGTTTTAAGGTACGCTGATTTCAAATATAACTTCTATTACTCTCCATCACGTATAGCTTTTTTGCAAAATAAGAACACAATAATGAGCAAAATCAACTATTTATTACAACAAACACACAGCATAATATTTATCAAAACCTATCAACCATTATTTTTCTTATTTAAATTTATACACAACTTTATGTTTACTCTTTTTCCTTGTGAAACCTTTTCTTCTTTTCTTAGATGCTTCTCCGAACTCGTTTTTGGTTTCCTTCTTTGGTTTCTCGCCAACAGTAGTCCGCTAACATACTGACATTCCATCTTCTTTGGTAACGTCTCTCGATATCATGTACATCCTGGTGAAATCTTTCACCTTGTTCTTCATTGTAGGCACCCAAGTTTTCAGGAAAATATTCAATATGGGAGTGTAAGAAGTGAACTTTTAAGCTCATATTGCACCCTTGAGCTTTATACGCTGTCAGCATGCGCTGTACAATAGTTTTATATTCGGGATCCTTAGTATTGCCCAAAAACTTCTGCACTACATTTTTGAAAGAATCCCATGCTTCTTTTTCGATTTCTCCCATTGATTCAGGAAAGAGGGGATTAGACAAATGTTTTCTTATGTCGGGGCCAGTGAAAACTCCTTCTTTTAACTTTGCTTCAGACAATTTCGGGAACTTGGAACATATATATCTAAAACAATCCCCATCTTTTTGCAGTGATTTTACAAACTGCTTAATTAGCCCCAATTTAATATGAAGAGGTGGCAGTAAAACCTTTTCTGGCGAAACCAAAGTGGTATTGATAACGTTTTTTCTCATCAGGAGTTAAACCGTGTCGTGGTGGCCAGTCAATTTTTGTCCAGTGTAGCTCTCTGGCAATCCCACAAACATAGAAAACAAGGGAATTTTGTATAACCTGACTGTTGACCCAACAACATTGTTAGTATTTTCAAATCTCCACAAACCATCCATTGATGTTCTTGATATTTGATTTTCTCAAGAATCGTAGCTAAGTCATTGTAGTTTTCTTCCATATGAACTGAGTGTCCCATTGGAAGAGATGCAAATACATTTCCATTATGCAGCAAGACTGCTTTGAGGCTAGTTTTGGATGAATCAATGAATAAGCGCCATTCTGATGAATCATATTATATTTCAAAGCATTTCATGAGCCCACGAACATCATTACAATAAACCAGATTTCCCTCTTTAGTGAAATACTGAGTAAATTCTCTCTTTCGATGTCTGTACCAGGAAAATGAGGTATCAGATGATAAAAAGTTTTTGTTTTTTAGCCTTGAATCCAGCAATTCGGCTGTATCTTTTGAAAGACCCAAGTCTCTGACTAGGCCATTGAGCTCAATCTGAGAAAAAAGTTGATGTCCTTCGTCAACTGAAAAATCTGAGTCCTCTGCATCACTCTGGATGTCATCTAAATTAGGAGGTGGGTGCGGAACTGGTATTTCAGAGCTATGGGACACTGGACGAATAGCTGAATCAAGGTTAGGATAAGATATTTTCTTTTTATTTTTCGTATTAAATCCTTTCACGTCTACCGAACAGAAATAGCAGTCGGTTGTGTGATTTTTCTGTTCACGCCATATCTTAGGAATGCCAAAACGAAATGCAGTTTTCTTACCCTTAAACCACAAGCGCAGATCTTCCTCACATCTTCTGCACACCTTATGAGGAGCCCATGCTTGTCTTGATCACCAAGTATTAATTTGAAGCAAGCAAAATAAACCTTCTTCACAAAATCACTTATATTTCTTTGTTGACTTTTCACTGTATATTCACCACAAATATAACAGAAGCTGTTCGGAGAAATTACACAACCTCTATAAGCCATAACACACATATAAAAACAAGAGCACAGTAGCGTTTGAATGCTGGATGTCAACTGAGTGTGACACGATAATAATGCAACCGTCTGCCTAACACCAGAAATTCTTTATTCCCCCCCTCCCCCCCTTTCACTAAATTTTTTACGTCCATTATTTTTCTCTTTATTCCCAGATAAATATACTATTAAAATTAGGGTAAGAAATCTTAATTTTAATTAAATTTAAGTAGTAAATTTGAAGTTTAAAAAATAAAATACAAAATCTTAACTAAATAAGAATTTTACACAAAATAAAAATATAAAAATTAGTATTGTAAAAAAAATTGATGAAATAGAATTTTTCGAATATTTTTTTCGGTTTTAGGACATCAAAATCTATAAGAAAATGTATAAAAAACCCATGCAGTTTTTTACTTGCAGACCTGTGATTATTTAAGAGAATTTTTTGATGAGCGTATAATTAGTCGAAATACTGAAACTGCCTGGCCTGCACGTTCATGCGATTTAACATCTTGCGACTTCTTTTTGTGGCCTTATCTAAAAAATAACATATTTCGAACACCTATATTGAATTTGAATGATATGCTACAGATAATCGAACAGAAATGCATGGAAATTAATAACAATCCAGTAATGCTGCAGAATATCATCAGAAATTTTGAACGGAGGATTTTAAAGTGCATTGATCTGAAGGACAACATTTTCAACATTTGTTATAGTTTTCAATTAATACCTATTATTTGTATGAATGAAACTGTCAAAATATACGACTTCGCAGCTTAATTAGAAATTTTAATTTACGACATACTTCAAAATGTTCTCAGTAAATCACATGCTACTAGATTGACTTTTCAAATGAACACTTGTTATGTAGTTTGTATCTACCAGAAAAAAAATCAAATGTAGGTCAAATTTGAATCATCCTATTAATTCTACAAATACTACTTGGAAAATATTCACTTATTTTCGTTTCATGAAAGTCCTGTTTATGCTAATGGAAATACAAATCGAAAATACTTCTTTATGATAGAGGTGATTTTTCATAGCAAAAGAGATGCATAATAAAAGAACCGTGCTTCCCCGGAGTACATGAGAGCAGAAAGGTCAATCGTTCCATTTGACCTTACGTCGAATGCACACTCCGTCCGGTTTATTCCAAGGGCTTTCGCAGTCAGCACCACCACCGATCATCACCCCCAATCCGGATTTCATTCAGGCAGTACTGAGATATATCTCACTCTGTTCACTGCGTCTTTTCTTTCCTTACCACGATATACCGAATCTGTTTCACAGATGACAAAAGGGCAATACCTTTCAGGTCTTCGGATGTCTTTCTCTGTCCTTTTTCCCATTTTATTTTGTATATTCTTCCATTTCACGATATTTTTACCACGCGTTCGGCTTAATCCACGGTCACGCTAACACAAAAAAAGAAGGAAATTCCATGAATATATTTGTTCGTTCAAATATGATATTTTTTCTCTCTTTTTCGAAAAGTTTCGAAATGTCATCTGTAGTAGTTTAGGCCTCTGGTACATTCCGCGTGTATACGTGCCAATAACGCCTGCAGAATCGTTTGAAATGCCAGCCGTCACGTTCGTACCAGTGCCTGGAGTGAATTGAACGAGTTGAATAAATGCGAAGAGAGAAGGTGCATAAAGTCACGGTTTTATTAAAGTATAGAGCGGAGATGATTTGCGAGGATTTCGAATATTTCGTCTGCTGCTCACATCTGCTTCTCCTCTCTTTTGTTCCGAGCCTAGAATTGAGAGGACCTCTCACAATAGAATAGGAATGAAATTGTTTGCTTGACGTTGGAATTATTCGAATGATGTGACAGGTGGATGCAGAAAAAATCATTCGTAAAGACCGTATTCGGATACAATGGTTGAAAGGAGATTAACTTGCCAACAAAATAAAAAGTCTATTGTTGCGAAAGGCGCTATTTTCTGCTATATAGAATGTCTGTGGCGAATGACGTCATAGAGAGAGTTTTAATAACAATTGAACTAAAAAGAATTAAAAAGTTCACTACAAGATAGAACGTTGATAAGTATGTGCTCACAATGCAGAGGTGTTTCAATTTAATTTTAACTTGGTCCCATTCTTTTTAATCCAGATATGCCTAAAAACTTTCGGGGAAAACATCTGCCATAATTTTGAAAAAGTATTTTATTCATGGGATAGCATAAATTTTTTACTGTACTATATACAACATGTCCAAAAAATCAACGTTATCCCTTGGAGAACCGATAGGTCAGCTCATAACTAGCCGAAATAACTAAATATGATCTCAGTGAAAATGTGCCACAGCTGCAAAATTTGATATTCTAAGTTTCTGATTTTAAAATGGAACTTTGGATAACTTTGCTGTTGATAACGATCTAAAATAAAACTAATATGTTGCCATTTTGGTAAATATTAGTTTTGACAGTTCATATTTAGCCGTCGTGGAGTAAATACTTGTCAAATTTATTATGGATAAAAATTCGATAAACCAACATGTTTTAATTGTTAAAACATTTTATGCAATCATCGATTTCTGTAACGATGCCAAAGTTAGGTGTACTTTTTGGGAGAAGTAACGTACTATGTATCGTGTAGTGAAAGATTTCGAAGAAAGACAGTCTGTTGCTGATAGGCTCAAGCTTGAACCACAATGTATGGCAAGATTGCCTAAGAATATTGCTGATGTTCAATTAAGTGCTCTAAACAATCCACCGACCTCAATTCGACACCGTACTGTGTTTACGAAGAACAACTGTGGCCACCATTATGCAGGAGAATTTGAAATTGTTCCCATTTAAAATTCAATTAACATAAAAGCTTCTTCCACAAGACCATTTACACCGCCTTACATATTGCAGTGGATTTTTCCCCGCAACATTTTTGAAAAACATTATTATATATTGAATTAATAATTTTTGATGCCAGTGTATATTTTTGTGGAATTATCTATGAATACTGATTTTATTTTGATGTATTATACTTTTATTTGACTTGCGTTGTTATAGTACGTCGATTTCCTGGATATTTCCGTTAGACACTAACTGTTATCTCAAGTGACAAGACGTATTTGTATAAGATATAAATCTTTATATTTTATCTTAGTTTATTAGCTTCGTGATCTTTATTTAATTAGTTGATGTGCTCGAATTCATTATCGTTATTTTAGTACGAGTTTGCTGATCTTGTAGTTTAATTTTATGCGTTCTTTTTGCTTGGGGTGTCTCGTGAAAAAATATTTTTTCATATAAAAGTAAGTTAAAATATTATTACTAATTTATATTATCATTATTTAATTTGTATGCATTTAATATTGTAGTTTCAACTGTGAATGTTTGATTTATATATATTAATCGTAGTTGATACAGATGACAAAGAAAGTTTTTTAAGGTTTCTCGTACTTTAAAATTTTGTTCGCTTGGTGTTCAAGGGCAATTTTTTGTTATTTGCGTCTGCGCATGTGTTAGAGATTTGATTCGGGTCTGTCAGTTCTAGTTGTTTACATTTTTGAAGTTGTGTATCTGGGGTGAAATTAAAAGACTTCTTTGAAATTTATTAGTTTTAACTTTGCTCGGGATTCATATAAGGAAGTTTAATTATACGCAACGTTCAATACTCGTATAATAATTTTACCGTAATTAATTTTGTTTAATGATGCAAAATTAGTCTTTATACTACATAAAGACAATTTTTTTAATTTTTTTTTTAACTCCTGTATTAAAATATCCTTTAAATTCATTGTGTTTTTGAATTCTACCTTTTTTCTTTTGTGTTTTTGAATAACTTAAAGACTTTATTAAATATTTTCTCAAACAAGTTTTGAGTGGCGTCCACTATAAGAATAGTTAACTAACATTATTGTGTTTTCCACGTTTTCCATTGGAAACCCGGAGAGGAAAGCAGTCTCATTAAAAGAAAAGTAACCGACTGAGTATCTAAGCTGGACAGAGTTGGTGTGAATAGTGGTGCATCCAATTTCTAACTCACTATTCATAGCATATATAGCTATATAGCTAATAGTTGTTCTTAGTAATGTTTTGCACTTTCAATGGGTCACAGAAAATACATAGTTTTTGAATTTTGTTCTTTGTAAATTATTTTTATTCAAAATTCGATACGCAATTCTGTTGTCAGCATTACTTTTGTTACAGCAGTAGTTGCTGCCGGTTATCAAACCGTTCATCACATTCACTCTGTTCACTCTGTTGTGCATTGACAGAAACATATTAACTGCATATGCGTGTGCTACTTGTGCAGCTAAGCCCACGTACCAAATTGTTTGAAACTCACGGATCGTTTACAGAAACAAACCTATTGCGGATACAAGGCCTATGGGCTATGAATCATCAAGCTCTCGAGTCCGCCCTCTGGTTATTGCATTGACAGACACTAAACGAAAACACATTATATAAGAAGAGATCTTTTTTTCTTTGTATTTCAAACAAATACATAGAAGAAAAAATGACAAAATATAAGAAACTTAAATAAAATTTAAATCATTGGTACCTATAATATGCCAAGACAAATTTATTCGCGATAAAGAGGACATGAAATAAAAGTTCCAAAAAAATAAAATATAAATTTCAACCAGTATAAACAGCAAAAATATTGTTAAATACTATGAGACAAGTATCTAATAATATGCATTCTACTTACGTACAATAGTACTACAAAATCTAAGCCTTTAACCTCCTCTGAAATGCGAAGCAGTTCCTCGTCTGCCAGAGGTCTAGTTAGATCAGATTTCTTCCTTTTAGAACAAGTGGGGCGTTCAATATCGTCCAGCATTTTACTATTGTTATTCGAATAAACACCAAAGAAAAAGGCAAGCCGAGCACGTTATAATGCCGAACAAAGCTTCACTTACAATACCGACACGTTCACACACCTTATTAGCAGATGCCGTACTGAAATATTTAGTATAGAAACAAGGTCCTAACAAACTCTTATGAGAGCCACCGACACCACGCGCCAAAGTAGCTTTGGCTTGTATGAGAGCCACCAGCAGCGAACGTGTTAAAAAAGTTTTGCTTTACATTTATTACCTGCTAAACGACTTGCATTTTTTGGAGCGATTGCTCTACAAATGAAACAGACATGCAATATACATATCTGTAACTGTACACATGGACAATACACCTCGTATTTTCAGCATTTACTTCTGCTTACGACACATGTTTCTGTCATCTATAATAGGCGTCATCAGTTAAGCTAGTGGAGCAATGTAATACAAAGTAATACAAATCTGTAAAAAACAGATTTGTATCTGTATGTACATTTAAGCTGAAATCACCTACAAGACATAGCAAATTGTGTCCTATCAGGTGGCACTATATAATCAGTGACATCTGACGACGAAAGAGACTATGCCGAAAAAGGCGACCTTTCCCTTGACCAGCTAAGCTGGTACATACGAGAAGAAAATACGTATATAGGTGTAGTCCATTAACACGAGCCAGATGGCAGTAAATATACAAAAAGGTTTAAGTGTATCAATACGTTATGCACGTATAACGCATTTGTTACAAATGAAACAGACATGCAATATACATATCTGTAACTGTACACATGGACAATACACCTCGTATTTTCAGCATTTACTACTGCTTAAGACACATGTTTCTGCCATCTATAGGCGTCATCAGTTAAGCTAGTGAAGCAATGTAATATAAAGTAATACAAATCCCTTAAAAACAGATTTGTATCTGTATGTACATTTAAGCTGAAATCACCTACAAGACATAGCAGTTACAGATATGTATATTGCATGTCTGTTTCATTTGTAACAAATGCGTTATACGTGCATAACGTATTGATACACTTAAACCTTTTTGTATATTTACTGCCATCTGGCTCGTGTTAATGGACTACACCTATATACGTATTTTCTTCTCGTATGTACCAGCTTAGCTGGTCAAGGGAAAGGTCGCCTTTTTCAGCATAGTCTCTTTCGTCCGTCAGATGTCACTGATTATATAGTGCCACCTGATAGGACACAATTTGCTATGTCTTGTAGGTGATTTCAGCTTAAATGTACATACAGATACAAATCTGTTTTTTAACAGATTTGTATTACTTTGTATTACATTGCTTCACTAGCTTAACTGATGACGCCTATAGATGGCAGAAACATGTGTCTTAAGCAGAAGTAAATGCTGAAAAGACGAGGTGTATTGTCCATGTTACAGATATGTATATTGCATGTCTGTTTCATTTGTAACAAATGCGTTATACGTGCACAACGTATTGATATACTTAAACCTTTTTGTAGCGATTGCTCTATTAAGATAACTAACAGAAAAGAATGTGTTTGTTAGGATAATCTGAACTGTACTGAAAACCCAGATCATCAAGCAAAACTAAGTTGTAAATCTCAGATACATAGAGTTTACTATCTACCGTGACTTGAAGACCAAAGACGAAACCCTTTGGCACCTTTAGCTTCTCAGAGGAGTTGCGAAATAAAACAGAGATTCACTTCCGAATGCAAAAAATTCATAAATAAGTTTCATGTTCAAATTTCTTGCATTTTTCGCGAAGTAATGTAAATATAAATATGCGTTCTATATATTACGACGCTAATTTATTCGAATTTTTTATAGAAAAAAATTCGCCCTTAAGTAGGATTCGAACCCACGTGCATGGCTTGCCGGGCCATCGCTTTAACCACTAAGCTATCAAAGGCAGTGATTTTGAATCTTTGTGGGGATGCCTTGAGTTGCATCAAGGAAACAGATGATATATATCTTGCTCGTAGTAGGCCGTTGTGCAAATTTGTTGCATTTTTCGCGAAGTAATGTAAATGTAAATGTGCTTTCTACACATTACGACGCTAATTTATTGGAATTCTTTATAGAAAAAAAATCTGCCCTTAAGTAGGATTCGAACCCACGTGCATGGCTTGCCGGACAATCGCTTTAACCACTAAGCTATCTAAGGCAGTGATTTCGAATCTTTGTGCTTTCTGCGAATGCAAAAAATTTGCACAACGGCCTACTACGGCCAAGATATATCATCTCTTTCCTTGCATCCCCGCAAAGATTCTAAATCACGGCCTTTGATAGCTTAGTGGTTAAAGCGATGGTCCGGCAAGTCATGCACGTGAGTTCAAATCCTACTTAAGGGCAAATTTTTTTCTATACAAAATTCGACAAAATTAACGTCGTAATATATAGAAAGCATACTTACAGGTTTCATGTTGTAGTAATTTTAAATGATTTTTATATTTTCTAATGTAAATCATTCTCATACTTTCTTTAAATTTATATTTATTCCAGAGTTCCAATCGGGAATGATATGTTTTCTTTATTAACTTCACACTCGGTCGGAAATATGTATATTTTGTCAATGATATTCAAGCCGATTATTAAAATTTAATTTGAAAATAAAACACGATCGATACGAAATAATTAAAGAGGTTCTAAGTTATTTAATTATTGGTGACGTGATTGGTCGTTACAGAATCCAGGGGCCGTCAAAATTTCGGAACATGTTAACACATGATTGTTCCAATTAGACATTCAAAGCGAAACATCTGTTTCGGTAATTACGATCGAACCGGAGTCGACTATACGGTTCAGCAGGCGACTGGTTTACTTTGACCCACTTGCCACCACCCCTTTACGCTTCTATGCATTTACTGTATATACATGCACAGCAACACACACATATCCAGAGTTGACAGCTGAAACATGAGCAGAACCCATCGTCGAACCGAACGAGGCAGGCCACCATCCGTTTTCTACCCACGAGAATCATTCATAACCCGCCACCATAGATATCAGGGAGTATTAGAGAAAATCGGCCAGTGCTCGTAAATAAGGGCTTCAGTTACTTGCCCATACATCAGCTACACGTCTGTCTGGTTAGATACAGTGCCATCTATCAATGCCCGAACAACGATCGATTCATCTACCTATCTCTCTTTCTGTTTCCATCCCCAAAACATACCGCGTCCACTAAGAAAAGCTTTTAAATCATGAAACTGACCTTCGGTCTCGGTTTACCGAAGCCAAACTACTTTTCTCTCCTGTTAAGATGCATCGTATATTGCTATGGTAGTGCAGACGGTCGTAAGTTCAGAAAGGCGGTGGAAACGGTTCACTGTTAATGTATAAACGTTATTAATTGAAGGCCTCCAGGAATATATCTTCATTAGGGCTTCTTCTCGGGGACGTTTAACAGAGGCTTTGAATTAATCGATTATCTAGAGAGAAAATAAGCAACACTGATGAGGATTTATAAGTCTTTCAAAAGACGGTGGAGTGCATTGCATGGTTGAAAACAAATGATGTAAAAATAGCGCGATAATTTCAACGGATTACATTTATTATAATTAAGGGTATTATTTAGTGCAATAGATCAATAATAATTACCGAGACGCGTTCATTATAAAAGTTCTCGAAATATAGAACAAAATTTAACTCTAGAATAATAACGCTATGTTGTACATACGTTATTACTAACGATACGTTAAATTTACGTGCTATATGTATACATAAATATTTTATATGGATATAAATCAATATAAGAAAATTAATACTGGTAGCCGTAACTTTGAGGTAATTCATTTTGAAAATAATAAAACAAAATAAAACAATAACTTTGTTATACCACTTTATTCACATGTAATAGTGACCGCGGTTTCGACATACAATGTCATTATCAAACTGCAAAAGTTACAGGCCTACATAGATCTTATAAATGATACAAAAATATATTGGGGTGGTTTATGATGTTATTTAAAATTACTACTATATACTTAAATATTATATACAACATTAGAAAAGAGGTGTATATATAAGATCCAACTGATCGTTAAGAACAATATCTATTGTGTTGTTTCCGCTTTTAAAAATTTCAAGTGACTCTAAAAGATTTAATTTACGACCTTTCTCGGCCAAATGCAATATTTTATGATGACCAAATGTATGCCTTTCTGTAATAAGATTGTTTGCGAATGCTGAATCTGTCCTCTATAGTTTATATGACCTCAAGTGTTCTTTTAACCGTATAATAAAACTTCGACCAGTCTGACCTATATATACACTTTTACAATCATTACAATATAATTTGTACACTCTTGATTTATTATTGATATCTGTTTTAGGTTTTGCGTTAAAAATGAAATTACTTGTTTTTACATATGGTTTGTAAGCTATCCAAACATTACTATTATTTTTTGAAGTTATATTTCCAATTTGCTCGCTTATTTTACCGAAGTAAGTTAACGAGACAAATTAGCACTATCTTTAGGATATACTAAACTAAGGGCCACTTGTAACTGTTTTTTCTTTAGTATACTGTCAATTACGCTACTTTTATAACTATTGTTTGCCGCTATTTGTTTTATAGTATTGATTTCACGAACAAAAGATTCATTAGACAAAGGAATATTTAATGCTCTATGTATCATAGAATTAAAAAATGAATGTTTGTGTGTCTTGAGGTGTAGTGAATCTTTGGGAATAATGCAATCAGTGAAAGTAGGTTTACGATATATATCAAATTTTAAGCTCTGATCTAATTGGTTTAATTTTAAATCCAGGCAGTTAATACTGTTATTCTCTTCTATTTCTACTGTAAAATTGATATTAGAATGGATTGAATTTATGTAGTTCAGAAATGTTTGTAGTTGTCTATGAGTACCCTTAAAGCAAGCTAGGATGTCGTCTACATACCGATACCAAAATTTAATATGTTTTTTACCTAGTTATACATATTATTATATATTATATATATATATATATATATATATATATATATATATATATATAACAATTGATAAATTATTGGAGTTTTTCGGCTTTTATATGAAATATTTACAAATATCAAATTAAAATGTATGTAATTGCAGAGTTAGTGGGGATGTAAACATTGCTGTCTACAAATTACAAAGCAAATCATACGAAATTTTCGTAAATATTTCTATTTTTTATTTTTGTAAATATTTCATATAAAAGCCGAAAAACTCCTATAATTTAGCAATTGTTATATTTAATAAACGGCTAAGAAATTTGTAATAATATTTATGTTAATATTTATGGTTAAATTACATGAGTACAAAATAGGTTATGATATGAAATGCGTTTTATCAAAATTAGTTATTATAATACCATAAGTGACACGAAAATGATCAAAATGGTAAGTACTACTAAATATACATGATCTAAAGCTTGAAATTGGAGTGCTGTTATAGCTATTTATTTTGTAAGCAAAAATCAAATTGTTTAAATTAAATGTGCGTGAATTGTTGAAAAATATAATATTGGCGTCTATAAATGTTTTACTAAAAACCTGTAATTCGTAGACTGAACGGCTGAATAAGGAAATTGGAGTCAATAGACGGCAAAGGCTGGATTTCAGGTGTAGAAATGGTTAATTGAAGTTCTAGAAGTTCTCTATATGACTTCGTGCAGGAGTCCGAAGATCGGATAAGGTTAACGGGATCTTGGCAGGTATGATCCGTTTGAATATTTTAACGGCGGCGTCGGTGCTATCAACAACCTTCGCAAAGAAATGCTATTGCGTTTTTCAGGTAGTTAATCGATTTTCTTCATTTAAAAACTATTTCAGATCGTAGTTTGGCACTTTATATAACTTTTCTACATATTTGTAACACTAGTATTTCCGCAGATTTTAAAATTTAAAATAGGAGAAAAATTGTTTAATACATCTATTCACGATATTGTCGGGTGACACTCTCATTCAATTATTTTTGTTCCAAAGCCTTATTAGAAAGTTTATAAATGTCTTAATTTGTGCTTATAAGACAAATTAAGAAATTTATAAATCTCTTAATTTGTGCTTACTAATTATTGGAATGTTTTGAAATTTAATCCAGTTTCGCAAGCTTATTATATTGCATTTGCGTTAACATTTTATTTAAATATCTTCCACCATAAGTCGTAGCAACTCAGACGGTATTCCCATAAGCCCTGTACTGTTGTCTAAGGTACGAACGGACTAATTAATATAAAAAGAATTTACATGTTTTTGGAATTTTAACTACCAGATTAAATTAATTTATGATTTTACACATTAATAAAAGTTCATTTTTAATGCTAGGTTATGTGTGATATCGATTATTTTCACAATATACGTCCATCTTATCTCTTTATATTGTAAGAGGTTGTTTGAATAATTCCTGCTTTGTCAGTTTCAGAGGAAAGAATACAACCCCTTGATTGAACTACAACTATATATATAGCAAGGGGTAGATCTTGGGGATTGTAGCAAAACTATGTTTTGCTGCAATTATCAAACCAATATTTCCTACTCCTTGCCTCTATATATATATATATATATATATATATGAGATGATACCCAGAAATCGCGGGAATGCCACAAGCCAACAATTTAAGAAATGTTATTGATTCTACTCCTTCGGTCTTGCAGGATAACGTCACGCACTTTTGCCATATTTTCTGGTGTGTTTGTCGTCGATGGACAACTGGAGCGCTCATTATCAACCGACACACGTCCATTTTCAAAATGATTGTACCACTCATAAGTTTGCATCTGGCTTAAAGCATTGTCACCAAACACTTGTTTAAGCATTTCCAGAGATTCCCCTGTCGTTTTCTCAGGTTCGTGTCATAATCTGATGCACGTTCTTTGCTCTTTGCCATCAGACATTGTAGTGGAATTCAAGAAGAAACAGACCATAACGACTCACCGATGAGCACTTTACTAGAATAAAGTGAAGCATCTCCTACCCTCTAGCGCTATAGAACTATACTACTATCCCTACGCGCCCAACATTCAAATTCCAGTAATCATCTGAGTAGTACCTCCTATATTGATATGGTTCTATTTCACAGTATTTTTTGGATCGCACCTTGTATATAAACGTTGCCGTTTCAATTTCTAAAGCAGAAAATAAATATCATTTATTTATTAACTATTAAAAGAACTGAAATTGATGTTCAAATATAGTACTTTTTATCTCTAGATTAAATAATAAGATTTTTTTTCATAATCTAACAATTGAGTTTGAAACTTATCCATATTTTCCTTGTCGTAAAAATGTTAATGCCTTTTTTATTTTCTCTGAATAAAAGATTCGCCTCAAAACGAAACACATTAGACATTTCACAAGACGAGTTATTTTTATTATGTCTGGCATTCATAAATATTAGAAAGCATCTGCATTTCTCTTTGTCGTTTACCCCTCTTAATGTTCCACAATTATTACTTCACGGTCTTCTACACACTTGGTCTCTTCCCTCGTCCTGTTTTTTCGTGTTCTACTTTTTCCTACGAAGTAAATGACACGATTTTAAATTGTTTTCCATTTATATGTAGGTTCCATCGGTATGATAGGTCTTTAAAATTGTTAAATAGGAGTTTGCTTCAAGACGCGGAAGTTCTTCTATTTATTTCCGCGTGTCTTAAAACGGAGACAACAATAAAATTGTTAGAATAAAGACGCGATATCTTCGAAATGAAATAAGAAAAACGTCTAGTAATAGAGACGTCAAATAAACAAGCACTTAAAGTTAAAAGCAACGGGAAGGTCATAATCTTCACCAAGATGAAGAAGGCATCAACGTTTATCGTTTAACATTCTATGTGAACTCGGAGGATACGGTTTAGTTTCCATGAAAGAGGTCAAATTCTCACATTTAGATAACTTTCGGGATGGCTTCAAAGTAGCGAGGAGTAAACAACATGGTCGGTACATGTCGCTTTCCTAAAGCCGTTTCTCAAACTAACTACTACTTTGTTCTTAATTACCAGACCATTTTCGCCAAGATAAGTATTCCAGTTAAGTGCATTTATTACGATTTAATTTATGCCCTGTCTACCATATATCGCTGTTTTAGCTAAATTAAATACCTATTACTAAGATGTTTTTGGACCCTGTTTAAAATGCCACATATGTTACCAAACACAGTCTTAAGAAGATATAGCCTAATATTTCAACAGTTTTGTTTCATTATTAGATTGCAATATACAGGGTTACGCAAATGTGTGGATCCATTCGAATATCTTTGATATGCTTACTTAGATTTGAAATCAACTTTCCACAATTAATCAAATGCAAATTGGGGATTCGATGAGTATATTGATACAGTGCGCGCGCAGGCGCAGAATTTAATCCCAGCATAATATTCGATTTTTTCCATTTTTTCAAAAAGTGACACAAACTCCTGTCAAACAACAACTGAGCGGTCAAAATTGTTCAAATTTTCACAGACGTCTTTCAAAACATATACTACAACTGTAGTCCAGAATGATTTTGACAAGGTTACTGTACGCGCACAGGCGCAGTCTTGGCGTAATGAAGATGTTCGGAAAAAGTCGAAATCGGTGGTCGTAACGCACAATTGAAAAGGCAACATCTATTTATTGAGTATACCCTTAGTCAATGGAGTCGTCCTGGATTGATTGAGCAGATGGTAGGTAGCGCCACCTAGTTTTACGTATGGAAGCTCGAAACTGAAAACTTAGAAAAGTGTGCTTACAGACTACTAAAATGAAGCAAAACAACGAGCTAAACTAAAGGAATACTCGATATATTATGACATTAAAATAACAATATTATTCAAAAATTTTACATAAAATTGTATTGAATTAGCATTTTTTGTTCTAAAAATAAAATAAAAATAAATTGAATTAAACTGCAAAATGCACCGAAAATATAACGAACTAAATATTCTAGCGATATCAAATCAACTTATACCTAGGATCAAAAATCTAGTTCTAGCTCAGATCTGTAGCGGAACCTTACAATGGAATTACACACAGTATATTACCTACGCATTAGTAAAATGGTATCGCGGAAACTAATGAATTTGACCAAAATTACAATTTATTTACATCCTCTAACACTCCTATGGTTTACCTGGTAATGGATCAATGCGCGTTATGCCACATACGGCGGCGGCGACGTTCCTCGTTATCTTCCCCCACCACACCTCAACCCACAAAATGTAAAATGAACCTCCATAAGAAAATACATGGGATTTTGTTTTAGAACTAGCATATATATCTACTGTATTATATGGAATAGTTGAATGTAGTACACAAGCTACAACATTTACCACACAGTGTCCTAATATATCGACAGTTTCGTCGGCACTTATCCATTGGTACTAATTTGAAAGATGGCTTCTTATGTGTTGTACTGCTTTCGTGTAGCATGTAACGTGGGCCGTTGGCAGCCACACAGATTAGCAGGTAGTGCGACTTATCGTTGTAAATGATACACTAGAAGTTCGGGTAACATCTTATAATTTAATCAACACTTAGAAATTGGTTAACAAACTATGTACATTATAAATAGATACAATTCTGACTTATTACTATTACAGATATTGTCTATCTAGTTCTCTATCAGATACTGAATCATTCTGAATTACTCTGAATGTTCTGAATGTCTTTTACTTATCCTACAGTCTATATATATAATAGAGAAGTCCTCGGAGAGTTAATTAGGCCATAACAAACCCTGGCCTACCGCAGTATGTATACATAATATATACATGCTTAAGGTTGTGTTTATTAAACACTAGTTTTGTTTTAAAGGGAACGAGGATATAACCTCGTCCGAGAGTATTTGCTTATACATGCATGTTGCGTTATCACACCATCCTCCTTAGGGTTTAAAGAAAACCAACACTAAGGTGTTTGCTTTTCTTTAAAACCTTTCTCTCCGGTTACCTTCCCTATTCCTATTGTAACATCATACAATACAATACAATAATATAATACAGTACAGTAATATAATACAATACAATAATACAATTTATACAATAACAATAAATATTTAGCGAATAAATATATAAATCGTAAGATGATAAATATCCTAATAGAAATTGTAATGATAAATATATAACATAGATTGTAAAACTAAATAAATTTTCAATGTACTGCTAAATAGTACGTTTTACAAAAAAAATAATAACTATAATAATCGGGCCTTTGTACACTGTCTCAATCTTGTTAGTCTGTTCGCTTTTTGTATTTTATTTCTATATCATGTTTCCGTATATATCTAATAGTTGACTTACTTTGTATTTGCAATTCTTCCTTCTAATTTTTTAATCTTTCGCATTCGATTCTCTGTCTTGGATTCTTCATGTTCGCTTGTTTGTCTTAAATTCTTTGCTTTGATTGTTCGTTTCCGATTCCTTATACTTGATTGTTTGTCTTCAATTTTGTGCATGATTGTTTGCTCCCAATTCTTATGCTCCCCTTCCAACCATACTTTAAAATAAATCGACTCTCCGTTTTTCTATCTATTTTCCTCCATGGAAAAAATTATACTGGAAATCACTCTTTCGTGTATTTCCCTGGACAGCACATATTTCGTGTCTGTCATGTTCCTGCGCAGAACTATCTTGTGAAGCTTATTCTGACTACAGTAAGGGGGCTCGTGCAGCGGTAATTCCCTTATGCTGTAAGCCTTTTCTTCAATCTAGAAAAACTTGAGACCAGTTAACAAAACACACTTTTGTTATAACTGTCTCTAAAAAAAAATTCTGAGAGCGTTTTTTGTCGTGCAGGATCACTTCCTGGAAGCGCATGCTTGCTTCGTCATGACCTAGGGGCGAATTGGAGTCTTTTTGCCTTCTCCCTACTTTGAAGTTCGTCTGATTCGGTTGGTTAACGTTTTCGCCAAGTCCACAACTCTAGGATGATCTGTCCTGTAGGTTGCACTGTTGTTGGTGTCGTAAAGGTACAATCGATAGGTCTCTGTCGTCTTATAGAGCTCCAGACGTGATTAGGATGCTATCGTATCGTGCCGTTACTAACCATTATGGCATTGGAATCAACTTCTAAGGCATTTGTGACAAAAATTTCGGAATCTTTACCAATAAAATTAATACACTACTCCTCGTATATTGGTTTTTATTTTATTAATTCGATATTCTCTTTTATTGCGAACTTTTGAATGCGTCGGCACTATATTCTTTTCAATGCCAAGTATCGTCGTTTAGAAATAAATGATGTGTTTGCATATAAGCGAACTTGACTCGAGTATTATTAAACTATACATATTCTATTTTGAATTCGAAGTTATTGTTTATTCGCGACTAGTTTAAATATACATGCTATTGTTTATTTGTTCGTTTAATAAACAATATCAACTGCAACATTCTTGTATGGCGCTTATTAAAACATGAAGACGCATGCATTTTTATGCACGTAATTGAACTTATGAAAAAGAAATATAACATATATCTTCATTGTTTCGTGTATAAATATATATATATATGCGTCTTCTTTAAAAAAAAAATATTTAAACTTTTGCATTACTAACAAAATTGCGAAGTGTACGGCCGAAATCTCTCTAAGTTACATAGTACATATTAATTTTTAAATGAACTTGACCTTTACATAAAGAATACATTACTACGCTACAATATGTTTGCGTAGCAGAAATAAATGATACACATATTGTGATATTGTGTATACAATTTAAACTAAACATTTTAACACAGTTTATGTCTATGAAAGTTTTGTACTGTTCATTCACTTTAATTTAAAAGGAATACCTGTGTTTCTTCTTTCTTGCTTGTGGAGCTTCTGTTCGCTCTTGTTGATGACTTCCTCCGTTCTTGTCGCGTATTTGCCCATTTCTTGCTTCGACCTGCCAAACTGTAGGTTTCCTTTCTTCCCTGGTTCGTTCCAGCTTCCTACATGTTCCTTGCAGTCTTACACGACTGGCAGAATGGTCCTGAGCCGTAGGTAGGCAGAGATCGCCATGTAACGTGGGCCGTTGGCAGCCACACAGATTAGCAGGTAGTGCGACTTATCGTTGTAAATGATACACTAGAAGTTCGGGTAACATCTTATAATTTAATCAACACTTAGAAATTGGTTAACAAACTATGTACATTATAAATAGATACAATTCTGACTTATTACTATTACAGATATTGTCTATCTAGTTCTCTATCAGATACTGAATCATTCTGAATTACTCTGAATGTTCTGAATGTCTTTTACTTATCCTACAGTCTATATATATAATAGAGAAGTCCTCGGAGAGTTAATTAGGCCATAACAAACCCTGGCCTACCGCAGTATGTATACATAATATATACATGCTTAAGGTTGTGTTTATTAAACACTAGTTTTGTTTTAAAGGGAACGAGGATATAACCTCGTCCGAGAGTATTTGCTTATACATGCATGTTGCGTTATCACAAGCACTTAGAAACATAATATTTGCGTAAGGTGGATTCATCAGGAACTTTTCGACCAGTATAATTTTGGAGAAATGTTTTGAAGGTCGGATTGTTAAATTTATTTATATATATATATAATCTAACCCTATTTACCCGAAGGTGTAGGGTGTGAAATTTGAAATTGCATCCTATGAATAATAATAAATAATAAAGAATACTTATCATATCTCGTTTCTCTTCGTTAGTGTATGACATTTTTGTATTATTAATGAACAATAAATGAAATGTTTGACAGATTGAAATTCCAAAGGCTACCTTATTTAATCTTATAATTTATTCTTTCAAATAAAACCTAATGTCAAAAACTTTAGTCAGCATGTGGTACATGGTTGAAATCAGAAAAAAAACTCTTTCTGAAGATGTCTAAATCCAATATGGCGCCTATAAGAAATTAGATAGTTGATGAAGGCCAGAAAGAAACGAAACGTCGTATAAAAATTTAGAGTACACCACTGGATAGAGGCTTAGAAATGGCCACAAGGATGTGTTTTTATTTTTTCTCTACAAGGCCAAATGTCGGTGCTACAGGTAAAAGAAGAAAATGGGGTTTTCGCGTTTTTTTTTTAATGACGAAGGTCATTTGTCACAGGTCTATTTTCTTTACGGATTTATAACAAACACAAAATTTAACAACTTTGCCAAATTTAAACCTATACTCTATCTCCAATAATAAGAGAGATCCCCATGGTGAGGGCCGAAACTGAATCAGCCTGTATACCCATTTTTTTTTTTGGATCCAGAAACTGCCCAATTGGCGTCTGTGATGTATTTACTATATAATACGAAGGTATTTTTAATAACATAAAATATAATTTAAAATCTGGTTTGAAGAACACAAATACAGGTTCACTATTAATATGTTTTGTGAACGTGTCCGAACAAATCCCTCCCCAGAGACGTAGATACGTATTTCGCCTTTCTACGGGCTCATCGGTACGCCCCTGCTGGAGAAAGGATATTTTCAGACAGATTCACAAAAAGAAGTACATCATCATATCACAGAAATTATCCAGACCGAGCGTAGAAGTAAATTCAGCGCTGCCGTTGTCAGACAACCGAGTGAAGACAGAAGTATGAATCAAGACACAAACAAAAATACAGTTTCTAGAGAGATGGCTGTACCACCTTTGGAAGGGCGTCGTTGGGTCGCATTGGTTATGGGGACAGGGCGAGGTACTTCGGCTGTCTGATAACAGGCAGCGCTGAATTTACTTCTACGCTCGGTCTGGATAATTTCTGTGATATGACGATGTGGTTCTTTTTTTGTGAATGTGTCTGAAGATATCCTTTCTCCAGCAGGGGCGTACCGATGAGCCTGTAGAATGGCGAAATACGTATCTACGTCTCTGGGGAGGGATATGTTCGGACACGTTCACAAAGCATATTAATAGTGAACCTGTATTTGTGTTCTTCACACCAAATTTTTAATAATATTTTATATTACTAAAAATACCTTTGTATTATACAAAACTGGTGGGGTTTACCTACTCATGTATGTTTCTATTATTCCGATACATTTACTATATATATAATCTATGCCCTGTTACCAGGTAATGATGTAGGGTGATGTATACTAAAATTTTTCTATTAATATGCTTATACGAATTTTCTCCATTCTCTTCTACCTCTAGCCAATATTCTTGCTTGCGTCCATGATGTATCCACCTTCTTGAGTATTTTCGCTATTACTCTATCCCATGACTTCCGAGCTGCCTTTCTTTCTATTTCTCTGAATTTTTGCCTCCCACACTCGTCTTACCGGTCTTTCCTTAGTCATCCGTTGCATGTGTCCCTACCAGCCCAATTGTCGTTGTTCGATAAAATGAAGTATTGAGTCAATTCCTAGGTCCTGTCTAATATTTATGTTCTTGATTCTATCCAATTTAGTGACACCTCTAACTTTCCGCAAATACTTAATTTCTAATGCCTGTATTCTATTTTTCTGTCTTTCCCTCAGCACCCAAGATTCACATCCAAAAGTCAATATCGGCCTATATATAGCTTTATATATGTACATTCATCCTAGCTCCTCTCGTTATTTCTTTCTTGTCTATGAATTTCTTGTTCATTGCGTAAAATAGATTTATGCTTTTGTGGATTTTATTGTTAATTTCTATCTCTTGTGATCCTTTTTCATCTATAGTTACTCCTAGGTAGTCGAAGGTTTGTACTTGTTCTACTTTCATTTCATCTATTTGTATATTTATATCTTCTCGTTTTTCTCCTATCACCATGACTTTTGTTTTATTACATTCCGTTCTTCTTGAGTGTCATGTTCCATATGTCCAGATTCTTCTGTAGATGTAGATCTTTCTCACTTTTAGCCGTTATGACTATGTCATCAGCAAAGATGCCCTCCGATATATTTATCCGTTGTAAGTTCCAGCTTCCTACATCAAATTTTTTCACTCTATTCGAGCATTCCTTTATTATATTGTCCATAAACAGAATAAACAATGTAGGGCTCAGACTTCCTCCCTGTCTCATTCCTCTTTGTATTTACTAAATCAGCGTATACGTTTTTTTCGATCTATTTCTAATAAACTAGGGGGGGGGGTAATCGCCTTAGTTTTAAGGGTTGCTATTCCTTTTATTCAAGCGACGCAGGACATTTTGTAGGGAAACACCTGGACGTTTATTTAAGCTGAACGAAGCTGAAGATTTAGTTCATTTTAATAAAAAAAAGGTTAGCGGAGCTAGTTTTCAACGAAGCTGGAGATTTAGTTGACTAATAAAGCATATTTTTCACCTCAGACCTATTATTTAATTGCCACACCTCGTATGAATCTTCTAACTACATAATTTAATTTAAATGGAAAACAAATACGTAATAGCAAAATATATTTTATATGAAATGTTGAAGATGTACAACGAGCAACGAACGTTGCTTTCAAATTATCATTGTCCTGATTCATACGTAATATCCCAGAACTAAGCTTGATAGCTGCATTATATACTCCCACCAGTTTTCCTAGCGAAAGCGACGTTTATGTTATATAAACCAGAATGAAACGAAGAGGGTTTAACTAATATTTTCTTCCTACTCATGACATTAATGTGACGTTTTGTATCTCGGAACCACAGTGGAAATGTGCATTAATGGTAACCCGTTGCGAGCTTTTCAAATAGATATTTCTACAGAAAATTCTTGTCACGAGATGGCTCTGCTTTAGTTCGCGAGCTAACGGGAGGTCCGACGCTTCCACTTTCATTCCAATTTTATTTACTTCGGATGTGTGTACGATATGAATGACGAGAATTAATTTAGCCGCGGGTCGACTTTGCGTATAAATTAATCATAATCCAATT